>CAJRST010022223.1:14996340-15338817 GCA_907169785.1 Menidia menidia
TCTGTCTGTCTGTCTGTCTGTCTGTCTGTCTGTCTGTCTGTCTGTCTAGTTCGGGAATTTGAGAAGTATTCTTCATTTTTTCTTTGCATGCGATGACCGAAAATGCACCGTCATCCTAATTTCAGCCTCTCTCATTCTTTGGTGTTGTCAGAGATCAGGGCCCAGCTGGTGGAGCAGCAGAAATGTCTGGACCAGCAGACCGAGATGAGGGTCCAGCTGCTGCAGGACCTTCAGGACTTCTTCAGAAAGAAGGCCGAAATAGAGATGGAGTACTCCAGAAACCTTGAGAAACTGGCCGAACGCTTCATGGCAAAGACTCGCAGCACCAAGGACCACCAGCAGTACAAGTAAGGACATCCTGATTTCTAAATGCCTGTCTGTCCGCAGGAGGTTTGCTAATGCAGGGAAACAGGCCGCTGATAGACAAAATCAGAAAGTCCAAAGCCACACCATCAATATTCATGTCAAGTCCTAAAACGTCTGATCCACATCTCATAATAATCCAGCAGAGGATCTTTAGAGAGAGCTGAAATCTCCAAATCCAGCCTCCTGCGAAAAGGATATCCAAATCTCCCTGGAGAGGTGTGCCGAGCATGTGTGATCATTACCCAAACGACTGAAGATTATGTTGGAACCGAGAAGTATATGCTGACTGTAGAAACCTTTATTTTGTACCACAACTCATTGTATACAGCAGTGCTTTTTTGTAGGCTAACGAGTCTGAGACAAAGCAGAGTGGGGAAATATGAGGATAAGAGCTGCCTGGTAGCTTTTCTCAGGACCAGTGTTTTGTTTGCCAATACCAGATTTAAGTAAAAAATTGTAGGCTTCGTTTCCAATTTATGATACAAGAGACATCCAACTTTGAGTAATCAGGACATACAGGTTGGATTTGTTCCCCTAAACAACAATTAACACTGGTTAACCCAAAACATCCAAAGCAGGCTATGGGAGAAATGCACACAGACAAATACATTTAATTTAATTTGATATACAGTTTACCTATCTGTGGAGATAAATGAAAAAATATTAAATCCAAGTTAGTTTCTTTCTCCCTGCCTCAGCCCTTCCTCTGTTCACTCTGCATCACATTTCCACCCCGAGCCTTTTTATAGATCTTGACACAGTTAAGCGTGCTGTAGGTTTTTTGGCCTTATTGCGCTGCAGAAAGCAGCTCACCGAGAAAGCAGACATTAGCATAATGTTTCAACTTGTGGAGGGGAGCAAAAAATAAAACAACATGTTTGTCCTCGTTGCCCCTGAAAAGCCTCGGCTCTCCCCTTTAAAGCTCCGATGGCTCTAACAGCTGTGTGTGTCCACGTGCAGAGCTGCTGTGGAGCTTCCAGTATGGCACTCTGTGGTTTTCATTGTATCATGTACAGTCTGGTCACTCCATTCGCAGGGTAAACATTTGCCAAGTGGCAACGAGAATATTTCTTGAGTAAATAGAAGGCGTTTGGAGAAACATTAAAAAGCTTCCTGTGAGTCTTAAATCACACAGTTCATATTTTTGCGTGCGCGTAAACACGCGAACAGTGAGGCCTCAGTCCTGCCGGGGTTGTTTTCTTTGGACAAAGTCATCTGTGGTGTGAAAAAGTGTTTCTGTGTCTTTGTTTTGTTGTGTTTTCCCTATATTTTCGCTGCCTCAAACCAGCCTTCGTACGACAGAGTGTCACGGTACGGCACCAAAATGCAAACGCTGTTTTAGAGCGAGCCCCTAAATCTGGCAATTAGTCCGGACAGGCTGCATTTAACGAGAGAGGCTCCTATTGTGACCGACTGTGAGCCAGCATTTTCCGAGTCGGGTTTACATAAGTGATGCTGAGACAAGTTGACAAGATGTCCTTCTCTCTGTTAGAAACCGCATTGATGTGCAGGATTTGTGTAATGCCTCTCTCCTCAGAGCTTCTTTCTAAAGGCACATTGGCCACTCTAATGGGTGCCTGTTTAAGCTGCCGCTCGGCCACAAGGCGAAGCACAGGTGGAGGTCGACTTCTTCCCTCTGCGGTCCCCCCCCCCTCAACTTCTCGGACTAAAAACTGTTCCCAAAGTGTTTTTTCGAATGCCTCCATAAAAGGACAAAGCTGCATCTTTCTCACACATCAACGCCTCGGGGAAAACATTGGGACTCAGTGGGAGTTCTGTCCGTAGCCTTTTCTCCAGAGTGAAATGGAGTTTGTGAGCAGTCACAGACTGCGTTACCTGTGGGCCATGGCAGTGACTCACGGCTGGGGAAGAATAGATTTAGCTTCAGGGGGAAGCCTGGCTCGGCCGTGGCTGTGTGAAATCTGAAAGGCTGCTGGGGAGACTGCAGCAGGAGACGGATGATGCAAATGCAAACGGTTTTCCGAAGAGCGAGGCTGCATATTGAAAACAGCTCCCCGAGAAATAAATCTCCTTGTAATGGTGGAAGTTTTCGGCGACGGCCCGAGCTGCGTTTATTTTTCACCCCCGTGCAGGAGCCACAGTGGCTCACTATAACAGGAGAATTTATAACGCAACAGGTTAAAATGATCGCTCATTGCTCATGAGCACTCTAAACACTTTAGTCCGTTCTTGTGCAGGTTTGTGTCACACACTGAGAATTCTTGTTCTCTGTAAAAAAAAAAAAATAGTGTGAATGGCTACAAAGACATTCAGCTTCCCTGATGAACACAGTCCCTCCTGCAATAGGTTGCAGCTTCATTTTGTCATGCCTTTCTTACGCCAGTGTGCCACAGTGTGCTCTTAAATCAAATATTCTGTCACTCAAAGATCTTGTTTTTTACATTTATCCATTCTCCTCATCATCACCAGAGAGAACTTAAAAAGTAACAGTCCAAAAAAAGAGAAAAGAAAAAGATTGATAATTGGCGAGTGTGCGTTCAAGTCAGGAAACTCAACTTTAGACTTGCTGTTCAGCTGGTCAGAGCAGCTACATGACAGATTTGGGGGGAAAAAAAGAAAAAAGAAAAGATGTCAGACATAGCCTCAGAAACAGACGGCAGCAGCTTCTCATTAAAACAGATATGTTAGCTATGTGCCAATATTCTTACACAGAAAACGTTTGATGCCACCAGTTTTTTTTGTGTCTTTTTTCCCCCTTCAGAAGACAAAACAGCCGGACAAACATCACAATGCCACGCACACAGCAGGACTCCTGCGCACAAGCCTTTCATTTGTGTATCAATGGCGGTTTGCACAACAGACAGACCCACACACACCAGCATACACAAGCACACACTCCCTTTTCTCTTTCACTCCTTAAACACACACGCGCTAGTGGCCAGATATTGTATAATGCAAAGTTTGTTCAGGGAGGGACTTCGGAGTCACAGAAAAACGACTGGGTTATTTATACTGCCGAAGCCACGCGTGGGACGGTCTTAAAACGACTCCTTTTGTCTGGAATAAGGCTTCGGCTTGGAGGACTTCCTCACTTTGTCTCTTAGGATCAGATGAAGGTGTGGGACATGTTGTGGCTGTGTAAAGTACATAATGCCACGCACGCCCCCCTGGAGCCCGCTGGGTGAGGAACGTATCAAAGCACCAAAGCTTAGTCTTAAATGAAGCCTGTCCAAGCAGGTGACACTCTGCTCTTAGGGATTCAGATCTGGCCCAATCTTTGCTTTTCTTTTAAAGCTGAACTCAGGAAGTCACTCGAAAAGGCATTTTCAGCTACGCTGTCGCTAAAAGTTCCAGTTTCAGTCCCCTGCGCTCTAAAGTGGTAATTATCTGACCATTTCAGCATCCACCTACTCTACGAGAGTGGAAATATGTTGACATTGACTCTAATACTGGTCGATTTGCACAGCATGAGGGGATGGAAGCCCCACATTCCCGCACATGGATCATAGAACAGTTGATAATGAGCTCTCGCTTCACTCATCTTCTTCCCTGCCCCTTCCTCGACATTAGTTTCCCCTTTCGTACCTGGCTCTGAGCCTCCCGGGGGCCTGGCTATCCTTTGGTGAGTGTGTCTGACCCAGTTCCGTTACTGGCTGAGGAGGAAATGATGACATTGAGAGATTTTCCTGCCATTATGTGGGGTAAGCAAGTCTTAGAGGGTGTTATGTTGTCACAGCTTGTGTGAGATCCCCCCCCGGCCTTCTCCACTGCTAATTTTATTTACCAGGCCAGTTTGTGATAACAGAAGTACTTATAGATCCGTTAATATTTTTATCGAAGTCTGCATCCGTTCAAGCCAAAGTTCAGTCATTTTGAGGGTTATTTTGGGTCCTTCCTAGACTTCGGAAGGAAGAGTGCTGCTCCTTTGCCCTTTATGAGCCGTCTAACTTTGAACAAAAGGCTGTTAAAGGCAAAAGATTCAAACCCAGCAGACGTGCTTGCGTCCAGAAATCTGCTCTAACATGACCTGTTTGCTCCCCATAACAGAAAATGACCTTTTGGTTCTACAGTGACAACACGGTAGTGCAGATTTTCAGGAGCAAAAGTACCGCCGTTCAGGTCCAGGAGTGTGTTTTATTCATCGTTCCACCTCCAGCTCCGCTGCCTGGATGATGCATCCTTCTAGACATATTTAGATGTCGTGTTACAGAAGAGAAGCGTCGCGCTATTCTGAGATAATGCAAAATGCAGGCTGCTTTTTAACTGCGTGTGAGAATACTGCCATGTGACAGCTTCACTCACATTCTCTTTTTCTAGCGTTTTCATCCTCTGCCCCTGTCCTATTACCTGCTGTGGCCATAGTGCACACTCAGCTGCTTCCCCCCTCCAACACATCGTTTTCCTGGTGTCTGAAAGATGAATGCTCTCGGATGTTTGTCATATCTACGTGCATGGCCTTTATCAAATGTAGTTTGCTTCCTGTTTTTGCTCAGCCTCGGGGAGCATTTAGCTGGCTGGAATGCTTTTATCAGTTATTCATGTGCCTGTTTTTTTTTGTTGTTTTTTTTGTTTTTTTGCTCTTCTCGCTGATGTGTTTGTAGTTTTAAAGTTTAGTTCAGGGCTGTGTCAGATGCAGAGTGCAAGGTTTCACCTGTTGTGCTGACAAGTGCTGCCTGTCCCCGCAAACCCACTTTGTGAGGCGGAGCAGAGGCGAGTCTCCATATGGTTCCTGCAGGACTTAACCCCAGACCCAGCCTTAAAACCCCTCCAAAACACACAGACACAGACACACACACACTCATGCACATTCATATTCTTTGCTACGTTTTTGTAGAGAGGAGGAATGTTATAGATTAACCCAGAGGAAGTCTGCCTGCAGGCCAGTGCTTACACAGGGCCCCAGCTCCCTTTGGCCTGGACAATGTCCCACAGTTAGATTGGAAGCAGCCTCCACACAGTGCAGGAAATGTCTCTCGGGCAGTTTTTTTTTTGTCTTTGCTTTTCTATTCTTACTCCTTTAGCTCCTCTTTCTATCCCTGTCCTCTGCTGTCACAGGTTATGCGTGGTTGTTCTCTTCTGCGTATCTTAAAATACATCTATGCTCTCTCTAACTTCAGTCCCAAATGTCTATTCAAAGCCTGTGGCACACTTTTTCTTTGGTCTTTTTTTGCTTTTAGGAAGTCGTCTTGTCTCAGATCACCGCAAGAGCTCTGCCCCAAAAATGTCACGGATACGAAAAATTACGATTGAACTTTGCTGTCTTTCATAGTTACGGGGAACCTTTAATGCTCAGAAATATATAGGATGTTTAACACCAAGGGATCCCTGTCACACTGCTGCCCTGGCTTTAAGAAAAGACTCCTGACATGTTTGAACATATTACCGGTGAAAAAACTGTTGCATACTCCTTGTTAGAATGAAAAAAAAATGTTGTTTGAAGGCTGACACAGAAACAGATGAGGAGCAAAACTTTTAAATCCACCGACACAAACCAGGCGTTCGGAGTTATGGAGTCACATCTGACATCTTAGCGAACTGTTGTGTGAGTTCAGTTCTGTGATAGTATGTGTTATTCACATGACAGCAAAAAAACACAGATTTTTTTTATTAGTCTGACCATAACCAGGCATTTTGAACAAATACCATCATATTAGTCTGACCGAAATAATAGGAAAATGTACTTATTAAACCTAAAAAAAAAATTACAGCTGCGTGTTTGTGTGTTCTGTACATGCCTCACATTATGATGTTTTTTCAAAAATCAAAGTGGATATTAATGTTGTTAATGGAGCTGCTTTTCATTGTTTTCCCAGATGTCTGTACTCACCAGAAAGTGTGTCTGAAAATCAGCTCGATCAGACTACCCGCTAACCCAGACTTGTTCAAGCTTTTTCAGCGGCCCGTCCAATAAATGATCCATAATAAGATGGAAGATAATAAATGATCCATAAAAAAATGTCGACCGTGTAACCGGAGCAATATCAGACAAAGGGATTATTCAAATAGCTTAAGCACACTCACTTTCGTCGACGAGCTTTGTCAGAAAACATTGCAAGCAGCAGAAAAAAATGAAAGGTTTTTCAATAAAATCACAGCATCTGGAAAAACTAAACAAATGCACGTGTCAGAGACAAGTAGAGTAAAAAAAGAAAACATTTCATCTCATACCTGTTGTGCTTTTTCTTTCTAGTTCAAAGAGAGAAGCTTATTGAATACCCTTCCTGACACCATCTTTTTTCTTGTCACCCATTTAGAAAAGACCAAAACCTGCTGTCCCCGGTCAACTGCTGGTACCTGCTGCTGAACCAGGTGAGGAGGGAGAGCAAGGACCACGCAACCCTTAGTGACATCTACCTCAACAACGTCATCATGAGGTTCATGCAGATCAGCGAGGATTCCACACGGCTCCTAAAGAAGGTGAGGCTTTCACTTCGTCAAGTTCCATCAAAATACACGCTGCTCTGAATATCTCTGCTGATGAAATTGAAGATTTCTGAGGATAACCGTCGCTCTGAATGGTTGGTACTAAGAAACCATGAGGCTGGCATAGTCGCCTCGGATCATATGTGTCTTTTTTCTTAATTTCTGAAGCTGCAGCCATCTGATGGCTAACAATAATTCAAATTCCATGAGGTAGCTATCACTAACAGGAGGACACATGACGAAAAGCGCGCATATTCTCAGCCACAAGAGTTTGATTTTTTTTTAAAGATCTCCGGTTGTAACAGCTGATGAGTCCCATTTTTGTCATGATGTGGAGAAAACATTCATTCATTGAATGAATGTATTCAACAGATAGGAAGAAGTTTGAGAACATTTTGGACTGATTATATGAAGGCAGCCAATTTGCGGAAGACGTCAGGAGAAATCTCAACCTCCTTGATATTTGGAGTCGGTTTATGAATAAGCATTTTGATCTTTTTTTTTCACTGGCCTGTCATGTGCGTTGCGTTTAACGATTAAACTCAATTTACTTTTATGCGCTAATGCAATTCCCAATAGCAGTGTGTGACTGCATCCTGCTTCCTAGATTTACCATTTCCTGGTCTGTTTCTGCCCTGAAAGCCTCTTTGATTGATTTTGTTTTAAAGCTCTTATTTGAAACACTAATGTTTGACCCAAACTTGAAGAGGTCGAATGGGAGTTTTGCTTTGATCAGAAAGACAGCTGAACTCTCCACTAACACAATCCAGACTTTTTCATGTTGGTCACATGGTCTCCATCATCTCCGATCCCTTGTGTTCTGTAAACAGACTCTCATCTCATTTTCAATTAACCCATTCATTTGACAGCAGTTTCTATTTAGTCGCATGATATGAAGGAAAGTGAATTCAGGTTTGTGTTTGGTGGAGTTGAGCTCTGTTAAGCCCCTGTGGTTTAGCTCAGTGTCTTGAAGTAATGCTGCCGAACCTTGGTCGCCACAGCCTCAGATCAGTGGGCCTTCCCACCACTCCCGCGGCTTCACGACCAAAACCAGTCCGCTGCCTTTTTATACCACAAGGACGACAACTCCCTTAAAGATTATGAACTCCTGAGCTACAGGATCTCACCGCAGAGCTAAATTACAAAGTATCCTTTCATTAGGAGTGCCTTTGTGTCAGTTTAGCTTGCCTAGCGTTTTCAGTTTTAGCCACTTCTCGTGGCTCCGCGCTGTAAACCCGGAACATTTTCTTCACATGTTTAGCAAACGAAGAGCGGATGCTCCTTCATTCACTGACAAACTAATGAACACTTCTAGTAGGCCGCGGCGTCTGTTGATCACAGAGGGGCTTTAGCATAGCAACAGAAAAACTGCAGCACTCATTTCCTTCAGAGAGCATTTAAAAGTTTGTGGCTCTTCTAAAGAAACCAGATGTGCACATTAGAGTACTTTTTGTAGCGGCTAACCCAGTTGTCTTCTCTTACCCAGCATTCTTTGATAGTCCTAATGATAAGTCCTCATAAATGTGCATGTAGGATGTTCACCCCTGAAGGCACTTTTCCGGATCCTTGCTAAATAGTGGAGTGTCTGCTCGTTGCCCCACCTGCATCACCTCTGCGGCGGAATGTGCAGGATCTAACCACTGTCCGGGAATGTTTGTTCCTTCAAAGTCTGCAGTTTCTTTGTGGATCCAGGTGACACTGTGTGTCGACAAGCAGCAGCCTGGTGGGAGGTCACAGCTCCCCCTGTAATTACAGCTTCCCAGAGCCTTTGATCTCGGCAGAGCTTCAATAATGAGGCCCAAACAACAGAGAAGTCCCCCACGTTACATGTGTGCTCCGTCACAGGGCTGAGGAGACAGCTGTACTGTTGTCATCCTTCCAGCACATCAAAGCCCCGAGCTTTTATTTCCTTGTACATTCAGCCAGAGAGAGGAATCCCAAAGTGGCCGTGGTGATGATCAGCATCCTCTGGTTGACCCGTTTGCCATTTGGCGTCCATGTTTATGTCTTCAGTGCTGGATTGTGGACACTTTAAAGCTCCATAGCAGGGCCGTAATTAAATTTAGGCAGTTCAATTCTGTTTGTTTGTAGGAGTCGGGCTCAGGACCTCAGTTTCTTTTTTTTGCATTCTTGTTTTCTTCATGCTTGAAGAAATTTCGTCAAATATATTCAGTTTTCATTATTCATACAGCCGGCTCTTTGTTTTATTCTACCCTGTTTTATTTATGAAAGTCACTTTCTGTGGATACAGCTATGAGGTGGAGTTCCCACTGCTTAAGTTTTGAACCTTTAAAAAAAGGAAAACAGGGCCCTGTAGAAAAAGGAGAAATAGGGCCGACTTTTTTCTCCCTATTATACATCAGTGAAGACAGTAAAAGTGGACGCTCAACTGTTTGTGTTCACTAAGGCAACAATTTCAACTGACCTTTAACCTTACATCATACATGTTAATCATGTATGAAGTGATGCCATAGCCCTCCAATCGTTCTGAATAGCTAACCTATTTGGATTTTATTTAGATTTTTTCTTGTTTAAGAAAAGTTTAATGGTCTGAGAGCAGCCGAAAAAGAGATAGAAATTTAAAGAAAGACTACTTAGGGTGTAAGGTTTTCCATGACTTGTGAAATCCAACCTTTTCCACCCAGACAGGGGTTCATCCGTCAGTTTGATCATTTCTCAGATATTCAAACTATTCTTCTGACATCCAAATAAAAGTGATACATACGAAGTGCATGTGTCATTTGATCTGAGCCCGTGTTATGCTGACAGGGCTGTGATGAACGCTGAGTGCCACACACACAGGCCCTGCAGGGTATACAGCCGCCATTTCTATGCTATGATTAATGTCAGCTGCAATATGAAACCCACCACTCCCTAAAGGCTGCCTCCATCCCTCCTCTCTTGGGTTCTTTCATCTTTCTAATGTGGTTGGAATACAGATGGTATGAACTTTAAAAATGGGAAACCCGTTTGTAGGATCCTCGACATGAATTAGATTGATTTGGAAACCCCCTGTCACGAAGATTCTTTTCAAATGAGAGGGACGACTTTTTGCAAATTAAATGAACGACATTCATCGCATAACACAACATTTGGTAAACAAACCAAATATGTTCGAATTGTGCTTTTTGCCAGAAAGGAAGTAAACCTGCAATGAGTTTTATGCCCTTTTATGCCAAGTCTGTTTTTACTTAACACACAGACAGTCCTACGCGTCATGTGATCTCTAAGAAAGCTTTTCATTGAGCTCTGGATCACTTCCCAGACTTCTCAATAGGGAAGAGCTGATGTGTGTTAGATTGGACACATAGTCAAAGGTTTTGTCCACTTAAATGACCGCTGCTAATGAATTCCACCCAGAGGAAAAGGAACCTGGGTCTTTAGGATTGTAGTAATGAAGTCGTCAATATGCACTGTTCTTGGCTGCGAAAAGGCAAAGTTTAAGGGTGTTTTTAATCCCTTATCTTCACTCTGTTCCAAAACATACCTCAGGTTACCTGGTGCCAGACATGGTTCCTTTAGGTTCTGATTATCCAGGCTTAGAGTCTGTTTCTCCCCTCATTAAGAAAGAGCCGCCAAACAGGGGAACTTCCACACCAGGTGGGGGTTTGGAAGGTGTCGCTGATCAGCCAGTTCACCCAGAGAGACCCTCTAATTTCAGACACCGGAGTGTAATCCTCTTTGCTGTGCGCTCACATGCTTCTGCAGCTCTCCTTGAGGGCGACACGCAGAGAACCGTGCGCACACATCCCGCTCTGGAATGTTGCACATTCACTATTCAGAATAGGCCTCTTACTCATAAAACTGATGCGAGGAAGATCCCTGCTCATGTGGACCATGACGGCAAAGAGTGTAGTCCTGTAAAAAAGAAGGTACAGGCTCTTTTAGTTCGACATTATGTATATCAGGACATAATAAAACAGTTGGGTCTTAAAATGAGGTAAATAACATTTGCTGATCAACAGGAGCTTGGAGCTGGTAGTCAAAGCACCTGAAAGAAATTGAACGGTTCGGCAGTGTACTGGTTTGGTCTGTGTTGCAAAAGGTCAGAAAGGTCAGACCTCAGCAGGGATCTTAAGCTCCTTTTCAGATTTGCCTTTCTCAAGATCAGTAACATCAGAGGCTTCATTGGTCGGTTTTGGTGGTAACTTTCAGTCATTCCGACGCTGGTCACTTTCACATGAATTCATCCCGCTATATTCAAGCACACTTGGAAAAATTATGGAGAGAGCCAAAGTTTGCAAATTTATTGAACAATGCATAAAGAAAGTTATTATATCAAATGTCACAGAAAGTTTCAGATGTCTGCTGAGTGTGCAGTGATTGGTTAAAACAAGCAGCTCAAAATGTCTCTGTTGTACTTGTTTATACTTTGAAAATAGTCAGTCTTGAGCAGTTTTCTGTTAATTTGGCTCAGATACTGAAAATAAACTTGCAGTTAAAGCAACAACGACAGTGTCATCATTTGTTAAATGATTTAGATACTAAAGCCTGAAATATGGTAAATAGGGTGCATCTTTTTTGGATTGTGGTGGGAAAGTTAAGTGGTAGAAGAAGAGACTCTTCATTTTTCATATGACTGCGCAGACCACAGAACCGATGATGTACTTCTGTCATAAGCGAACATCTGTCATGTATCATTAACTTGGAAATAACTAATTGATACCGAAATAACACAATGAGGAAGCTAAAGATTCAGCATCTGTGTATTGGACTCTTTTTAATGGCTGCAAATAAACTCCAATCTAAAATTTCCTTTAATTAAATTGGTTCCATAATAAAAACATAGTTTTAAATCGAGGAATGCCTTCCCTCTCTGTTCATTAATTAATAATAGTTAGATATTGAGCCCATATAACTAATTCATTGAATCTGTTTAATGCATTTAATATTTTATGAACAATCCGGCAATCTACAACAATTATAAAACTAGTCCTGCCTTTAAAATCATGTTGCTTTGCAGCCTGTGAAATTTCCTTTAAAGATTTAGAAATTCAGTTTTGGTTTCTCTCAACAAAACAATATATAAAATCATTTAAACCCTGTATTGACATTTCCTTAACTTTTTTGGCTTTGATCAATTGTAATTTTGCTAGACTTGTTGTCTAATGACCTTTTTAATGCAATGAGACAAATGAGCGTTGTGTTGCTGTGCACCCACATGCGTGATCCCACAAGTTGTTCAAATCACTCAGGCTTTCTACAGATGATTAGTTTGCAGACAACTATTAAACATGAATTTGTTTTTGGCCATTGTGGCTCTAAAACAAAGAATTAAAAAGAAAAAAAACAACACACCCTTTTTCAGTCGAAGTGTTGATGCCCTCTCACAGCCCTCGCACAGCTCTCAAAACAAGATTTGTCTGTGGATAATTGTGTTAGAGAAAGACTTCCAGTATGAGCCAAAGCTGTGACATTATCCAGGTAGCTGCGCATAGTATCAACTGTAGCAGAGGAATCAAAAATTTATTGCTACGAGTCATGATGTCTTAAACATGTGATGCAGTGTACGAGTCGGTGTGAAAGAAATATGGAGGAGCCACAATTAAATGAATAGAAAAGGCTCCTGTAAATCCATCACACCATCACCGTTAAACCGTATCCCACAACCGTGAGATGCATTATGGTGGGCGTGTGTGTGTGTGATTGCATTACTGAGTCAGCCTTCTGGCATGGCTGATTGAGTTAACATACTGGGAAGAAATCTTAGTCGTGGAAGCGGGTTAATGTGTTGAGCATGTGGGCAGTGAAACTGGAGCTGTGCTCGATGGTTTCAGTGAAAAACCTACCAAGACATTGATACCACTTTCGAACACAAACCCTGTATTTGACAAAGTGTGATAAATGAACCGCCCTGTCTCGTGTGCACGCGCACTTGTGTGTGTGTGTGTGTGTGTGTGTGTGTCTTTCAAACATTGCCAGTTGAGAACAGTGTCTGCTAATTTTTACAAACACTCAAGATGTGTGGTGAGAAATTTCATCAAAAAGGTTGTCTCCCTCCTAGATGTTTTTCTGCTATAAAAACATATTAATACTTATTTCTTGAATCTTTTGTTGTGTTTTTGTCTAACTTCCACTTTTTTCTCTTTCAGAGCAAGGAAATAGCTTTCCAGCTCCAAGAAGACTTAATGAAGGTCTTAAATGAGCTGTACACAGTGAGTACCAATTACAGCCTTTTTTCACTAATGCGCTTACATACATTCACCGTATGATTGTGTAATATACCAGTTATAAGCAAAAGCAGTATTTGATACAGTTTCATCTCTTTAACCCGGATTTCTCACTGTGTATCTCACCTTCACGCTGACAGAAACATAATGCTCCGACAGCAGGGGAGGCCTAACCTATTTTACAGAGCAAAAAGCTTAACCCTGATGAGTTAGCTATTAAAGCTGCGACGTATCAAGTTCATGCTTGCTTGAATCATTAGAGTTCATGTTTTGTTTTTAATGGCTCTCATCAGATGTGCTCTGTTGCTTTTAAGAAAAAAGAACCATACAAAGCCACAAAGGGTTTGAGCCAAACACTAACTTGCTGTATAGGTTTTGTGCGCGTGGGCATGTGTTTGTGCAGTCGTTTCTCTTTGGCTGTTTTTCATAGGCCTATAACAGAGATAGATAAGAACCCTGAGAAAAGAGGGAAAGGCAGTATATAAAGGAAAGTTCCATGGACGGAACTGCTTAAGACCGCTAGCCTGAAAGTTATTCTGCATATGTAAAACGTAAGCCACAGCATTAAAACCGCCGTGTTGATATGATCTGAGCCTCTCAGCGTTTCAGTTAAGCAGCTTTGACCTGTCGTGGCATGGACACTGGGCCTCCAGGGTAGTCGTCTGGTGAGATGAGATGTTGGCCTGAGATAAGTTCTGTGGGTTTTCGGGTGGGGCTTCCAGAGCTTCCCCCGGATGCTCGTAGAGATTTAGATCTGGGGTGTTTGGTGGCCAGGGGACATTGCGGTGCTGGGGGAGTCTGCTGCTGCTAAGAGATGGGGGCAGCAGTGATCTGAGATCCACCACAAATGCCAGTGCAACATCCAGGGCTAAAGGTTCCTCTACAGAACATCCTGCCGTTGATCAGTGGATGATCGGTCTGTCAGTGGTGACTTCACCTGACAGTGCTTTTAAATGTTACGGCTGAGGTCAGTGTTTTAAGTAATACACACTACCAAAAGGTCCCCGTAGATACAACGTTCTCAACCCAGACTTTTTTTTAATAAAGCCCAAGTTCACCAGACCATCAAACTCCTGCGTGGACACGCTGTACCTCTGCTGTCCTGTTTCAGAAAAAGCTGTTTTTTAGCTAAGACATGCAGTGCCTCTTCTGTAAGTACCCGTCTGTGTTTATCTGACCTTCCTGGTGCACATATTTCAATCCTGAGTCGATACCTAATTCCATAGCTTTAATTACCACCATCAGCCTGCTGGTCTTAGTTTGACGAGCCCTACATGTTGTGGACTCACCCTCACAGCAACACGGTGAGTTAGAGGGTTTTTATTTCAACATATAACTTAATGAGATATCTTGTGGCTCATACATCAAGTTATTTGCATGCTGGCCATGTCACCAACAGTTATGTGCTTTTTATTTCATTAGTCAATGATGCCATTCCGGACTAACAATCGATAGCATTGTTGCTAACATCCCCATTGATCGTCATGGTAACCTGGGATGTACCGTGACAGAAATACAAGTCGAGTCTGTTGTCGTTGCCTTCCCCAAAGATGGAGGAAAAAAAAAGCGGTTCAGTCCTCCCTCCAGAGGGCCGCTGCGGTTACACTTCCAGTCCACGCCTCTGTTGCCCCAAGCGTTACGACGTGTTACTCCAAACTCCATGAGTGTCACTCTCACCACGGTCCACACTACCGATTTGACCTGGTTTAGCCTCCAGTGACAAAACACACATTCTCACAGGCACACACGCAACGTGCAGCTATTGCATCAGACAGCCCCAGTGCTGGTGTCGGCCCCTGCCAATGAAATAACAGGTCTGCTCCGTCTCTAAATATGTCCCTCTAAAAAGAGCAGTTCAGTAAACACAGCCGTGGTAAGACTCCAGACCAGTAAGTGTGGAGTGCGCGGCCCAAGGTCAGTCACCCATTTCTAAACTGGTTCCAGTTAGGCCAAACCCTATCATAGGAATAAAGGCTCCAGGCAAATCAGGGTTTTACTCAGTTGTTCCAGTCGTACAAAAATAACCCAGTTTGGGGATAAGATGTTTAGATTCCGAGTTGGGTGAGTCTGTTTGTTCAGAAGTTGAGGTTTTGTGCCGACACGCGTATTTTATACACAGGTCGTGGAGCTGTAATTTGCCGGGGTAGGTTCATTCCAGGTTAAACCGCCGCTGCTCCATACTGCCGTCTTCCCCCGGCTGGATTTCCTGCCCTTACACTCTCTTCGGTGTCTTACAAAGCGCCACATACTTACTGGGGAAGCTTACTGAGCTTCACAGATGACCAAATATCTGTCATTAAAAAAAAAGCTGCAACCAAACAGGAGATTCCGACATCAAAGGTTATTTCACACAAAAAGAAAAAATGTCTACATAAGCTGATAGTAGATCTTTTTAAGATTTTAACTAATTTACAGAGTCATTTTCTGTCAGCCTATTTACACCGTGTCCACTTTTCTCCTTTCATTTCCATCCATTTCCTATTTTAGTGTCATATTTTGTCCCAGGTCTGCTTGACTTGTCTCAATTCTTCGCATCTTTTTATTCCATCATTCTTCTCTGAATTCTCATCTTTATGGGAGATTTTGTGACTTATACTAATGACCTGCTGTTAGTGTCATTTATGTGCCTCAAGATTTTTCCCACAGTCAGTGACTCATCAGCGCTGTCATTAAAACAGACATTTCCTCTCTGCTGTGGTTTCATTTTCTTCCTACAAGCTCCCCACTTATGTAGCACACTTCTTATTATATCTGTGCTCTCAGTATGAAGTGACACTGATCTGAATCACATACTGAAATGAGGCTGGTCACCCATGTAGGACACACAGACACTTCAGGGATTGCCCATACGGGTCTCTACCAGCAACCCCCACCCCCCCCTTTTCACCTGCTCCTTAAAAATGAGTCACTGCCAAATGGATCTCTAAAGTGGCATGAGTAACACAGGGAGAGCGTGATGACTCAAACTCTACGAAGGTTTCCGTCGACATGATCCATTTCCGAAATAGTAACAATGTGGTTAGACGGAGCTGGAGGGGCTCAGCTCCGCTCCATTACGGCTTCAACAGAAAGAAAAACAATAAAATAAATGAGTTTCATGGAACACAAAATGATATGCTAAATACAACATCATGCCAGAAAGTCCTTCTCGCATCTGTTATCATAAGCTTTAGTTGAACCCCTTTAGTTACTTTGACTTTATTTGAGCTGACTTTAAAGATACTGAAAGGAGCAGCCTCCATTGTAATAAGAGCCTTCCAGAGTTCTCTTTTAACATTATAGGCAGTGTGTTAGATTTAGCTTCCACTGATTTGTGGTTATTGTGGTCATATAAGTGCCTCCTACAAGAAGGCTGGAGAGAATCTGTCATTGGTTGTTGGCTTAAGGAGAGACAGCTGCGAGATGAGTTGAATCGATAAGCGATGATGAAGGAGCAGGTCAAAGGACGGAAGCATTGGCTGGGGGTTAAAAAAGGTCAACGACGAGTCCGAGGATGGATTATGCTGACCTTTGACCTCACTGAAACAGACAGGTCCCTCAACTTTTACCTTAACTGAGGACAGCACGGTCTCTGAAACTTGTTGGTTTTCTGTCTTTGTCTATAAAACAAAGGCCCATTTTTTCCTGTTCTTCTAATTTCAACTCCTGTGTGTCCAGGTGATGAAGACCTACCACATGTACCACTCGGAGAGCATCAATGCTGAGAGCAAGCTGAAGGAGGCTGAGAAGCAGGAGGAGAAGCAGATTGGCAGGGGCGATCCTGTCTTCAGCATACGAATGGAGGACAAATACCAGAGACGCAGCTCTGTGAAGAAGATCGAGAAGATGAAAGAGAAGGTAAAACAACACTTTTTACAGGCCAGAAATGTTTTCATTCACACAGTGGCAGTTAAATTCAAACAGGATCAGCGATAGTGCATTTGTTCTTTTTATTGGCCTCTTAAAGTAATTTAAAGACACCAAAACCTCTCACACTCACATATTCTGCGGTCTCTGTATCAGATTTTGTTTTTACACTGAAGTCTTTCGGTCCTGCATTCCGTCACATCTGAACACGCTGTAAATTCACAGGAGAAGAATGTAATTTGTTCAAATTCTGTAAATGATTCAAGATTTGGGGAATGGATTGGTTCAACACGGCTTTTCCAGGAATACCAATGCTAAAATGTGAATGATATGGGAGTGTGAGTCAGGACCCACTGGTCAGTCTGTGGAGGATGACTCATGACCTCATGTGGGTCTGGTTCTGCGTGAAGACGAGTGGCTCATACTGAGGAGTCTTTATTTAAGCGGAGGACTGAATCTTATTAAAGTTTAGGAATGATTTGTTAAATCTCCTATAGTTTTGTCTTATATTATATGTAACAGAAATGCGCTTAGTTTTGCTTTCACTTTAGTGAAAGTGTTGTTTTCCAGTCTCTGTTCTGTGGCTCAGTGTGCATGCAGAGACATAAAAGCATAATCACTCGTCAAAAGGCAATTCTCCTCTCATTAAATCCACCCTGTCTCACTCACTCTGATGTTTCTCATTTTCGCCTCTAATTCCCTCATCAGCGTCAAGCCAAGTACTCTGAAAACAAGCTGAAGTCGATCAAAGCTCGGAACGAATACCTGCTGACACTGGAAGCGACAAACTCGTCCGTTTTTAAATATTACATCCACGACTTACCGGACTTAATTGATGTAAGTATTAAGCCATGTGTTCCTTTTGTTATTCTGTTGGCCATGTTTTGAGTCAAACAAGACTGGGGAAAGTGCTGCTGTTATCAGTGCTTACTAAGGAGTCTTCTTCCCATAGACTTTTTCTGGATTAGAGGCAGGTTTAAAATATTTTTGTGTCGAGATGTATTCAATGACCTTTTGATGATATTTAATTTTCATCATCAGAGAAGCTGATAGATTTAGCAGCTAGCGTTTTAAACATCAGACTGCAGGAAAAATGAAACATAAACTGTCACTTTTTTGAAAGAGCCTTTTGCATCTTTTCTGAATAAAGCGTTGAAGGAGCCTCTGTTAGTTCCGATTTTTATGTTCCATTAAGCTGGCAAACCCGACTTATTTGGGATTTGGCTCACCTTGGTTGTTAGTGTTTTTATTTGGAGAAATAAAGTTGCAGTATTACTTTTACTGGCGTTTCTAAGGTAACAGGAGCAGGTCGGGCTTGTAGCTAGAGTTTGGGGTTTTATATTCAAGGCAAGACTGAAGGAGGGAGAGACGTGCAGCCTCTCTTCGGCGGCATGCTGTGTGCTAAAATTACCCCTCTTCCTGCTTCGCTCACAAGCCTTCACATCTCACCAGGGTGTGTGTATGTGTGTGAGCGAGTGGTGTTGTGTGGGATGCACTCTGCATGAGCTGTGTGTGCAGGCTCACACACATTTGTTTATTGATGAGCAGACTTTTTCTGTCTGAAAACAAAATGTAAAAGCCGGCCAGGGGCAGAATTCTCTTGCAGTTTTTCCGGCCTTTCTTACTGTGTCTGTTTTGTGTGTTTGTATTCTCAGGATAACTGAGAATCTAGTTGTTGAAAATCAGCATTTGAGTATGATGATAACACTCAACCTATCTTACACGTCTCGCTCGGGAAAAGGCAAATTTGGAAACTTGACGTGTGAAGGAAAAGATATGACATTTTTATATTTTCTCCAGCAGTTGGACAGAATGGAATGTGGACCCTTCAATAGGGCCACAATTTGTGGTCAAGATTTGATATTTAACGTCAGTCAGAAGGCAAATGGGAGCTACCAACATGATAACTGACATGATGCTATTGGAAGCAAATTTTTTACACATTTTATTGTTGTTTGCTGAGTTTTAACATTTTTATTTGGTTGTTATTACGTCGGATGAGTGTTTCTGTTTTTTAAAAACATGTCATCACTTGTCCTGTATTGTGTTTTTTTCATAGTGCTGCGATTTGGGCTACCACGCAAGTCTAAATCGGGCCTTGCGGACCTACCTGTCGGCAGAGTACAACCTGGAAACGTCCCGCCACGAGGGCCTGGACATCATTGAAAATGCAGTGGACAGTCTTGACCCCAGAAGTGACCGACAGAGGTTCATGGAGATGTACCCTACAGCCTTCTGCCCACCAGCCAAATTCGAGTTCCAGTCTCACATGGGGGACGAAGTATGTAGTGGTCATGTCTGTTAGTTAGAGAGTTAGACTGTTCCTGATTTCATTGGCCGATTCTTTGCAGTGACACCTCAAATGATTCACGGTTTATGAGAAATGTCTTACTCTCAATTAGGCTGATGTGCAGCTTTTAAATGCAGCTTTTTATTGCGTCTGTGCTGCTGGTTTTACGGGGCTCTGAATTTGACAAATCATGTGTTATTTCTGCCCCTGCAGCCCCGTAGCTCCACATGTGTTCAGGGATTTTATTGTTTGGCTGGCACTTCGCTGATATCATGTCCGTTTAGTAGCTGTTGTTCTGTGGCTGTCTGCCCTCGGCTGGCTGACGTTACTGTGGTTTGCTCCGCAACTGAAGAAGAATGTGGATACCTACACCCCGTTTGAACAACAGCTGCCTCAGAGACCATGTCCCTGCTGTGAAAATGTCAAATTCTGGTCAACAAAGATGTTTGTCGTAGTCATCCATTTTTTTTTTCTTTTTAGGTTTGTCAAATCTCAGTGCAGCCACCGGTGAACGGGGAGCTCATCCTGAGGTTCCAGCAGCTGCTGTCGCGCCTGGCCACCCTAAAGATTGAAAACGAAGAGGTAAGATAACGCCATAGAAAATTCTAACTTCAGATATCTGCAGTGTGCTCGAATTGCTTGAATTAAAGCTACAAAACAAAGTTAACTTTCTCCAAAAGTCATCCAAGGTGAGACATAAAATAGCTGTGGATGATCTTTAAAGATCCTCCAGCGTAGTGCACACACACAGCACAAACTGACACTCGCCTTTATACACTATATTTTGCTCTCTTGTTCCCTGCAGGTAGTCGTCAAGTCCTCACTGTGAAACCTCTTTCTTACACCTGCTGCTAGAATTCCCTCTCTTGCTTATATTTGCACAAACCTGCTCCGCTTTGCTCTTTTTTTTGTCATATTAGATGTGTATCTTTCTTCACAGGTGGTACTGTTTTAATATGTTTGGAGCAGGCTCGAGTAACTCCACATTTGTTATTGAACAAAAGGAAGAACGGCTGTGACACTGCTGCTTCGGAGTGCAGTCACGTCTATCGTGCTTCTTTTTCAATCCCATCTGACCCGTTTCCCCGTTTGAGCTCTGCTGTTAGTCTCCATGGTTCTTTCCCCCTCACATTGCAGCACCTTTTTTCTCATCCGTTCCCCTCAAAAGGCGCAGAAACACATCTCTCAATTCCCCTGACATCGACCGCCATTTTATTTCTGTGTTGATCATACTGTCGTATCTTTAGTGAGAATGACTGAAAACACCCTTCGTGTTTTCAGTGGACGTATCATCGGGATGTAGCATAATCATGGAATATAATTGAGTTGTCTAATTTATCAAACTCTCTTGTTAGGTTATTCATCACAATATTATAAAGAGCTTGTAGAAAGATGTAGACTGAGGCAACAGGTGTGTGACTGATGCAGCTGCATTGTTGCTCAGGAGCATGTCGGTGTGTATCATTTTTCTGATGAGAGGACAAGGGTGAAGTATGTCTGGTGCCATGACAATGTGTCATGCTAATGCTTCTGACTTTCTCTTTAGGAGGAACTTGTACATAAAGATGTTGCCAAAGCAGCTCTGCAGACGTGGTTACGATCAGATCGGAGTGGTAGTCTGGATATGCTTTAAGGGACCCAGAGTTGACAAACAGCCATTCTTGTGCTCATCAAAGGAAAGGAAATACGGAATCTTCAGTATGGAAATCAGAGCAGCAGAGCAGACTGTACACGGGAAGGAGTGACTCGCACCTCAAGAGTGTTTTTTGTAGCTTCATGTTGTACAACTTGGGTCACACTTACTTGTATTTAGAAGGTTTTGCTTCAGTCAGACTGACTCCATAGTTATTTGTTTATTTTCAGGACACATGGAACTCTGGTTGTTACAGCCCAAGTAAACTTTTTCCAGCATTTCTTTCTTTCTTTCTGGATAATACGGCTTCCATGTGGCAACAATTTTGGGGGAAAGAGTTCAAGGTGTTGATGCATCTTCAGAATGATGTAAAACAGATGAAGCAGCTGCGACGCATGCCGGAGAAGTCAGATACCAGGAGGCCTGCTATCACTGGACTTTAAAGACATCATGTCACCTTTAGAGAGTCTATGCTGGTTAGAATTCAAGAGGCTGTTTTGGCTGAATCGTGTGTTCTTAGGCTGGAGGCTTTGGGGAGTAAAGGTCCTAGTATCTCACTCATGCCTTATATGTCTGCGTTTGTGAGGGCGCTAAAAGAATCTGAGTTAATCAGCTATGCAGAATGCAACACCGGTAACGTCCCAGATATGCAGACTATGTCTGTCGGATCAAAGAATACCTTCAGAAATCTTATCGTGGACTTTTAGAGACACAGTTTGTGCCGTTTATAGCCCGGAGCAGTGAAAATAAGCAGTTCTGGTGGGAGCCCAGAATGTGCTGTTTGTGCAGCAGTAAATCCACACCGACCTCGGCCCTGTCGGTGGCGTCACACCTCACACCGCCTGCAGTATGTCTGAGCACCAACAAATGCGCCCCTGTCAATATGTGTGTGTGAGCTGGCAAGCACTGGTTGCTTCTCGTCCTTGTCCGCCTGCCTCGCTGAAGCGGATGTCCTGATGGGTCAGAATTGGAGGGCTAGCATCAGCAGATGGCCTCTCTTCCTGGGCATGGCGTGCCAGATACATCCTTGGAAAACGAGCTTTCAAAGCCCCACTGCGACCTACAAGCTCAAACGCATGAGAGGGAAAGAGAGTCTGTCTTTATCTGGACAGGAAAAGGCTACAGGACGGAGCTCAATAAAAGAGCAGCTGCTTCCTTGAAAGCCTTTGACTCCTCTGAAACGAGGAAAGAAAACGTCCTGTATGGCTGACTTTGCGTCACTGATGGGCGGGGCAGAACATACAGAGGATTACTCTTGGTTTAGCTTCTTTTTTTGTTCAGGTGTTATGGCTCGACACACCTCTGCAGGAGGTCTGACTGCTCTAATGTCAGCCGTTTTTTCTCTAAAGAAGCCTTATCTTCAAATGCATGATTAGTTTCAACTCCTCAGCATGCCAACGTGCTTTGTCTCATTTTCAGATTGATTAATCTGCCCATTTAGATCTCATTCGCCTTCTCTATGACCCAGAGCGCACGCAGACTAATTTCCTTCCTCTGGTGTCTGTCATCTTCTCAGCAAACATACAAGCCCACTGTGATGTTTTCCCGAAGATGCCTCATACTTAACTCTGGCAATCTAATACCATCTGCTTTGGAGGAAGTGTTTGTTTTTCTCCAGATGAATATCAGGGAGGCACATCAAAGTCTGTGTGTATTTGTGTGTTGCTTGATTATCTGCAGATAACTCGCTTAACTACAGGGTATTTTGAAAGCCATTGGACTGACTTGTGATTTCTGAAATATGATGATGGATATTGAAATAACTGTTAAGTGATGTGTTAGTTCTGACGTGCTGCATTACACTTATTGAAAACATGGTGCAGCCTCAAGTTACTTTTGGCCCATAGATGAAGACTTAAGATGCACTTATACTCTGTTGACTATTAAGAATATGAATATACCTTTGGAAATAGTTGAGTCATGTATTTGAAAGTAAGTAAATCTGTATTAACTTCATCCCAAACGACGTAGATCGTGTCCGCTGTGCAGCTGAAGGGGACTGATGGGCATATCCAGCAGATCTTTCTGAGAGCTCACTTGTCATTGAGCCCAACAATGTGCGCTGGTAACTTTTGGTCTGCTGAATAATGGATAAACTCAGCAGCTATTTCACTGGGAGCAATTCTCTTGCATGCATGGCTTCTGTCTTCATATGACAGCTGGGCCTTCTGTCTCGACATGGCCACCCGGGATGAGGCTGCCAGGGGCTGAAGAAGCCCCAACACACTCAAAATGTGTAACTAGTGAGGGAATGTCAAAATACGTTAACGATTCTAAGGACCTGCCATCGCAGCCTCACATGCTTATTTTTCTATGTAAAAGAAATATACTTTAAGATTGTAAAAAAACAAACAACAACGTTTCCTTCCTTCCCCTGCTTGATGTCATTATGCATGTTCCAGCCCGCAGTGTTTTTCTGTTTAATGACAGGTTGGATAACAGAGTAACTACATCCATATTGTGCGCCCAAACACATATGTCAGCGTTGTAATCCATCACGACAACACATGAAAGTGCTCTGTAAGTTTAGGGTGTTTTTTCTACTTCTTTTTTTCCTCTCTTGTGATGGCTAAATGACTCACAGTTCAAGCAGTTAAAACAGAAACAAGCTGTAACTCTATTGTCTCCATTTGTCTTACTACACCAGGAATACCCTGTTTTTTTTTTTGCGTTCGAGCTACATAACGTCTCAGAAGTCGGATCCTGTTTGATCACAAAGAACAATTTGGACAAACTTGCATTGCACGCAGGACTTTCTTGATCATTAAAGCTTCCACAGTAGAACCGACACAGTCGCAGTACTTTATTTTCCACCAGAGTCTCTATAGGAAGTGGTCAAAGAAGCGTTTTGATGGATTCTTCCAGAAAGGTGCCTGTCAGTGTTTCTACACCAGCTGGACTTCTTTTCTGCTGCAGCCTTTCCACATCACTGACTTGACACTTGATTGTTTCTACAGTCTTCTTCGATGTGTGCTTTTTTCTTCCTCTATTTCTATGATTTCTCCTTACCCTTTTTCAGAGTCTTGTACGGAAAAGGTATATATTAATGCAATTTTATAATCCATGTTTGCAAGTGACTCTGTTCGCTCTTAATGTCCAAACCCTAACCTCTAGAATATTTTTCATTACAGTATCATATTAGAGATTCTCATACTCGAGACTCTTAAGTTATTCCTGGGGTGCAAATATCACTGTTTAATAGACACTCTTGGAAATCTTGAAATATCCATTCAAATGCATTCAAATATTCTTTTATCCTACAAAAACAGTACTAACACAACTGCTACTTTCTTCTTAAATGACCTTTTTGTGTTCTGTTTTTCTGGTCTGGTCTGCACTATTATTCAAGTTTTTATCTCAAAGGCAGAATTTAAGCATCGTGTCCATCACATGCTGTTTATGTGATCATGTAAAGGACGCCCTCACTTTGTGCAGCACTTGGACTACTTGATGATCATTTGCAGTAAGTGAGGTGGACACGTAGGCAAGGCCAACTCCTGATGGTGTATTTGCTTTGGGAGAAGCTAGGTTGACAGCGTAGAGGCAGATATGGAAACAAATTTTAAAAGCCTCTGAGTGAAAGTGCCATCTCAAGCCAGCACCGTCCACCTCCGGCCCTTTTGAGTGCATGCTAATTGATTGCTTTGGCGGGCAGTCATGTTCATCAGCCGGTGGATTTTTAAGAACTGTATGACTTGTCAGAAAGCACCTGAATTTTTCAGGGTGTCAAGGGATGCAGGGCGTGCTTTTAAGGAAGTGTGTTGAAACAAGCTGCTAGGAATGGTGTTATGGCTGCGTGATAGAGAAGAGATGACATTAAGCTTTTAAGGAGGCTGCTTTTTTCTTTTTTTTTTTTTTGCTCTTAAGGATTCTTCAACTTGTCATCAACAGGTCAAAAAGACATCTGAGGCCACCCTGACCACCATCCAGGATATGGTAACCATTGAAGACTATGATGTGTCTGAGTGCTTCCACCACAGCCGGTCCACCGAATCGGTGAAGTCCACTGTGTCTGAGACGTACCTCAGCAAGCCCAGCATTGCCAAGAGGAGGGCCAACCAGCAAGAGACAGAACAGTTTTACTTCATGGTGAGTGGGACTGAGACTTATTTCTAAAAGAACACATTTCTTTATTAGCGTAAACATTAGATTTTACTTTCAACCTATGAAGATTTGGCAAATGGGGTTTTTCTACCCCGAAATATCTCAACTTTGTAAAGCAAAGTGCAATCTTGTTCCAGCGGCTTGATGGACATTGTCTGATAAAGGCTTGAAAAGGCTCTCGTTTGTCCTGTGCCCTTGGCTGCCTTATCATAGCTTACTGTCTCAAGAGCTGGCTCTCTGGCTGGCACTCGGGGCCACCGTTTAATTAGTCTCAATTCTCCACAGAAATTCCGGGAGTTTCTGGACGGCAGTAATCTTATCTCAAAACTGCAGGCCAAGCATGACCTGCTGAAGAGGACCCTGGGTGAAGGTATGGTTCCATTCCCTTTACTTCCCTTCGGCCAATCTTCAGGACACATTAGCCAACAACAAATATCTGGTTGTTGAATTGTGTCTTTTTTTCCACTGTCTGATAGTGGTGATTTAAACCTTTTCAGTGGCAAACTTCCCAGTGTTGACCTTTTTCTGAAATCCCTCACAGTTCTCTAGATGCTAATCTGGGTTTTAGCCAGTCACGCCATAGCTGAGGGGGATTGTGAGCTTCTTTTATCCATCTTGATTTTTTCGAGCTCTTATGAGTTGAAGGTATGGGGGTCACTTCAGTGGGTGCTCCTTGTTTTACACTGGTGGGAACTCAGTTAGTATTTGTCAGTCATCATTGCCCTATCCTCCAGTCTAGGTGGTCTCTGTGAAATGACCCTCTTGATTAGTAGCGGAGTGGGGGTCTAATGAGGGACAAAAAAAAAAATTCTGCTTTTCCCACATTGTTCTTACTCATATAACTGTCAAAGAGCTAAATAGCAGTTTGAGTCAATTGGGTACAGAGACGGGTCATATCCTGTTCTGAGGACCAGATGGCAACCGGTTTGAAACGTCTCCTGTTTGGAAGCTCTACTGAACTTAATCTGACTTGTTCTAACTTGTGTCTTTTTATTGTCCAGTAATTGTTATTGTGTCTGCATAGTAAGGTAGCATTACATGTGCTTGTAGAGTGTTTATACTGTAATAAATGAAGCTGGTACTCAGTTCCATGCAGGAGCGTGCATGTGTGCAGTATAAGGAGTGTGAATGGGTTTTGTTAGTGCTGCTTTAGAGGCCAGCGGTTGTGGACAGATGGCAGGTTTCAAATGCTCTTCTATCCGGTGCACATTTCACTGTGGGGACCTCAGAGACATGCTCTGGCATGTCCACACCACTAGCCTCACCCTCACGTCTGTCTTTTTTTCTTCTTGCTGCAGGCCATAGAGCTGACTACATGACCACAAGGTAAAACGCACAAACACACACTGCTACATGCACACACAAAAACACCTGTGAATGCTAAATGTACACTCCTTTAACACTGACAGAAACTCTTACAAAATGTTACAGCTTTGAAGTGGTACATGGCCTCATTTAAGGATTGCTTTTCAATGTAATCCAGATCAAGAGTTTTATTTTTCCCTCCATCTTTAAACGTTCGCCATCTTAGGATGTCTCTGTCTTGAGGCAGAAGTATCAGTTTGAATGTAACGACAACTACGTACTTATTATTAAGTATTATTATTCTTATTATTATGCATATTAGCTGCAGTATGAACAGACTACAAAACATTTCTGGCTACATGTTGCCATAATTCAAACTTAAAATAGTTTGTTTTTTCTCTGATAATAAAAAAACAATTCTGAAATTTGGGGCCATGTGTTCCAGGAAACTGCATGTTTATCACATTGCAGATTGCAGCCCTTCCCTAATAAGGCCTAATTATTTGAAAGGCCTTCTACTTTGGAAACTCATTTGTTAATCTATTTCAGAGTTGTGTAAAATAACAAGAGCAGATCTGCTGTGTTGCTCTTTTTAAAGACCCCTTCAGGCAATTCCAGTTAAATAGTATGCATAGCTGTGATTGAGCGGGAGAGCTGACCAGAGTCCTGGGCTGTTTTCATCTCCATCCTACAGGTCACAGGAAGCCAACCAGCATTATGTCATTCACACCAACGCACAAATTCAGACACACTAAAAAAGGCTCCTGCAGAGCCTGACATGAGCTGAATGCTGACACACACGACACCCCCAGCTGCTCTGACATTTCTCTGAGACCTGTGATATCTTGTGGACAAAAGAGAAGGAAAAACGTTCATTTAAAAGTTAGTTCAGGGGTTTCAGAGGTGTCTGAAAATACACCTTTTCACCTGTGCACCAAGTGGAGTAAAGGCGTTTTCAAGATTACACAACCTCATCCTCAGTGCAGGTGTTTTAAGGACAGCGACCTGAGATAAGGCACTCAGAGATACACCCATGTTATCTGAAAACTGCCTTGTTTGCTTAATCTAATACTTTCTTTGTATCCTAGACATCCCAATGGGCTGTTCAAAACCCTCACAGGCACCCGGCGGGCTAGACCCCGCTCTGTCTTTAATGTTAGATTATTTAATGGTAATTTGGAATCATTTATCAAGGTACTGGTTTACAATCTGCTGATTGACTTTACTCCGTCTCTTTTCCTCCTCTCTATTTATTCTGCTCTGGCTTTCTGACCACGATGGGGGGGTTCCTCCAAAACATCTTAGCTGATTTGTTACAAACCATAAAGCAACAACACCACCGTGCTAAGATGGATCCTAGAAACCTTCCTAACGAGTCAGGGAGCCTCGGCGCTCTGCGGGCTGAGATGTAGGCTGGCACTGATAGATAAGGAGGGCCGCAGGAGGGGGCGGAGGAGCAGCTGGAGGGATGAATGTTTGTGGCCGTCAGCTCCCCTGGCTCACTCTTGACCTGGCATCACTGAGCTGCTCTGGCAGATATCCTCACCCAGAGAGAGAGCAGGGGCCGGTGGAAACAGCAGGGTAAATGTTAGTCAGGGAGTGAATGCCAGGCTGATGAGGTGTGCTGCCTCCCCCCTCCGGCCTCCTCACCTTCTCTCACTGGTAGCCTGGTTCTGTCCATTTCGCATTGTTTACGTTGGGGTTTGATGCCGGCAGATGAGTGGAATGAGGTGCTTCTCTTAGCAAAAGCTTTGGTGGGCAGCTGCTGTGGTCCTAATCTGGTTCTTGCTTTTTTTCTCTTTTCTATCTCTCTCTCTTCTCTCCACCTATGACTCCCCTGATATTCCTCTGTAGCCGTGGACGACGGAACTCACATACTCGACATCAGGTACACACTCTGAGGCATGCTTGGGGTGGGGGGGCTTTTGCTGCTTGCCTTTACTATTTTCCTACATTTCCTCTGCAGTAAATACTTTGACAGACTGACTTGAAGACTTCCATCTTCCAAAAAGAAAATGTTCTGATGTTCTTGAAGAAGCGTTCTGGTTTCAGACTTTTGATTGAGTTTTCTAGATAAAAATCTGCTGGAAGAGATTGCATTACATAACATAGCTCCATCCAGACCTGTGCATCAAACCTCACGGCTCCACTCCAATCGATTTTGGCATGCTTGTTGTGTTTGGGCCTATTGTAAGCCCCAGAGGGTTGTAAACAGATCCACTGTAACATTTAAAAGCATGTACTGAGTCACTGCTCAACCCTGAGTCGCAGTAGCAGCTGCCCCTGAGAAAGAGCAGCACCACAGTCCAAACTCAAGTACGTGAGAGGAGGATGTCCCTCTACCTCCCATAAACACTTCTGCCTGGAGCTCCACTTGGCACTGTGTGTTTGCTTGTTTAAAATCAAGCCCAACACGTTATTCATTCAGAACATTCAGACAGAAATTACCAAAACTGGAGTCCAGCTGAAATGGATTGGAAAACATTGATGTGCATGCTTCTTTTTTTTTAATTCCATAAATTGTTATGCGAGAACAAATGAGAAGAAGTCAACTCAGTCTGTCTCAGTAAGATTACAAGAAAATAACACACTATGTGTCCAAGCATACACACTTTATCAACACTGAATATATGCATGTTAAATTAAAACATTATCTTGCCCATCAGGCATTAGATTTCAACGATCACATTGTGGTCCAGAGACACCTATCCGTGTCTCAAACTCATTGAGTCTTAATAGATTAGATTTTTCTTTTGTCATTCTTATTCATAAACAGTCAAATTATTTACATGAACTATATTGTTACCATTTCTTGGTTTCAAAAAATCATTTTTTTCAGCTTATGAGTGTATAAAAATAAAAACATCTGCCAATATAAGATCATATCTAATGCTTTTATTTACATATGATATTAGTCAAACTCTAGCTCAGATTAATTAGAATATGACTAAATTATACATAATCTGAAAAGTTTTTGTTTGATTTGCCTTGAAAGGACTCTGGACAAGTTATCCCCCGAGTGGTTGAAAGCTGCATCCGCTACATAAATCTGTATGGTGAGTCACTTAACCCGACTTAAGGATTGTCAGTCATCCATGATCTTTATATTTTTCTTTGATTAATGTGTCTCACAACCAACTCTTACCTTTGTCATTTAAGATTGTATTCATTTTCAGTAAGAATTATTATTGGAAATGGTTATTGTTTGTTATTTTTTTGTTAGGGTTTTTGCACTACAGTCAGTCAGTTTTCTTTTCCAAGTTGCATGACAGACTGCGAGGCAGACAACTTACAGCAACTGCAAACAAGTATAAATAGTGATAACTGATTTTTAATCAAGATTGGAGAAGACACCCAAAGAATTTGAAGTCAAAGCGTGTAAGGCTGTGACAGATGGGGTGGGGTGAGGTTCAGGGAGAAATCCAAAGGACGGAAAACATCAAACTAATTTTGCTTTGTCCTGCTTCTTGTCCGCACAACTCAATTCCAGCCGGAACACACTTGATAGCAGTCTCACAGACTCATTATTATCTTCGATTTACAAATGGAAGGGGCTTAATGAACAGGATGTGCTTTTAAGCTCCAACAGAGGAAGCTTTGTTTGTTTAGATCTAGATATGTAAATACATGATCACATGACGGCCATCAAAACTTAACCAGCATATTTTGTCTCTGCTTGCCTCACCTTGTTTATGTCCTTTTATGAAGCTCTGTCTCTGTCTTTGTTTTTGCCTCAAAAGGCCTCCAGCATCAAGGAATCTTTCGTGTGTCTGGCTCCCAGCTTGAAGTAAATGATATCAAGAACTCATTTGAAAGAGGTATCAAACTCATTTTAAAGAACATCTCCACTTTCTCACAATGTTTTCAGTATTATTTACAACTGTATTTGATTTTTGTCCTGTAGGAAACGACCCTCTGACAGATGATGAGGATAATCATGACATCAATTCAGTGGCCGGCGTTCTTAAACTGTACTTCCGTGGTCTGGAGAACCCTCTTTTCCCCAAAGAGAGATTTAATGATCTGCTGTCTTGCATTAGTAAGAACACATATTTCTACTGTATGAGTATTACTCTGTAATGAGAATCTTTCTTTGTTGTTGATAATGCCTTAAGAATGGGTTTGCTGTTGGATCTTTCTCTCTTTTTTTGGCATAGCAAAAAAAGAATGAAAGCAAATTTGTGTGGTTATGCACAAATTACACTGTTTGTTGAGCAGCAGATGTGTTCCTGAAGAATAGCTGCATTATCCAGTTTTGTAAGCCATGTTTTATTCAACACATGCACTCAATTAAGTTTGATTGTGGAAAGTATTTTTTAAAATACAACTTTTTCATGGATTTCCATTCCGAATACCCTCCATTTAGTATCATCATTGCTCTCCACCACAGCAACATAAGGCTAACATTGCTCTTGTTCCCAGTTCTTCTTTGGTGGTGTTTTACAGCAATATAATCTAACGCAGCAGTGTAGCTGTTAGTTGCAAAACACCCAAATATCCACAAAGTCCACAACTATGTCTGTGACTTTATGTGTAGTTTGTCCCTTAAGCAAGCTTTTGTGGACTGTTCAGTGTGTTTGAGTGTGATCCCTGGTGTACCCTCACACATTTATGCTGGATGAGTGATGGGGATTCCCTGTTTACATTCCTCTACTCAACGTGCCAGTGTCTGCAGTGTGGGCTGAATGCCCGGCAGGCTCCATATCAAACCCGCTATACGATCACTTTTCCATTTCGCTCCGCTCTCTTCTGTTTTTTTTTTCTTTTCTGCTCGTCATAGCATGTAAGCGTAATCTTTGGTGATTGGAACATGTCTTGGAAAAGTAGTGCTGGCTAAAGTGCTCAAGAGCCACATAGGATCTTAGTTGGGTATTCATGAAAAATGAAATGCATCACAAGTATCCCAGAAGCCTAAATCCCAGATGGCACCGAGTGGCTGGAGGGTGACGTGGCTATTTTTAGCAGCCTGCACAGCCCCAGCTTAGCCAAGTAAAACAGGCTGCTTCAGCTGGAACAAATGATATGGAAATGAAAGACAGAAATGTTTGCATGTTGTGGAAGTGCAACAGAACAAAGAATTCAAAAGCTTAGTCTACACATTGATACACTTTGGGTAAGTTTAGTGCAAATAAGCTGCATTTTTGTAGGTGTCATTGAATTCTTTGAGGGTGAGAAACAAGGCAAACTTTTTTGTGAAATACACTTTCAGGTCATACTGTTTCATTCAAAGCTGGAAAAACTACATGGTGTCCTTTTCAGGTGCTAATGAAGAGTTAAAGCTTCCAATTTTCCTCTTCCTCTTTGGTTGTAAGCAGGAACTCAAGTTGAAGTGAAGGTCACAACTATACCATCAGTGTATTTCCTGTTGACACAAAAAATAGACACACACACACACATAGACTCTGCCTCTCTGAGGTGCTCTTTTTCACCAAATTATGTTTCAAGATGTTCCTATGAATGTCTGTTTCCCTTTACCCATTAAAGCCATGATATTCAGCGGGAAGGAAGCTCCGATTGTTAGGCTTACCCGCTAATAAATCTTATAAGCTCCTTAAATCAGTGCTCTGACTGAAGCCCAAAAAACTCACTTCCACAAAGTCACTCTTATTTAAAAAACAACGTACATTTGTCCTCTTATGCTGTTATAGGAATAGAAAACCTGTATGAGAGAGCTCTGTACATCCGCAAGATCCTCCTTACCATTCCCAGATCGGTCCTGATTGTGATGCGCTATCTCTTCGCCTTCCTCAACCAGTAAGTCATAAACTAACCAGTGAACTCATCAAACTCCTCATTGCTCAAGTCTTAATGGAATGTTGAGCTAACCTCTAGTTGATATGTGTATATTGCTGACATGTTTCCTCCTCCATCGTTTCCTCCCTTTGCAGTCTGTCCCAGTACAGCGATGAAAACATGATGGACCCGTACAACTTGGCCATATGTTTTGGCCCAACGCTCATGCCCACGCCAGACAGCCAAGACCAGGTCTCATGCCAAGCTCACGTGAATGAGATCATTAAGACTATCATCATCCACCACGAGAGCATCTTTCCTGACCCCAAAGAGCTGGATGGGCCTGTCTATGAGAAGTGCATGGCAGGGGGAGACTACTGGTGAGAAGAAAATCCAACATTTAGTGTGTCATGCATTAAATCGCCTTTGGCCTTACTATAGTATTGGATTGAAAGTTGTTTCTCATTATAAGTTAGACTTTTGTGGTGGTACTCAAGTCTCATTAGCTACTGTCCGAGTTGTCAAAACATGCGTTACATATTAGTAAAGGCAAGGGTATAAAACATTCTGATTAAACCCCTTCATGCAGCTGCTCAGAGATCCCAAATGAGATGTAGGTTTAAGAGTTTCACATTCCATTACCGTCAGGGTGAATGGAACAAAGGAATGCAGCCAAACCTTTTCATTTGGATTTCACTAAACTTGTAGGTCTCTCTCGTTAGTGTCTGTGGGGTTGAAAATAGGTAATTATGCTCACTGGAATTAGGGATTAGGCTGCTATGGCTAAGGAACATGACAACGTACTGCATGCATTAGCACAAATTTTACATGTACATCTCTTTAGGTGTGACAGACTGAAACAATTACTCTAATTACGTCAGTCGCAGCAGGAGGAAAAGAGGGGGGCAATGAATAAGCAAAAGGCAGTTCGTACTGAAGTCAAGCGGGTCAAGCGCAAGACTCCTTGCCAGCTCCACATCTGTAAGCAGGGCTTATCACAAGTTTCTTCCTGTCTTTATCAATCTCCGTTGAGGCTGGCGGGTGGGAGGGTTTATCCCGAGCTAGAACTAATCACCCGTCTCAACGTGGCCTTATCCCCTGGCAATGCATACGAAGCCCTCGGGAGATTTGTTGTCTTGGCAGCCTTTCTCTCTCATGCTGACGAGGAGGTGGCTCCTGACATGGCAGCAAGGGACGAGAGGCTCCATTCCTGGCAGAGGTAATCTGCGGAGATGGCTTTGTCGCATTACTGCCAGCTCTCCCAGCACGATGCCAGAAGAGCAGCGTTTAAAAAAAAAAAGTGGGCCAATCACTGACAAGCCCTAAGACTCTCACAGAGCGCAGCATTAATGATGGCTGTTCGAACTCCCCGCGTGACTCATTCACATCATCTTCAGTTGGTGTGGAGATTTCAGGGGGAAGGTGATAAAAGAGTGGAGGAAGAAGAAGGAAGGATGGTACCAAACCACTCAAGGGGCTAGAAAGTGATTTGATCCCTGTTTATGCTGATGTTTTACATGTTTTTTTTCCCCCAGTGAGAGCCCCTACAGTGAGCACGGAGCCCTTGAGGAAGTGGACAATGAGGGCGGGGCAGAGACACACACCAGTGAGGATGGTGAGTTGCAGAGAAGGGTGGCGCAAAGTATGCATTACAACATGTCTTTTTAGACTTTTTCTGTTAAAAGAATTTAGTTCCAAACAAAAATAATTCTAAAAACACTTTTATTTTAACTAAAAAGTTTCATGGTATCACATGAGCTCACACGTTATAGCACTACCCCTTACGCTTTATCCAATTTTCAGCTTTCATCTCTTGTCTGTGGTATTTTGGGGTTTAAACCAAGCTCTTAACAGCTCTGGGTGGCATTGAGTGACCAGGGAACTGGGCTTTAGGAGATGGACAGCCATTCATATTCTAATAGCTCGGATTCTCCCTTGGGGCCTCAGGCCACCTCCACAACCACTTTTCTTTTTTTAAATCCAAGGTGGTCTGCACCCTCATGACCCCTTGGAAAAGAAACATTGTATTTTAAAGGTCTTGGATCCTTTTTTGGGTTCAATTCCCATCACTTTTCTTTTCAGTTTCTTGCCAATAGTCAGTTTTAAGAGCTCTGTAAAATGTATGGAATGTGAAAAAGTTTGCAGCACTCTGAAAATTAAAGGCTGTTTGTGTGTAATTACTTTTTCATTTGTCAAAGATAAATAAGATGAAATGTTACCAACAAAAAAACAGGATGTGAAGACTTTTGGGGACACCAAAGACTTCAGACAAGATGGGATATATAGGGGATCAGCTGTGTGAGCATCCATGTGGTCTGTTGTTTGTGTGAAATGGATTCCATCCAGTCAGGTCCAGTTAAGTACTGGGTGAAACGGTTGAAACCAGATGTTCAGAGGCAGTCAAAAGTTTCTATTTGTTTCGTAATGAAAAGCAGGAAATGTCTATTAAAAGCTTAAAAAAATCTGCCAAGTAGTAATTTCTTTCACAGTGGCTGTGATTCTCTATTTAATGCATTTAGGACTCCCTAAGTAAAAGTTTGTAAAATAACACAAAATGTTAGGGAAATAACTCTAAATTCCAAACTTTTTCATAAAGTTCTTATACCTGATAAAAAACTGACACCTTAGTATGTGGGGATCCTGATGGAACTACTGGAGGATTATATTTTTCTGGAAATCCCTCTCAACCAGCATTTGTTCCAAAAGCCTCTTTGTGCAGACAGGGAGGAGGATGTTCTCACTAACAGGGTCCCTCCCTGTGGAGTCTTGAACTTTGGTCAAGTTATTGTCATTAGTTATTTTTAAATCCTCATGACCTCATTTGGCTCTCAGACACAAAAGCGAACATCTTTTCCTGTTGAGTTACTCGTGCTCTCTTTCTGCAGGCTTTTTTTTTCAGTTTTAGAAAAGTTCAAGATGGCTCTTATTCCTTTCCAACCCCTTTTAACTAATTATATACAATGCTGTCAAGAAAAAAGGGAGGGGTGTAAGTAGTAGTCTGGAAGCTTTTGTCTTATTGGCAAAGTGTTCAATGTTAGAGCTCTTTATCTAAAATAGATAGATGATCATGACAGGCTGCGTTTGCACAGTGGAAAAAGGGAAAAATGGGAAAAATGATTGGCTTATTCTTTATCAAGGTGTAGATGGAAGTTGTGTGAGGTCTTTTAAAAGACATAAACATAAATAGTGCCGCTCATATAGGTGTTCATTTAGCACTGCCTGTTGAACTTGAAAGAAGGTTAGACATTGTAAGACTCAGCATTATTCTGTCATGGACCATGGCTACCATGAAGGCAGATTAACAGCCTGTTACCAGAATGGCTCTTTTCATGCGCCGTCAATACATTAATGTCCCATCTGCTGGTAAATCCACTGCAAGGTCAGAGATGAACAAACCGGCATATTGATTATCTATCAATTTGTGGAATCCATCTGGATGTCCTTGTTGTCAAGTACCCCCACAGGCCCATTGTACATACTGGGTTGTATGTGTTAAATGGAAAGAAAGTGAAAAACAAGTCCTTCCTTTTCCCCAGAGGGAGCCACGTCCACCTCTGTGACTTCTGCAAAGATGAACATTTCTGTTCAGAAAGATCACATAGAGGAAATAATTTGGCACCTTCTTTCCTTGCATTGATCTCAGGCGCATTTCACACCAGGCATCTGCTTCCCTGTTTCTATAAATGAACATTGTAGTGGAGCAGCATTCACACAGACTGCGCTCCACTGGCTTGTGCAAGACGTCTGACAGTTCATATCTCTTATACCACAGGGCTCCAACTCTCACTGTTCCAAATTCTCTTTTCACTCCAGTGTCAGCTTGCATATATGTGTGTGTATGTGTGTCTGACTGTGTTTGTGTGCAACCTTGGAAGGGCTCAGTCTGAAGCAGTTATAATTGTATAACATGACTTGGGAGATCTTTCACCGCACTGAGATTTGAGTCGCTAGTCCTCTGCTTTGAGCCTCGGCCACGTCACTAGCACGTGCGCACCCTGGATAAACATTTGCACATCGGGAAATGGATATACCCAATTGAACGAAAGCTTTAGAAGAAAACAGAGACGGGGAAAAGTCCTCTGCATGGATCAGGCCGCCTGCCTCAGCTTTATTAACGACCTTGTCCACTGTAGTGCAGCCCAATTAATTCAGACAGTAAGTTCCTGCTCGTCACATTTCATCTGAGCCCCATCCCAATCATCCCGTCGGTTCTGACAAGCGAGTGACGCATGGATGATGGAAACTTGAAGGTTGAAGAAAAGATAAAACGAAAAAGAAACCCCAAAAACTCAAATATATATATATATATATATATATATATATACACACACACACACACACACACACTGTATATATCTTATCTATGGGCAGAAATCGTCTTAGGGTGTGGCAGTATCTACCCAGGGACCCCCTGTCTGACTTAAGTGAGAAATAGTGTCAGGAGGAGAGCAGAGGTAGGACTGTGGGAGGAATAAAGATGCTATTTTTAGGTCTGTGTTGCTGTACAGCGTGCATACAGAGTTGGCAAAGTGTACCTTTAGAATACTAAATTTGACTGAAAGTGCTGTTGTGCTCAGACTGGAGCTTTATGTTAGAAAGAGTCTCATGTTTAATGGTTAGTTTTATCTGTGAAAGCCTTCCCAGGTCTCCCTCTGTCTTTCCTTTCCCATTGATTCAGGCCTCTACTTGTAAGGCCATTGAGTAGTTATCACGCCAGGGTAATGATCCAGAGTGATTGACATGCCTCTGAGTCATATAGATCCTCTCTCTCAGGGATCTATAAATATCCTGCTAAAGCTCCTCAGGGCCTGTTGTGGCCCAGGTCAGGTAGAGTTGGGTTACTATTGACCACAACTTGCATAGGAAACTAGCTCAGAACACTTGAACGCCATGTGCTGGAAATGTGCCGTCACGTGTACAAACAAGCGTGATTTTCCAGCATCACCAACACACACTTTTAGGGCAACATGTTTTGCTTTCTGTTCAGCGCTTCAAAAATGTCTGTGTCAGAGATAGTGTCCGTCTGTACTTCATGCAGTTGCCATGTCTGAGATACCTGTTTAATCCTCTTTTTGTTGACAGAGGGCGAGCCAATTGAAGCCATCGCCAAGTTCGACTATGTTGGACGCTCCTCTCGAGAGTTGTCCTTCAAGAAGGGCGCCTCCCTGCTGCTTTACCAGCGGGCGTCTGAAGACTGGTGGGAGGGACGGCACAACGGCATCGATGGCCTGGTGCCACACCAGTACATAGTAGTCCAAGACATGTGAGTGATTTACATATAATTCGTGTTTTAAGCACTGAACTTTGTTGTGTTTTCCCATTTTGTCATGCAGAGTTTGCACACGAAGGAAATACTAACTTGTCAGGGCACCTGTAATGTGCTTTCATACCAAAATTTAGGAAAAACAGGCCAGTAAATATGAACCTGCCAAACACAAAAGCCTTTCTGCACGTTTTCATTTTTTTTTTTTACAAACGTGTTAGAATGTGATTATAAAGACAGAGGCTGTGTTTCTATGTGCTCTGTTGTAGCAACCGCAAATGGACAACTAATTTATCCCACTGGGTTAAACAGCTCACTTGTCCTTGTTTATTTTTCTCCATGAGAGGCTTCAGGCCATCAGCTGGCTGTGGGTCATGCATAGAGCCCCTTCAGCCTCATTTGTCTTACCCATCACCCTCATCCTCGCTCAGCTGAAGAGCGTTCACCATCTCCAGGGTCCTTCACCAGCCCTGCTGTCACCGTCTGGTGCTCTCACACTAACAAGTATACACTCTTGCCTCAGTAACTGTTGGTGTCTAATGGACCGGATTCCCTGTCTCGTTAGGAGTGGAACAGAATCACTCCAATCACTTAGGAGCTGGCTGACAAAATGGCTATTTAGAATTCCTTCTCTCTCCTTCCTCCTCTCTACCCGGCTGCTGTCCCGTCTATCAATAATTCACCGGAAGGGCCACTGCTGATGGGGTGTCTTCTTAGTTAATGAAAGTGCAGGGGAATTTACAGCTGTGCAGGTTGTTGAAACATCCTGCTCTCCTCTTGAACGGGGCCATCCGAGATGTGGGGGGTTACACAGGAGTGGGATTTCCACTTGTCCTGTGAAATAGTCCAGAATAAAAATCCAAAGGGATCAACTGTCAGGCTGCTCCGGCTTCCCTGTGTTTGCCTGTAAGAGTTGTTTACTGCATTAGGGGCTTGTCGTTGCTCTGTTGCTGTCTGTGTGCATTCACTTGGATGAATGCTTAGAGGCTGTCTTTTCCGATGCCGTACACACATGATCAGAGACGGCGGCGCAGGTCTGATTACTGCCAGCCGACAGGCACCAACTGTACCTGGTGTCCAGTCACATACCCAAATGAAATCCATCCAGCTGTCTTGTGCGCGAATGTGTGTGCATCCCCCCACCCCCCTACCCCGCACATCACCAGAATACTGAAAGGCGCAGCACCATGACTCATCTGACTCTCTGGACCTTGAAGGGAAGAGGACACATGCTGACTCACAGGAAAAGGACATCAAACTCCGTTATCGAAGAGCAGTGCAAATACGAGAGATTGACTGATTTGCTGATTTCCCCTTTTTTAAAAAATGTCTGTTCCTTTTGCCTTTTGCGTCTCATTTTCACATTGTGTCTGTTTCTCAGAGATGACAATTTCTCGGACACCCTGAGTCAGAAAGCGGACAGCGAGGCCAGCAGTGGCCATGCCGGAGAGGACAAATGCTCAGGAAAAGACCTCAGCTCTCCCAGCGACACCAGAATCTCCGAGGCCTACATCAGCAGGTGGGTTTCTATGCTGCCATGACCAGCGCTAAGGGACTGAGTTTCCTTTCTTTCAAAATTCAGTATCTGCAGTCTATTACTTCACCTAAAAATAAAGGTGTCAACTCTAAATTCAGCTTTATTTAGATTGTGCAAAATCACAACAATGCCATCTTGAGTTTGCAATTGGTCCAATTTATACACAGCCAATTTGAAAGAAAAGATGACAAGCAAAGGAAACACTCATGATTCAATGAATTCTCTGAAATCCAATCCTCCATCCTAAGCATACACAAGGTGACTGTGGAAAGAAAAAGCTCCATTTCAACAATAACAGACTTCAGGCAGAATCAGACTCAAGGAGGATTATGATTTGTCCCCGAAAGAGAACTCTGATATCAGGAAAGAGTTAGACCGATATTACCTGATCTTCCGCCTGTGGATCCGCATGCTCAGCTCTCCTCTTTAAGTTGAGTTGATGCCGGAGAAGTCAAGATAAGTCTATGTAATCCTCTCTGAGCAGAAAGTTGGATTTGCCACTGTATTTAATAAGTATTTCAATCATCTGAAAGAATTCCCACACAGAGATGAGACAGACATATCTGATCACACCTCGTGTTTTTGGTTGTGTGCCAGTATTTAGTCTCTTTTGCTCTACTCTGGGAGATTCAGCGACCTTGAAATGTCTGACTGCTTCCCCACTCCTGCCAAACACGAACAACTGCTATTTTATTCAGAGCCATCACCACTCCCTGAAATGTTGATGATTCATACTACAGGCAATATTTACACCACTGCAGCTATTGGTGTTCAGATGAAGATCATATCTAAATAAATCATCTTTTTAACCTCAGCTTGTATGTTTCTCGTTATACCCCCTTATTTTCTGTCTACCGCCCCTATCCTCCTGACCTCTCCCAGTTGATCTCCTTTTATCTTTTGTCAACCATAGACTTGGTCTGTTCAAGTGTTGAATCATTCATAAACAGGGCGTCATTTCGATATTTTTCTCACTCACACCGACTAAACAAGTGTAAGTGGGTAGGATGCACCCCGATGTGTTTCAGCCATCGATCAGTTTTCCGGTTTTGGTGCAGAAGCTGTAGGTAGTCCCTTTTATTTATGTCACATCATTACCAAAAGCTATAATAAGCTGAGTGTGAGCCAACTGAGTAAGTTGCAGTGTTTGTTGTTGTTGTACACTCTGTCCCAGAGGGAGGTGGTGTTATGAATGTGCGCTGCTCCACCTGCAGGCACTAGGTGGTTCCTGCACTTGTGTACACTTGCTGCAGTAAAAGAGGAAAACAGCGACTGTGAACAGCCAGAGATGGGAAAAAAAAACTGGGACCACCCTAAAGTCTCTGTGTCTGCTCATTTTTTGCAGCCTGCACCCACACAGATGGCTTTCTTGCTCTTATGCTATCAAATGTCTGGTTTGAGATTTTCTGCATGATTTTGATTACAATCCTCTGTGCAATAATATGATATGATTGGGATGGTTTTAAAGTTTTTTTAGCTTTGCAGGAAGAGCTGATATGCTATTCCTCAAGACCCTCATGGCCCTTTACATCCATGCACATTATTGCTTTTTCTGTACTGAAGTAATGAACTAATGATTATGGCTGAGCCTGCACTCATTATGCAGGGGTAAACTCTCAAATTGAAGCTATTTATCTTTGAAGAGTGATTAAGGGATGAGTAGATAACTTTTTGTTAATTTGAGAACCAATTTCAATCAATATCTGTATTTGCGTCCAGATATTGATTTATTCTTTCAATTTATTTCTTTTTCACAAAACACGAGAAGTAAATTATGTGGATGACTCTGTTGTTTTTTAATAGAGATAATATTCCTTATTTTAACATCACATCAAGAAAAGGATTAAAAAAACTATTTAGTCCATCATGATGTCTCTCGGTCTAAGTGCTGACAGTAGTAATAACAGCTTTGATTAACATTACAGCTCCTGACGCAGACTTCTGTATTGCCACACATAAAATACAGAGGCCATTAGAACCATATTTAGGAAGACATGTTCCTTCATTTGCCTTTTATGGAGCAACAGAAATGCCCCTGGGGAGTAGATGTGACTGTGGAGCAGCACCATGCATAGTCTGTGCGAGCATGAGGGAACGCTGATGAGGTTGCTTCTCTGTTACAGACGTGTGCATGTCAGATGAGGAGTTTATGGTGTAAGCTGGTCCAGGGTCAGAGAGAGGACAGGGCGTGTTGCTGAGGCAGCTCAAACCTCTCATAGGGAGCTTGTCTGGGTCCTTAAATGAACCTCAGGCTTCCTTCCTGTGGCTAACTGCCAGGTCCTCACTACCTCCTTCCAAAAAAGAACTTGGAAATTAAAGGAGTGTGCTAGAAACTGAGATTGATGGGTTTGTGAGTTTTTTTTAAATATTTAAAGCAAGATCAGAAAGAGGACAAGCCTGTTTGGATTTATCAGAGAACATTAAATTAGTTCAATTAATTTCACTTCCAGTTAACGTCCAGCTAAGGAGCTGTCCCCTTAGCTCACAGTACAACAGTGTTTCAACTAAAGGCCCATTTAGGATATCACGTTAAAAAGCATCAGCTGTCATTTTAACAAGCTCTAATGTGGAGCACGGCACATATGAGTAAGCCCATTCTCATTTTTCTTTGTATCCTCCTTTAAAGCAGGCACAGAAAAAGGTGCGACCCACCATCTCGGCGGCCCCCTGCCCGCCCCAGCGACGTCCACTGCATGGTGCATACTTCCCAGCAGGGTCACGGCGGGGCGACGGAGCTGGGCTCACCAGTTCTGGGCCACTTCAGCCCGCGGGACATGCTGCGAAGCCGCAACCACATGCCCATGGACAGCCCTGAGCGCCGCCGCCGCACCGGCCACGGCAGCCTCACCAACATCAGCCGCCACGAGTCCCTCAAGAAGATGGAGAGCCCCCCGATCCGCCGCTCCACCTCCTCGGGCCAGTACACGGGCTTCACCGACGCGCACCACCACCACCACGGCGGCGGCAAGCCCCTGGACCCGGAGACCATCGCACAGGTCAGCGCGGGACGAGCGGCGACCCGACCGCAGCTCCCTCCATCATCAAAGCCCTGCCCCGCCCTGTAAAAACATAGTCAGTCCCTGTCTTCCGCTTCCTCTGGCTGCGACTGTGTGCGTGTGCTAAGTACACTAGCTTCACAGGCAGGCAGCTGGGAGCATAGCTTTAACCGCGGGACTATTTACAGTCGTCTCGCTTTTGACGTTCTCCAAACTTAAAGTCGCTGGAAAAGATAGAAATGTGTTTGGGTTTTGCGCAGAATTTTAGTTTTGCATTTCTCTAATTTGACCACGATCACACGTGCATTCAGTAAAGTCATAAATGGCATCTGTGTAGAGGCTCGGCCAGCATGCAGAGGCCACAGATCACTTTAAACTGTGCTGGGCTGTCTGTCTGCCGCCTAGGAGTATGCTCAGATGAACTTTCTACAACATCTCTGCATCTCCACTGCTATCCAAACTCAATAGAATGCAGTGAAGTGACAGTGTAAAGGAATATATGTTCTAACCCTCTGTGAGTATAATGCATGTTTGGTGTTTACTGTGTTCCTCTGTGATCTGTTTTTGCATGTGTCCTTCCACGTGTCATTCCATTTTTCTCTTACCTACGCTCTTGACATCATCACACCAATGACTTCTATGTGGAACTCTGTCTCTCTCCTGAACCTCATTACCAGTCCTCCGTATTCCTCTCATCTCTTACATGTGCTGTGTTTGTGTCTTGCAGGACATAGAGGAAACTATGAACACGGCTCTGAACGAGCTGCGTGAGCTGGAGCGGCAGAGCTCGGCCAAGCACGCCCCCGACGTGGTGCTGGACACCCTGGAGCAGCGGCAGACCTCCGGCGGCAGCGGCGGGGGCCCCACGCCGGCCAGCTCCAGCGAGTCCCTGAGCCCCATCCACGGCGTCATGCTCCGCTCCACGGCCCACACCGAGCCGCCCATCCGCCGCAGCGCCAGCTCCTCCAGCGACGCCATGAGCACCTTCAAGCCCGTGGTGGCCCCACGCATGGGCGTGCAGCTCAAGCCGCCGGCCCTCAGGCCCAAACCCGTGGTCCTGCCAAAGACCGGCCAGGCCCCACAGCCTCCTGCCGCGTCTGCCCAGGACCCCCTGGACAAGTCCTGCACCATGTGACCCCCCTCAGAGAGGAAGGAAAGATGTGGAGCTTAAATATTAGTCCTCTTCCGGAGGGGATGCGGGGCGATATATTCTGCCAATGTCAACGGTTTTATTGTCCTAGTTCAAATCATTTCTAAAAGCTTGTAAAATTATTTTTTTTTGTAGGGTTTCGAAGCTGAAAACTAGACTGTGTAGAGGACTGGCGTGATCGGAGCGACCTTTAGAGGTTGGAGTAGAAATGTAGACAAATTTGTCAGCCAAACAAATCTCTTGTCTGGATAATGTGCAGGTGTTAATACGCTTAGGTTAATACTATCTAACACATGTGTATTTTAAAACTGAATATGAACAACAAATCACAAAGGCTTCCTCATGAGTGTACAAAAAAGAACCTTTGAGTTTAGTTTCAAAATACTAATGAAGCAAACAAAATACTGTGCATGCGGCGGTTCCGGTTTACCACTAAACCCGAAAGGGAGTTAAAGAAGCTCTGTTGTGACCAAAGTGGCAAAAACTAGATGGTGTTTTTTGCTTTTACCAGGTTGGGGCCCTTGACGGCGTTGTGAATCCCTTGAAAGGCCTTATTAACTTTGAGGTTTAATGGATTTGAAATGTTCATTACTACAATGGTGCTGTGACAAATTGGGCAGATATTGTTTTAAAAGTAGACATAAGGGGCGAGAAGAGCGCTCTACACTTTATTTATTAGCGGTACTCTGTTAATAAATGATAAGTACTGACACCACTATGCTTTCTCTGGGCTGGCGTGTAAAGTGCAGCTCGCATACCGTCAGTTGTTTCGACCTATGAAGTTCAGCCATCTATTTGAACAAATTTCTGTATTGCCTGGAAAGTGATATGATGATTGGATAAAACCACTACTTCATTATGGACTTTGGACATTTCGTTGCATCCTTGAACTCATAATACCGTGTATTTGCCTTTGCATCTGTGTAAACATTAGGGAGAAGTGTGAATAATGCTGATGATGTTTTATGATACAGTTTGGGCCACATGCTATAGTCTTCTGTATGCCTTGCTTAGCTTTATCTACCCAAAGACACGAGTGTATGAGTTAAAGCATGGATGTTGATACTTTATTTTCATTAGTTCTCCCTCAAGGCAGTGCCCCCCTGGGAGTGCTGCCGGTAGCCATGGACCTAATGACTGTTAGTGTAAAAGCCTCCTCGTAGGCTCACTCCTTCTGCTTCTTTCTGTGAGAGCGACTGAAGACCTCATGTTGCGTTGACCCCCTTAAGTCTGTTTTCTTTCATTTTTTTAATGTCCAGGTGAGAATGTTGTTTATGATTTTGTATTGCTCCTGGGCTGGCGTTGAGGCTCTCTGTGTGGATTTACCGATTTGTGTTGATGACATCAAACCACATGATGTGGAACAGGAAGTAGCTTCCCATGTCAGTTTGTTCCTGTCTAACAATTTCAAGATGCAATAGCCTATATAGATAAATAGATAGATAGCCTCTTTAAACTCTTTGTGCCACAGTTCCACACATGTGAGTGCACCCCTGTTTATAACCCCTTGTACTGTAGACATAACACCTGGGTGCATGTCTTTGGAATAAAAGGGTAGCATAATTACATAATAGAGAAAATACCGGGGTTGCAATGATTAAGCAATGTCCTCTAACAGCAGGTTTACACTATTTTTGACTTGACAAATATTGTGTGTATAATAATCAGAAGAATTACTAACTTTCGTTATTTTTATAATCATTTTTATTTGTTGTGTTCCTGGGTAGAAATCACTTAGAGCCTCCGGTGTAGACGAAATATCTAGTGCTGCAGGTGTCCCGCATACAGTTGAAGCCTGTTGTACAAAAGAATGTGCGCCCTTGTCACTATGTAATATCATGAATAGGACTCAGTTTTGCCGCCTGTAGGCTTTGAGCTACTCTGTGGTGTTATGTACATCTGTAGTATGTACTTGTGAAAGTGCCTTTGAAAATGTTTTAGAGGAACTTCAGACATTCGGTCCTGTCTCATTTTCATATTAGATGCTGTGTTTTTGACAAGATGCAGTGCAGGAAATAGACATGATGACAATTTCCAAACAGTTATGAGGCAGAATAAATAATAAACAGCTTACTCGTTGTGACATTGCACTTTTGTGTATATAACTGTAGATACGGCATGTAACATCATAATGTTTTAGAGTTATTTCTCTCAAGGATTTCTTTTGAATAAACATGATAGTTTGTCGAGTCTGGGTTGAATTTTTTCAACTATTTGTATTTGCAAGAAATCATCCATCTATCCGTTTTTGTACCCGCTTATTCCCTAATGGGGTCGAAGAAAGGTACTGGTTCCCCTGGGGACTGGAACCCAGACCCCTCTTCCTGTGAAGTAATGGTGCTGACCACCACGACACCGTGCCGCCCTACAAGAAATCATGTGCTATTTAATTGAATGAAAATTTGTTCTCTTAACGTTGCACTTGTTTCATCTACACCTTTATGTAGCTCCTGGTTAAAGCTTTGTTTGCTTTTATTCTTTGCTAAGTTAAGTGTTGTGTTCTGCTATATGCGGGAGCTTTACAGGAATTTGGTGTTCCCCAGACCTAGTTCCAGGCTCGGCACTGTTTGTGGGAGTCTGAGTGGCTCTGTATTTTCCCCGCTCTCCGGTGTGGGTCTTCAAGGCCATCTAGTGAAAACAGAGATTACAATGTTTTTGGTACTATCACAAATCAGGTAATTTTAAGCCTACTATATAATATAATCAATTATGGACAAGAGGAAAAAGAACTTCAAGATATTGTCCCCCGCAAACAAAATTCTAAGGAGGCGGAATTAATTTGAGAACAGCCGGTTTTGATATCACTTTACCTCAGCAATCCCAACTTTCCTCTCCCAAATGCGAACACTCTGCTTCAGCTTCCTGTGTTTGTCCTTGGCATGCACGTACTCGATGATTTCAGGAGCCCGATAATCTGTGAGCTGCTTGTGCAGATGTCGGTTGAGGGCCTCTGCCTTTGAACGCTCCTGGGGGCCGCAAATGTTTTAGGAGAGAAAGAAGACAGAGTGAGTTTTTTTAATGAACTTACCTCCTTCTTAAGATATTTTCTGGTGATAACGCTTTTTTTTTTTTTTTTACAACAAGGGGGATGCTCCATGTTTAATCATAATAACGAACCCTCTCAGCATGCTGAATGTCCTCCTCAATTTTGTCAAGCATTTGAAGCTTTTTTGTAATGTTGTTGCTCAACTCTGTGGACTCCAGAGTAACACTGTGCAGCTTCTCCTGCTCACAAAAACACAGATGTGAGGTTTTTACAGACTAACTATGCTGCTCAGGTTTTATAAATTCCCACAAGATAACGCAAGAAAACACCATCTGGCTCCTAAATAAATTGAACTTCTGACCTTGTGTGCGTTCAGGTTCTGTTGTGCTTTCAAACAGTTGATTTGAAGTTCATCTAGGTTTCTGTCCATTATGGGTTCACTGTACTCCTGGAAAAATACCTAGATACAACCAACAAAAGTAGGTTTCTACCTGGTTAAACAAAGCATTGATAATCTTGGTTATGGAGATATAAAGCATACAAGTTGTGATGAACATTTACAAGCACACAAAAAAAAGCTGTTGAAATAATTATAGGTTCACTGCTTTCTCATTTCAGTCAAAATCACAATAAATCAGATGGCACCCTTTTCAATCAATCTTACAGACTGAGATTCATTCTCTACCTCATAGTCTGCTTTTTCCAACTCTTTTTTCTGTTGGAGCTGTTGCAGGAGCTTCTTCTCTTGGATCTTCAGCGCCTGATTCTTTAAATGAAACTTCTCTAGCTGGGTAAGCTGTTTTTAGTATCCATACACAACACAAATATGAGAGAAAGAGGACAACGGTGATAACAATCAGCTGTTACTCACATTTAATCCCAAATAAGTTCCAAATATAAACCTTTTTTACTCTAAGAACCATGAATAAAGTGAGAGGTGTCTGACAGATAATACGTGTAAATATAATAAAAATGTTTCACAACTACTAGAAGACTAACAACTTAAAAATTAATAGTTATCACCAGGTATTTTTAAATATCTCAATATTCACTCTACATTCCGTAACATAGGTTGCTTACAGTTAAGAAAATCAAGTTGTTATTTTTTACCTTTTGCTTGTCTTCGAGATACCGAAGCACCTTCTCTGGCTGATTGCCTTCCAGCCGGTCTCCCATAGGTCTTAGAAATCTGCGTTCGAACTTAGTCTTGGCCTTATTTATTTCAGCCAGTCGCAGCTCTGCGTGTTTTATTGATGCCTGGTAAGTAAAGAATAACCCATGTTTATCTAACAAATGTTCTGGGGGTATGACAATAAGTGCACGTCTGTCTGAAGGAGCAGTAAGTAACCTTGTAGTGGTCTTCGATTTTCTCATATTTCTGTTTGAATTTCTCCCGATTTTTCCGAGTCTCTTTTATTTCTCTTTTCGCAACATAAAGTTTTTGCTCCAAGGACAGCAGCTGAGGGTCATCTAACTTTTTGGAACGAGACTTCTGCCTCCATCCAGCATCCTGAGGGCTCAAACAGAATTTAAAAAGGTCTATTGTGAGTGCCGTACAATGAGAGATTCGATTTTGTTGTTAGAACATAGACAAATAATTTCAATGATGTTTAACATTCACATCCTAAATAGGTAATTAAAACCATGTTATAACTTTCCCAACACTCACCCCACCATCCAACTGGGACTCTCCAGCTACCTGTGGAGCTTCTCCTCCAGTCCTGGTGTCCATGTCCAGTTGCTCCAGGCGGGCAATAAATTGTTCAAACATGTCAGTCTCTGCCAGGAGGATGGCATTGGAACACCTTGGGTATAATTCAACATGTGAATGCATATGCTAGCAACATAGCCACTTTTTTTGTTTTTCTTTACTGGCATTGATGGGCCATAGATGATAATGTTGTGACTTAAGGTTACAGGGGGGCACCCCGCCCCTCCCTGAATTTGGTCATTTCAACATTAAGTTTAGTACAAATAATTGTTGTACATCTTCTCTGATTTAAAATAAGTAGTGTTTTATTCAACTAATAAAAACAAAATATAGAAAGAAATGTTTAAGTATTATTCTGCTTATATTGTTAAGCCACAGTTAGCATTAGCGACTAGCTTTAGCATTTTGAACTAAACACTCAAAATCAATCAAAACGAATATGTGCACTATTTAAAAAACATAACGTAAGGCCATTACTTTAGTTCTTTAACCCGATTATAAAGGAGTTCTTTTTCTTCATCGGTGGTCGTCTTGTCTTTTTCGCCGCACGAAGTATCATCCTCCATGGTTGCTAAGGTGAAAGTAATAACATCAGTGGTTGCTATGGACCTGAGATGCCTTCAAGTTCGTCCGTACACAATCCAATTAAAATAAAAAATTAACAACTGTAAAAAGTCGCACCATTCTATCTGCTGTTTTTGTCTATTTTTGTGTTTGTGTTTTACGTAGTTATAAAGTTAAAAACATTCTTAGAACACCAACAAGGAGAAAAAATAATAAACACATGTTTATCTCCCTTTCATGGCCATAATTCCCACGATTGTCCCTGTCACCTTTAGATTTATCAAACGTATGATGGGTTTAAAGCAGGCATTGATTAAAACGGTTTATTTTAACATGAATCCGCCATGAGTTTCGGTTTCATTTCTGTGGAAATAGGCGTCACTAATGCATGATACTGTACTTTGTTGAGCGAGACAGCCATACAGCGCACCTGAAAACCCAAGTAAAACTCTTGTTAGGATGGCGTCGAGTGCCTCAAAGTTAATCCTAAGGACCCTGTGCGATAACCACGGGTGTTTGGACTTTAAGAGACTGAGCGATGAGCTTTTGCGAAGTTCAGTAGAGACAGAAGAACTACGGTCTATTTTATTCGACGACGGTAAAATAGCTATTCGAGAGGGAACAAAGCGGGCCACAGGCGGTCTGATACTCGGCCCAGACAGTCTGGTTGTGGCCAAAACCAGATTGAGGCTCTGTCAAAAGAAACCCGGGCAATGTCAGCACTGCGACGGCTTACATTTGTGCAGGTATTTTGTTTGCGGAGGCTGCACTTTCGGGTAAGTTACCAGCTTGCGCACTTTGTAATTACCAGCTCTTTAACCACAGAGATAATATAGTAGCTCGTGTTCAGGCAGTGAAATTATAATTGAATCTCGTATACAAAGAAAGATCTAAGGACACACAAAGAAAAAAAATGACTCCACTTTGATAACTCTCTCTATTCTGATGGGCGTGCCATGTTACTGTTGTCTCTAATAACCAGTGTTTGCATATAGAAAGTAGGTCACATGGTTTCAGGACCTTTAAACTCCCACGTAGATTTTTTTCCCTTTCAGTGGAAGGTCTTTCCAGGGATTAGTTAAAGCCTAGAGCATCATTTTCATCTGATGATTTAGGTTTCCCGTACTTGATGTAGGCAATTTGATAACAGTTTCACTACAAAGTCATTATGACGTGTTGAGTTTTCTCATGTGCTTTGTGTAAAATGTGTATTGGTACTCTTTTAACAGCATATTTATGGACAATAACATATTAAAAAAGATAGCTAGAAATTATTGGTATATCTATTTTAGTGCTGACAGATGTACTTGATTGTTATCCGCTCTGGAAGACATATTATTTTAGTATTTAACTGTTTTACAAGATTAGAAAAAATCAATGTTTTGAAAATGAATGACCAGCTATAAACAGGCCACACCAAGTACACAGAAAGTTACAACTTTTTAAAAATACATTTGCTAAATCTACAATTTACAAAGTCCATCAACTACGGAGCAAAAAAGGTGATGTGTTTAAATTAAAAGATTTCAAACTTGTTGCTCTGGGATTTTGCTGAGAAAATGGCAGTGCTCCAAAACTCTGGCTATCATCTTCTTATCTGCTCAGTTAAAGTTCTCTCCAGGCCGACAAATGTTGACAGCAAACAGAGCGTCATGAAATCCAAGTGAAGACAGCCTGTACAATGACGTGGTAATTACAATTAGTTAGGAAACGAAAGTTCAACTTTAAAATTCTAATGGTAACAACAAACAAAACCAAACAGTGTGAATGTGGTCCAGCTAGATTCCACAAGGCAACTGAATCATCATCTAATTGCTTTATCCACTGAAAGTTTGACTTAACAGATCTTGTTCTGTCTGTTTTAGACAGAAGTGCAAAAATCAACACAGCCTGGATTGCGCGCACAACGCAGAGCTTTTGAAAAGGCATGACCTTCTCGGTTTGACAGAGAAACAGCTGTTCCAGCTGTTACTGCAGAATGACCCTTACCTGCTTCCTGAGGTTGGTCCGAGTCGGGGATAAAAGTGGAGACTTCATCATCATTTCCTTTTTTTTTCTATCGACAGAAATGATCCTTCTATGTTATTCCCTCTAGGTGTGCCTGCATTACAACAAGGGGGACGGTCCATTCGGGTCTTGCCGATACGCCAGCAGCTGCACCAAGCTTCATGTCTGCCAGCACTTCCTCCAGGGGGACTGTAGGTTTGGCTCGACGTGTAAGAGGTCCCATACGTTTGATACGCAAGGAAGCAAGCTTTTCCGAGGATTTAGCCAGGAGAACCTTCAAAACCTTCCCAATTACTACAGAAATAGATACATTATCACGAATCCACAAGTGCAGGCACCCGTTCTCCGAGGTAAAGGTTTCATTCTGGCATGGCTTTTGTCCCAGGCTGTCAGAATTGTTTAAGACAAGTTGTGTTAACTGTGTGTCCAGTGCTTCCAGAGGCTTCCGGACTCTGCCTCGATCAGGCTGCTTCTCGGCCATCCCACCAGAAGCCCGGATCTCCCACTAGTTCCGGGGCTCCCTCCAAACCCTCGAGTGATGCCGAGAAGAATGAGATCTGCCTGTTTTTCATTCGCAGACAGTGCAGCTACAAAGGTAGCATCATCGTTGACAGACCTCCCCAGTAGCGTCTAAAGCGCAGTAACCCGCCACCAGTGTCCCAACTTGTTTTCCGAATGCCTCTCTTCCCAGAGAAATGCGCCCGTGCCCACTGGCACCTACCGTACAGATGGCAGGTGTTAGACAAAGACGGGGTGACCTGGAAAGACCTGCCCAACATGGAGGATATTGAGAAGGCATACTGTGATCCGGCGTGTGACACCAGCTGCAAGGATCAGATACCAGCTGCCTTAGGGATTTTCAGACTTTTGACTCTTCAAAGGTAGATATTCTCTATTCTTTAGCAGATAAATGTGATAGAGAACAGGGCGTGTAACATGTAACTCAGTAATCCATTAAGGGCGACTAAAGATTTTGGGGAATATGTCCCAGCTCTGTTTCCAGCGTTGAGCAACATGTGGACTTCAAAACGATGACTTATGGAGGGTCTCCGGTTTGTCGCTTGTCGACTGCCTCGTCTGTCTCGAAGCCCCCCCACTTCATTCTGACAACAGAGTGGGTTTGGTATTGGAGGGACGACAGTGGGCTATGGCTGGAGTATGCACAGGTGAGTGGAGCACATATATACACAGGTTACCACCCTTACTCCACTCCACTAGACAACCAGATCTAGCCGGCAGTCTCAAAGGCTAAATATATAACTTAACTTCAACTTATAACACATTTTAAGGTAATCAAACGTCCCATGTCAGGTGGGACAGGCTCTGTACTTGTAAAAGTAAGCAGGCCCCACTAGCTGTTTATTAGGATATGAACATCTAGTATTTTTAGCCTTTTCATCATTGGCTTATTTGAGACAAAAGCTGTCCAATCATTGTGCTCGCTTTAGGATAATGGCGAGAGCACCGTCAGCTCTCAAACCCTGGAGAATTTGTACCTGGCAGACAGAGATACGGAGATTCCTTTCGGAGCCGGCAAGCATCAGTATGTGCTCCACTTTAAAGGAGCGACAGGAGGCCAGCAGATGTATCAGCAAAATATAAAATACCAAACCAGAAGAGAGGTCAGAAGGAGGCCTCGCTTTGTGTCTGCCCATGACGTGCAGGTGACTCTGGGGAGGTAAATAACAAAATACACGTGGCTTGCAATTTGAATATTAGGTTTTTGGATATCTCAGCATCACCAAAAACACTTTCTCTTTGTCTGTTCTCTCTAGGGAGTCATCACATGGCGCCAGCACCTCCAACCCTGAAAACGTCCCATCCTACTGGGACAAGAAAGCTCTGCCCGAGTACGGATACAAGGTGTCTTTCTCAGATAAACGTTATCTGTCGCGATTGGTATTTCGTTCCACTTTGTCATCTTCTCTGCCCTGCTCTCTGTTACAGCTCGTGTCACTGACGAAATCTGCACAAGATTACAGTATGATTGAGAAACTATTTAAGCAGACTATGCCACAGAGTAAAATCAGCAGCATTGAGAGGATCCAGAACCCCTCTCTGTGGAAGGTCTTTCAGTGGTAAGTCTCTTTATAATATTTTTTTTATTCTAATGTTTTATCAGGACTGCAGATACCAGTCTAAACTAAATATGAAACTACTGCCTGTACAGACTGGAGAGACTTTCAGTTGCATTTCTGTGAAAGGGAAGCAAGGAAACACCTTATATGTTACCTCCCAATACTCTGACGATAATAACTTTTAGTCTAGCTGTTCAGATTATTGGTGAATTTGCTGCGTGTACACTCATTTTAAGCCTAGTTGTGGCGCCTATTTTACGATGTTTCATGCTTCTTATTCAGGCAGAAAGAGCAGATGCAAAAGAGGAATAATGGGAAACCTGTCGATCAAATGTACTTGTTCCACGGAACAAGCGAGACTTGGGTATCTGCCATATGTGAGCAAAACTTTGACTGGAGGATGTGCGGTGTCCACGGCACAGCTTATGGCAAAGGTACTGTAAAGCAGCTCCTGCTGATACACCGAACTGTGTTTAAAACACCGACGAGACTCATCCCTGTTTCTTTTTTTTCTTCTTTTCTCCTGTGTAGGGAGCTACTTTGCCAAAAATGCATCCTACTCAGACAGATACTCCCGTGCCAGCGGCAGCCTGAACAAGATCATGTTTGTTGCTTTGGTCTTGGTGGGGCACCACACAAAGGGAAGCAGCAGCTACGTCAAACCGCCAGCGAAAGGAAGCAGCAGGGATTTCTATGACAGCTGCGTTGATAATGAGAGAGACCCCGGCATTTATGTTATCTTCGAAAAACAGCAGATTTACCCAGAGTATCTGATTAAGTATGTGTAAGTAAAACTTCTCCTTTTAGTGAGGGGTGGTTCTTTATGGTGGTTCTTTAAGGATTTAAAAGTTCAAATGGTAATATTTCATATTGTTAGATATGATGCAATATGATGTTAGATGCAAAGGGCTACTTTGGGTGTGACGGTATAGTAAGACGATCAATTAGTGTTCAAGCCTCAGGGTACAGTCTCTTGATTGCTTTATCTCTTATTTCCTCATCATACATCTATACAAGAATCAAGGTTAAATGCAAAGGTTGAAGTACTTTTTTTTCAGTAAACCAGTGTCAGTTGAAGAGCTCATAGGGGAAAGGCCAGCATGTAGTATATATGGTTATGTTCTGGCCCTTTTCAGTCAAAGAAAAGGAGCAGCTTCAGTTGATGCCAATATCAAATTTGTTTGTTTGTTTGTTTTTTTCTTAAGATAGGTTGAAGACATTATAGATATTCTACAAACCAATACGTTGATTGAAAAATACAGGGAATAGGTATCCGTGACTGTCAGAATGGGTCAAATACTTTTTTTTTTTAATGCAAAGCCGAGCTTTTCTGTGACATATATACTTACTCTAACTTCCTTTTCCAGTAAAAATGTAGACACAAAGAAGAAATTTTTTAAACGTATGTAGACACGGCATGATTGTTGCTGGTTCATCCAAAATAAAAATAACAATGTGGGTGTTGGATTGTTTAACCCTAACAACCCAAATTATTAGCAGTAAAAATATCATTGTCATGTTAAAAATGTCAAAAAAGAGGAAAAGGTAGGAAAAAAGAGGAGTGAACTTGTGTTGGGGGCCGGAACTTCCTGTGTGGGCCTTCCTGTGGTTAAAACACCTGCGTGAGACCGTCTCTCAGCCTAGCAGGTTCAGCTCATGGTCCAATCACCAGATACACAACTGGTAAGGAGGAAATTAAGTTAGTTATTAAGATATTGTTTATTGAAAGGTAGAAGTTGAGTTGGAAGATGTTGTAGTATGGTTTGTGGCCTAATGTTCCGTTTATAGTGTGCTTATGGTTGTGCCACAGTAAAAATGTTTGATTTAAAAATGTTTTTTTGAACTAATTCAACTTCTGTTTGTCAATTTACTTTAGAAAGGTTTTCAACCTAATCCTAATTCCAGTCCTAAATCTTTCGAAAATCTGATCAAATTCAACAAATAAAACACAATGGAAAAGGATTTGAATTGTGCCTAGTGTCCTTTTTGGTGATGACCAGCCATTTGTCAAGTTTGGGCAGGAGCTGAAGCTAGAAACCAGACATAACTTGACAATCACAAAATGAAATATTTTCCGGGACATTTCAGTCACACTGAGTACAGTCAGTAAAACATCAATATTTTTATCAATACATTTATCAAAACATTTGGGTATTTAAATAAATCTTTTAAACTTTGTGTTCCCAAAAATGTTCCTTTTCATCCCATATCTCCAAAAAAATCCTCCTACCAGAATGGAGGATTCTGAAGGTGACAGTTGATCCAGTGTTCAGGTGAAGGATAGAAGTTAGGGTTTGTTGTGAGCCTTACAAAATGATGTCTCACAAGATAATGTTTAATGTCTTTATTTTCACAGAGCATCTCAGAACAATTTGTTACATTTCACTTATTTTAAATATGTCATTCCAACAGTCCCTATATTACCTGTTTCATGGAAACGTTTAAATGAATCATCAGCAAATCCCTCTCATTGTGTACATTCAGAGATAAAATCTATTATCTATCATCACATTCTTCTCTACAGGTCAAAATGTGCGACAAATAGTTACATTTGTGAATTAACTGATTAAGTAACTGATTAAATAATGACAAACTGAACTCCTATGCCTCACAGTTCTTCCCAATACTGAGAAGAGTCCTATTCTGAATGATGAAATCTTTGAAGATTTAATTGACCTTTTTGTTTTTTGTCAGTAACAGAAATGATTGGTCCATGGCAGACTCAAAAAAACAATATGTGCGCTTCTTATGTCAGTAAAACTCATTTTCACATCAAAATCACGTCGCTGTACTGTTCTTCCATTATTTCATCGGAAAGTTTTACACACCTATATGTACAGAAATCTTTTCTAAAACTTGGGGTCCACCCCCAATCAACACACTTTTGATTGACTCTGGATTTGATCCATGAAGAATTAATTGTGTAACATTCAGTTAAAGAGCTTAAAGGGGTATTTAGACACAGAATGTACAAACTACTATCTTAAAGTCAAAGACCAAATCTGATGAGCTGATGAGCTCCGCATTTTAGTTTTAGTTTGATCATTGTATAAGTGTTGATTACCTTATACAGCGTTTCAAGATCTACAATAATTTAATCAATTAAATGAAAAGTAAAACTTGTGCAAAAGTGCAAACAGAAAATTACATTTTGTTACAATGATAAACTGCTTTGCTGTGTATAAAGAGGCCACAGGTGAACATCTGTAGAATTCCACTGTTCAGCATTATTTACTTCCTATGCACAAAATGGGTCTTATATTAGTTTCTGAGCATCTTTTTTTTCAAGATTAAGGAAATTCCTTAGTTCTTGGCAGCTAGCGTGTTCAGGTTTAGTTGTTTAGTTTCATGTGATATCTTTCAACTTTTTTTAAAGCAAAATCAAGAGGAGGGATATTTTCTTAGAAAGCTTTGAGCTCGTATTATGATCATTATTGCAGCGACTTAATGATGAGGTCATATTTCTGTCCAGGAACCCAAAAATCAAGGTGTGCAGAGTTTCAGCAACAGCGCAAATATCATTAAGTAAACTGAGAAGGAAAATTGTTGAACGGCTGAAACTACAGCATTACCCGGGAGGATGTTTTGCATGATTTCAGGGATTCTTCCACCTCCAAAGAGGATTAAAAGTGGAGATTCTATTCATCTGGTGAAGTGTCCTCTCGTCCTTGACCTCCATCTCTTCTTATGATTTTAACAAATATGCCATTTTTGGGTCCAAGCGTGCTTGACGATTTCAACTCGAGAGGAACCTGAGAGATGAAAATCATTCAGAAAAATAGTAAATTTAGTTTTTCCTATAGTTTTTTTTCTCTGTTGAATGACAACATCTTTGGAGCAAAAATCCTATGCTGCAGCTAATTTGACCCAAAACATAAACTCCTCCCAAATTAGTTGTTTCGTTACAAATCACAAATTTATTATGCAGTAATAGAGATTTTCTTTAGCAAAGATGCTCAATGAATTTCGGGTAGCATTCTTTTGTTCTGCTGAACCAACCCACCTTGGTCTCGGCACAGGTCACGATGCTGAACCTGTGGAATAGATGCACTAAGGCGATTCGGATTTCCAGCTGTGCCAGCCTCATCCCCACACAGTTACGGGGTCCAGCCCCAAATGGGAGGTACACAAAGGGGTGGCGTCCGGCCTTCGCCTCCGGTGTAAACCTGCCAGTTTTAAGATAGATCCTCTGTTAAAACTTCAATCTATACAGCTGTAAATCGTATATACAGGTTAGTCAGTGGAACTTTAGTTACATAGTTATAAATCAGTGCCCTTGTTTCATGCTCATTTCTTAGTATTTGATGGTTGTGCTGTCAGGTTTGGAGCAGGTCTGAACGAAACCCGGTTGAGAAATGAGGAATTAGAGAAGGCTGAAACACCTCTCTGGGATGAACTTCTCTGGCTCGGGCCAGTGCTCGGCGTCATAATGGAGGAAGCCTGCTGGGATCTCCAATGTCGCCCCTTTGGGAAGGAACTGGCCATTCACCACACAGTCATGGTCGATGTCTCGCGCAAATCTTAACAGTACAAAATAGATAGATAAAATAGATAAAATTAGATATGAGATAATAGATGAGATTAGTTCTTCGGTTCAGAATAAAACTTATTTCCCCTTCGTTCATACAGTTTGAGACAATTGACATTTTCACATTTACCTGAATCCAGGAGGGTAGAGCCGCAGGGCCTCGCACACAACCATGTCCAAATACTTCAGCTCCTGGACGTTCATGTAATCTGGTGAATCCTAAAAAACCAAACAAACCCATAGCCTGATTTAACCAACAGCTGTCTGGTGGTCACTGCAAATAAGGCAAAACAGAAGAGACTCACGTGTCGGGTGAAGAAGTCGTCCACCTCGTCGTGGACCTTTTGCTGGCATTCGGGGTTGAGCGCCAGCAGGTAGCAGGTGAAGGCTAACGTGTTGCTGCTGGTCTCGTAGCCTGCCAGGAGGAAGACGAAAGCCTGACCCACCACCTCGTCCTCGGTCATCATCTTTTTCTGGGGACGTCTGACGGGGGACTCCTGCGGTTGAGGGCGGCCGTTTTCCTGATCCGAGGCCGCCGCCGTCTGGTGGCGCCTTTGTTCGCCGTCGTGGGTGTGGCTCCCCGTGTCAAAGTGCTCCAGAGAGGCGGACTCTTTGCTGGTTCGAGCGTCTAACATCAGCTGCAGAAAGTCTCTGCGCCTCTGCGAGAAAAGTCATCACGAATCAAACGTGGAAAGCTGAACCCCAGAAAAAGCTGCGTACAAAAGTCTGACATCATTAAACACTGATCGATGCCTTACCTGACTAGGAGGCTGTTCCTCTCTCTGTTTGATGATCTGCTGAATGCTGTTGATGAAGAAAGAATTCATCTGGTCTCGTCTTTTATTTGGGATGAATCTTGCCAGAGGACCCATGATGGTAGGAAACGCAACTGCACACACAAACAGAAAAGAAAGAAAAGAAGAGGATTTTATCCACATGTTGAGGACAAGGCCTTGACAAAAAAATAATCATCTTGTTCCTGACTTTCTGAAACTGAAATTTCAAACAAAACGAAAACTTCCAGGTAATTTGGCAGCTCGGCATGAAGTTCCATCTTTGTATCACAGAACACCTTTATTCCTAAGCCTAAATAATAATGGGATTATCACATTTAATGTCAAATCTACATCTATCTGTATGCGAAAGTAAACTCACTAAAAAACAACATGATGGGCCTAAAGAAAGAAAAGGTAAAGAACATCTGGGCGTGGCGGACAAACGGGTCATCCGGGTTGTTCTGAGAGTCCACCTGTGTTGCAAATGCCACACTGGCAATAACATCCATTGTAAAGCAGCCAAAACATCTACAAAAACAAACAAACAAGAGATTAAAATGTGAAATCCAAGAAAAAGAAAAAAGACAAAACTCAACACTCAGTTGTACAATCACCTGTGGATGTCAAAGGCTTCTCCGGACTCAGCGTGCACGCTCAGGTTCTTCATCAGTGCGTCGGTGGCCGTGTTGATGAGCGGAACCATCTGCAGCACACAGGGAGATATGGACACCGCTCGTGATTACAGAGCTCTCAATGGTGGGAAAACAGGACAAACGTTCCCTGAAAAACGCTGCTTTCAATGATTCTTATGCACAGACCAAACAGGGAACGGGACACGACAAGAACAGCAACTTACATGACAGAGCTGGAAAAAAAAATCAATGAGACAAAAAAAAGGAGAATTGCTAAATAAAATATAAATAATGTCATTCACTTTGATTGCAAACATGGGAACCCAAAACAAAGTTAAATGTAATGTATATAAACTTAACTTTCTATTACAAATAACATTATTAGCTGAATCATATTTTTGGTATCATTATTATTATATTATTAATATTATATTATTAGCTGAATTGTTTACTGAATGCAATATAAATGAGTTAAAGACAAAGAAGGTAAACACTGTTGAATACATCAGCTTTTTTTTCTCTCACTTCTTTCATCTTAGCAGCACTGAAGGACGGGGTCAGGATGCTCCGCACTCTCTTCCACTGTTCATTCCTTAACATGAGCAGACAGTCAGTCATCGGCTTGCTGGCAAATCGAATAGTCTGCACAGAAAAGGAACCAAAAATATTGACAGTACCGGTACATACATGTTAATCATAATACATTAAAGAGGATGTTAGCCACTGGTTAATGTTCTCACCATTCTGTTCGGGAAGCTACTGAACTCCCTGACCATGATCTCTCTGAGCATGTCAGGATCTGCTACCACGACCACTGGTCTCCGGCCCAAATAATACCTGAAATGTACCAAGAAATCCAAATCTTCAACTTCAGATCCCCTTCATTTCATTGCCATGACGTTATTCGAATTAAAAGCTGATCAGAAATGTACCTACTTACCCACATACTCTTCCGTATGTCTTTATAATATCGTTAATCGGTCTGAAAAAACCCTGAAATGAATTTTAAAAAGCATCATGAGACTAACAATAAAATCAGCTGTAAAACTATTTCATTTAGAAAAGCACCACGTAATGGCTGCATACAAAACTGGATCAGCAAGAGAGAAGGTTTAATACAATACATAAAAAGGCGATTCTGAACCTCACCTCACGAAACAGGAATATGTTTCCATAGAATGGCACCGGCTTTGGGTGCTTGATACCACATTGAGAGAGAACTGAGTATGGATAAACCGAATACCTGCAGGCAAAACAGGAAGAAAGTTTTCTTAGAACATATGAGTAAATACAGCTCAGATCGGAAAGCACGAACATGGATGGGTTCACTTTAACAGCAGCAACAATTTGACCTGCAGACATACAGACACTCACTTACCAGTAGAGGAGAACCAGAAAAATGAGGAAGAGGCTGAGAGTCACAGAAAAACTGCTGACTTCGACATTGAAGACATTTAGAAGGACACCAACTGACTCCATGGTTATTATTCTAGCGTCAACATAATAAGGATCTATAAGAAAAAAAGAAAACAGAAGAGGTCAGTTTAGTGGATAATAGATCTTAACATAAGTCAGTGACAAGTAACACTGTCCTGAACCCTAAATTCCTAATAAAAAGGTTCATCTATTGGACTGAAAATGCATAACCTGTATAGATTAGCTGACTGGTTCCTCTGTGGACGTGTTAATAATTGACAGTTGAATTTGAGTTAAATGCTCTCTGTATTCTCCTGACGCACATCATGGAAACATAAAACAGGCTCTTAAGTTTCTTGGCACATTCTCTGCCATTTAAGAAATCTGAAAAAGGTGTTTGCCTGGTCTGTTAAAGGTTTACCTAACCACGCATTCAATAACCTTTAAAAGCTTTAGAACAAAATCAACTGTGTCATGAATCAGCAAAAACATGGTCTAAATCCATCTGAGCAGAACAGGGGGGTTAGTGTTTGGAAGTATAAGGGAATGGGATCAAATCTGGAGAGATTAGGAGATATTCCCAAATTCCACCTCCACTTTAAACGAGGTCAGGATCATTCCTGTGGGATCCTGTTTACACCAGTCAGTGTATCGACAAAAACAACAATAAAAAAGAGTGACAAACCAGCCACAAAGCAGCTCCTTAAACAAAGCCTGAAACAATAGGTTTAAAACTGACAGGTAGGTCACTGATGCTAGGCTATCTGGACATTTAAATGGAGCAGGCTGTCCAAAAGGGACATTTCTGTTGTACGTCGTGTAACATTAGCTGTGTAGCAACATGTGCTCTATTCTTGTATGTCGAAAGAAAACCTGTCAAATTAACGTTGAGGAAACGCTCATGAGAACTCACCTTAAACTCCACTTCCCTGGTGTAAATATTATCAAACAGCTGTCTTCCTCTGCTGGCCGCTGGCTCGTCACGCAGCTGAGAGCTGTGGTGCACACTGCCACCACCTGTACGGAAAGGGAATTACATGACTGAGGAGGAAACCCCGTAAGGGTCTGGTCTTCATCCTCCCTCATCCCTGTGGATGGATTTTGGAACAATGGATTTTGGATACAGTCATTTAAATTACACATTACTCGTGCAACCTAAAGATAGGAGGAAATAAACGGTTATCTATTTTTTTTTTGTTGCAGTGCCTAAATAATCTATTTATTTTAATTTTGGTTGTTTTACTACTCTAACTCTTTTTTTTTGTTCCATTTTAAATGTAGTCGCTTTATATGCTCTTTGATTATCTTTTGCACCTAGTTTCAAAATTTCTGTTTGTGGTAATTTTATATTTTCATGCGTTGGTTCTAAATATCTAATTTTTACAATAGATGTTTTTTCAATTTCATGCCCCCCCCGAATAGTTTTTAATCCTCATCTGGCTTGGGGGTTGTGTCCTATGCTCTTGGGAGGATAGAGGGCAATGCCTCTCATCAGCTGCATCCGGCAGAGTCTGCGAGATACATCAGCTCATGGAATGTGGAAGAGTCAGCACATCAGCTGAGCATCTGCTGTTCCAACATGACTAAAACTGCTGTTGTATGAAAAGCAGGGACGGTGATTTAGGTGGCAATGTATAGAAGTAAACTGGAATGATTTCCCACTGTTCACCTTTTACATTTTTTTTGGTTTAATAAACTGTTTTTAAAGGTTTGTCTTTTTTTCATTTTACAAAAAAATGTTTCTTTAATCTTTTTTCCTTAAGGACTTACAGAAAATGTATCGTATGTTAACTTTAAGTCTAAGTCTTTTATTCAATTTAATTTACACAAATTGATCAAAGTGAAGAAATGCAAAGATAACTAATAATGTATAGCTCTTTAATGCATTGGAAAAAGCTTTAGCATATCCCCCATTATGCTAATTACATTGACTTTGACTTCGCTGTGAAAGGATCATAAAGCTGCCCATTGCAGTTCCTTCGTTTGTCTACAGAGTGCACTCACACACCATACTATTTTCTTTGGACCGGCAAAGCTCCACAAGAGTTTTTTTTTTCATTCCTTATATATTTTAATATTGGACTAAATCTGTTGGGGGAAATATTCTGAATCTACCCACACGCAGTAAAATAACAGCACAAACAGAGATTAAAAACAAACCTTCATTTTATCAATACATGAACTTTGACACATGTCACCCCCTGTAAGGGAAACAGGTAGCCAAACCTCATGTCTGCAGAAGGAAAAAATGTTGTTTCATTAAAAAAAAGATCTCCACACATCTGTCAAACATATTTTCTGAAATAACGTAAAATTATCGGAACAAGACTGTTTCATTTTTTTTAATTTGGCAGTGTTGTCATTCAAATCAGCTTAATTCACATTTAAGAAAAAAAATCCTTTCTCATGCCAGAGTTAGGATGTTCAAACCACAAACTGTTTCCTGTGGCAAATAAGATTTTGGTCACCAAATTTGTCCAGCTTGACGCATTTCTGGTCAGCCTGACAGTTGGAAAAAGTTTTTAATGTAATGCAAAGTCATAAATTGGTGTGACTCAAGTCGCCGATGTTGCAGTGTGGCCATTCCCACGAGCCTGCCTCTCAACAAACCACTGATATGATCGTTTCAGCTGGAGGACTGGTTGGCCTCCCAGGAAATGTGCCAGATCCAAGTGGGCCATTTGAATTCAAACGAAATAGTGCCCCACTTATGCAGTCTGTTCCTTATCTTGCTCATTTGAGGCCTTAAACAAAGCAGACGTTGCAACAGCAAAGTGTTGATCCGTCAGCATCTTTCTACTCATAAACGAATCACAGGGTTTACAGTGTGCAAAGTGCCTTCTGAACTGATCACTGCATGTTGCACGTCAGCTCTTTAACTGGCAGATCATCTATACTCACAATCGTTTTCAAAGGCTGTACATCAATAAGGATCAGAAAACATGCTCAGCAGAACTCAGACGTGCTATTTACAGTCAAGCTCTTTAAAAACATGATAAACAAAAGGGTTAAAAAATTGTTGGAGACAAAGCTACAGAACACATGGAGATAATATATAGAGGCAGAGGAGGCATTCTTGCAGTTTTCATTCTAACAAAGCGCAGATGCACAATATTTCTGGTCTGGTAAACATGTGACATCCTTAGCGTGGTATGCAGCCAGGCAGGAATAACAAGGGGAGCTGGAGCGGCACTAAGCTATTAATGGAAAGACTAGCTTAGGAAGAAAGTAGGAGTTGGTTTGGTATCGCCAGCTCTGAGGACCGCCAGAGGGCTCTGGGAGCCCGAAATGAAACATGATGGAGACCTTTGCTGCCCCTCTCCTACCAGTCTCAACCTTTCCGACTGCCTCAAGCCACACAGTGTTAAAGTTTGGTGCTTGGCTGATCGCAATATGAATGGAATAATGAAGAAATTATAGTGACTATAGGCATACCTGAGCAAGCTGGAGCCATTTATTGGTCATTTTGGAGTTGGCTTGACACTCATGTTCAAAAAGATGTGTGCATATGTTCACTCTTGAACACATTTATTTTTTACCTCCAGACAATTTTAAGTAAATCACATTCTCAATCAGCTCAATCTAGAGGAAAGACTTTTAAAGGGTAAAACACCTGCAGGAGGGTCTCCATCATACACTGAATCACAGCCTGCTGTTGCACTCTGCCCTTTTTGTCAGTGTTTGTCTTTGTTGGCAGTAAAGACAAGAAAAACAACAATCCAATAGATATCACGCATGTCAAGTTTCTTCGCCAGATTAAATCATCTGTTGTCTAAACGAACAAAAAAACAAAACAAAACAAAAAGAAATGGACTTACACCCAAGCACTTCAGTCACAAATAAAACATCTCTATTCCTGAAATTTATGAAAAATGAGTAGCCCTCGAGCTACAGTATTTCAGTTTTTAAAAATATTCACATAACCACCCATATGTATAAGCACTCTGACTTGTTAAATAACGGCACAAAAGTGGCACAACGCTGAAGATGAAGAGTTAAGATTGTTTGAAACCTTCAGATCTGTAGTATAAATGTTTTGTTTTTTAATTTTGCACGTTTTAAAAGGTTAAGAAAGTCCCTTATTCTTTCTTGGACTGAATCCTCATTATAAAGACAAACATATGCCACTTAAAGCGGAAGAACACCGTTTTCTAGGAGGAAGAGAAAAAAAAAGCTCAAAGCTCCAGCAGGTTTTCTTAAATGCAAGGAAATCTCTACCATCCTGTCTTTTGTGAACATAAACAACAAATATTCATTACCTGACAGGCAATGTATTAAATAATGTCTGACAGGTCAAAGCAATCCAGTGAAATTCCCAGCTTATATCTATTTTCAGACTGGTTAACTCTAAAACCTCAAAGCATACTCAAGTGTCACCAAGTCAGAATATCAAACACCCATTAATGCTTAGTTTAACTTCATCTCTTTAGAATGAGGTTAATTAATAAGGGCATAAAATTACAGACATTTCAATGGTTTTCTGTCCTCCGAGTTGAAGGGTCCTTAATTCCATTTTGCCTTCAATCTATCCTAGAAAAAGCTTCAGTTCGATGGAAATGTAAACAGGCAATTACCCTGCAAACATTGTGAACTATAGTGGCCCTCCTTTTCATGCCTGATTTGTCTTTTTTGTGTCTGGCCTCCTTCTTCCTTTGTCCTGACTCCCATTCCAGTCGTTACTAGCTTGGCTTCCTGGCCTTGACTGTTGGGGCTCCAGCCTCATCCGGGTTTATTTACATTACACTACGTCTGATTTGAATGAGGCCTGCTGAGAGATGAAAAACACAGACAATGGATGCAAAGGGTGCAGTTTAAAGCCGAGCTCTGGATTGGAACTCCCGGTTACATGTCTCTTATATTCACCCCGACCACCAAGTGTTTTCACAATTAAACCAAATGCAAATAAAATGTTTGTGATCTTTAGAGAGGTAGAAACGGACAGAGCACAGATGTGAAATTAAAGTTGGCACGGTAAGGACGAAAGGTGGTAATGTACAATGTAACAATATGTTCATGTTACTGAAAACCTTTCCCTGAAAATCTTTAATCTCTAATGTCATGTCACGTCAACCCCAGGTATCAGTTGGAAAATAACTGTTGACATAAAGGTTAAAAAAAAGAGATAAACTAGTCGACTCAAGAAACATAACACACGTATATATATATTTATATATTTACATTGATAATTTGCCCTGATTCATCGTCCTTCTATCTGGATTTTTTCTCCACATTTTGTGTTGCCTGGGTTTTCCATGCTGTCAGTCTTCACTCTTTCGTTTTCTTTCATTACTCTGCTTCAGTGACCTTCTTGTTAACCGATTCAAAGCCTTTAGTCTGATCCCATTTATGCTTAAACTCATCTCTCCCTCCACCCTTCTTGATGCTTGCAGGAATTTCATCAAAAGTCTGCCTCTTCCAACCACGCTCGTCCAACGTCACTGTCTGGACTCCTGAGGATCGCATCCTAACTTTTTTGTGTTGGCAGGGTCTGAACCCTGCAGTCGAGCTCCATCAGGGACTCATCACCAGACACACATCGTCCAATCTTTTGTCATTAGATTTGATTCCACTCTTTTGGCTGGATTTTCTTCTTTTTAAATTAAAGATCCAGATAGGTGACATGCGATCTGCTCAAAGTTTTCTGCTCGGTTAAAAGCCAATAAAATGATTTTCTTTCTTAACAGTCATAAAATATGAACGTATCTTTCATTGGATTTTTCACAACAGTTTTACAAATGAAAAGATCTCAGGTGTTTGAGTTTAACTATGATTCAAACCATGAAAGTTGTGATAGTGGAAAATAAAAAAACCCTTCAGATCTCCAGTAATGTCATCGTTATGTGTTTTATGTGCTTGGTTTAATGTGTTTAGTCATCAGTTTGCTGCTAACACCAACTTTCAGTTTCTTTCAGAGGCCCATCAAGCCACACAAAAAGTTACAGAAATATGACTAGTCACAGAAGTTGTCAAATGCTCCCACTCTTCTTATAGTGTCACTGGGTCACTCAGCAGTACTGAATGACATCGCTATGCAGGATTGTTTCTGTTGCAGCATTGCAGCACTGAAGAAAAAATGGTCGCCAGAACGTTCCAATTACCCAACGAAAATCAGGACAAGGTAAAGCCACTGATCAAATGGTTAATTATTCAGAGTGATTGTTAGAAGTACGTGTCCCTGTGTGCCTGTGCGTGTTGGAAATTGGCTGTGTTACAGTCTGGCACAGAAGCAGGCAGAGGAAGAGGCACTGCACAAAGAGCCGGTCACTGTGAATTGTTTGTTTAAGTGCACACGGGTAGGGATCCTCAAGGCCATCAAAGAAATGCAAAGCAATTAAGATAATGATATGAATAAGAAAAACACAAAGATACCTGTCTGGTTCTGTGCAAATAGCATCACATTTGCCTGTCAGGGCAAATGTCACAAGGGAGAAGGAAACAAAGAACAGGGGATGTAATTTGCTCCGGGAGAGTGAATTTTTAAAAATAAGAAAAGAAAGATTGGGTTCCAGTGAAAACCCATTTATGCAAAGGTTTATTTAGACATTCAGTGCTACATAAGTGTGCACACTCTGGCCCCGATGCATTGTTCATAAAATCCAAATGTGAATTGCTGATGAAAAGGATGTATTTCGAATCTATGGAAACCTTTATTAGCATGCTAGAGCCGGGCCTTTAAATGACCTATTAAGGGAAAGAAGAGAAATGCAAAAGAGAACAGAGAGAGTACGCAAAATTAACTCATGTGGACATTTGACAACATCTTTGCATAGACTTAGTTTTTCCTGGAATTGAATTGTGAGTGTTTTTTTACTGTTTATGGTATGATTGTTTACCCTGTTCCTTAAACGTTAAGGTTTTTTTACTTAGAGCAGGAGATCATCCCATATTATAAAAATGATTTCTTTCTATAATTTTGGAGTAGCATGAATGGGTTTATTGTCTTAGGATCCTCACAAGCATACACAGAATGATGCTTGTGGGAAAGGCTGTAGAAATAACCCAACGGCTGTTTTGTTTGGCATGTGAACAGAAACTGATTTGTAAGCAACAGAAATCAAACACATTTATATAAGAGAATCAGTCATCACCACCAGTATGTGCACTGTTGGAACGAGAAAGAGCTGATGGTAATGGCATGCCATTTGTTATTGTGCATTGTGATCATTATATTAACAGAAACCCAAATGAGACAGTCATTGAACTTGCTGACAAATAGTCATCAGGGTCTCCTGCAGTGAGTTGCATACAAGTGTGTGGGAGCCATTAGACATAGGCTTTCGACTGCCAAAGAATCCAGGGTGAGCAGATATTTCGACAATCATTGAATCCAAAAAACGAAGGTGGTTTATACATTTATATACGACAACTGCAACATACACTACACTAGAAATGCCCAAATGATGCATTAGTTAGTTCAAAGACTCAAAGGTGCAGCAACCTGCAAGTTTGGAAATGTTACTGCTCGCTGTCTTGCCTGTCTAAGTGAAGTACAAGATCCAGTATCTGTAGCTGAAATATTGTCAGGCACTGGTGTTACTTGAGCTGTACTGTTATTTGGTGCTTCGACTTATTTGACAGGCTTCAGTGTGGAGTCGTTTTCCCTGGTTAAGCCCCCGATGTATTAAAAAAAAAAACATTTGTGTCTATTTATTTATTCATGATAAGTTTATACTCATAGGTGATCTACAGCCAACACACAACCTTATTTTCACAGAAAGGGTCCAGAATCCACGGTTAACGCTACAGTTAAGTTTGTACTTGAATGTTAAACGCTCGTTTTGTAAGTCGCTTTGGATAAAAGCATCTGCTAAATGCAAGTGTCTATAGAGTTCTATACAGACATATTGTTGGCATCCAGCATGTAAATGTATGATTGTCAACTTTTTTCTTAATAAAAACAAGTATTTGCAGTTATATTCAAACAGTTTAAATTGATGCACAGACATGCAATTTTAACATTTTACCAACAAAAAATGTTTGAGCAGTTAGTTGGTGTATATACATATTTCATACTGAGACCCCGGAGAGGGGAGCAGCAAAATAGAGCAGAAGAAAGGAAGAGTGCAACAGACAGTCAGGCCTTAAAAGAGCTCAAGAGGCGATGAAGAGTTTAAGAAAGTCAGGGGTATTTCAGTTTGTAAAAATGTGAAACAATTTAAATATTGCACAACTATCAAGTGAAACTCTAAAGATCTCTAGTCCTGGCTAAATCCCAAATGCTCTAAGATCCCCACTACGCCTCTGGTTTTAGCTGCATAATACAAAAGCCACCATTTGTTCTCAGCTGTTGAGATCAGCATATTCAGCAAATAACCTTCCTTTGGAAAAGTGTGCATAGAATAAGGACAGTCTCAGCAACATATTTACCTAAGTTACCCTGTGAGAAGTCTACAGTGCATTACAGCTTGACAAAGGGCTTAAACCTCTTAGCCTATTTGGTGTTAGCCACAAACTATATGGTGTTTGCAATAACCATCCTTACAAGGTCAAATAAGCAGGCGTTTATTGTGTTCCACGCATAGAGAATAGTATATGCACATGACATTTGTTTAGCTTGGAATTCAATCTGTCCTTGTAAAACCGAGCATATTTACTGTGTCCTATTTTTCTTAAAAGAGAAAAATTGTATTGAAGAAAAAGAAGAATGGATGTCAGCAAACACGAGGAAGCTGCCACAGACCCTGCAATGTCCCACTGGAGTTGGGAAAAAATGTCCAGCTAAAAACGGGACTTTATATTTGTTCATCAGGTGGCCAGGGATATACCTCGGAATACATGTGACCTTTTTCCTAGACTGGAGGATTTCTCAGATGCCAGTGAGAAATAAGGCCTTCATATCTGCTCCCATTCAGTGATGTTTGAGCGTTTCATGCCTGTACATTTCATCACTTTCATTTTCCCACGCAATCAAACCCACTTTATTCAATATTCTGTCTTTCATACTGTGGTCTAATTATTCTTTTTTTGCCAGATACTTTCAGAACAAATCAATCTAATCCCCGTTTCGTAAATTTTTCGTTTTGTTTGTCGTTTTCCACTTTGGCTGACTTTCGAGCCCCTGATCTCCGCATCTCCATCTCTTCCTATTACTTGAGGAGTCTCATCAACCATCTCTGCCACCTACCAACTCTGCTCATCAACCACCAGCGTCCACACTCTGGGGTGTCTAATCCTATCCTCCTTCATTTGTTTTTGTTACTGCTCCCCTGAAATAATACATGGGAGTCTAATTACAGAAGAAAATTGTTAAAACTAATCTCTTTTACAAGAATTATTTTTGTTCTACCCTCGTGAACTGATCTCTTCTTAACAAGTTGCAAGAGATGTTACAGATTTGCAGAGATGTTGAAATTGTTATGATAATTTGTTGCTTTGGAAGTGATATGGAAGCGGGTTCGCACTGTGGAAAATACACTTCATGAGAAACATAAAGGGTTTAAGGCTGACTTGGAGCAAATGGGGGAGTAATGATTACAGACTGAACCGCACACAGCACACTGAACCGAGTAGGATAAAGGTCATTAAGAACATTATCACTGCTTCAAACACTGAGAAAAAAGGTACAAAAGGCAGGACTATGTTGGCATAAGCTTTCATAGATAATCCACGGCCTATCTGGAATACTTTTACACGGACATAGGCAAGAATATTTAATCAAGACATCAGTCTCTTTATTTGGACTTAAGAAAGGACGTCGTGAAAATAACCCCCTACTTACAAAGAAACATGCTATCATACTTTTGCCTCAAACATTCTTAGTAACCAATTTAATTTGTTCATTTAATTCAGTGTTCAGAACACATTCAGATAGTCAGATGCATTTATATCCACTTTTTTGGTGCATAAACACAACTGATTCTCTGAGTTGGTTCCAAGACCGTGACTTTTCTGATTGTGAGCTGTTGTTTGTAGTTTTCTCTTTTTTTGCGTCTGTCTTTCAACTGCTCATCCCACAGGGAAAAAGCTGTTGCTCATGATGATACATTTCTGTTCTTGAGAGATTAATTGGATACCCTCATTACAGATCAGTTTGCCTGAGTGAGACATAATAGAGATGCATCTGGACAAGCTGTGAGAAATCTTTGAAATAGTTTTCTTATCAGTTTAAATTATTTCAGCAAAAGAACAAAACAATACTAGCGTTGGCTTGGAGCAAAAAACTATGAAAAAGCATCCACAGAAAAGAACCATAATTAATTTGAAACAAAAATGTTTTTTAATCTTATGACGGGTAAAATGTAAAGATGACAAAGTGTTCAAATGCAGTAAAATATTTACGTTTTCATCTTCCTGCTGAAGACAGTATCAAAAAGTCTTTTATCTCACATGATTTAATGATGGGTGAAAACATCAAACTCTTTTAATAAATGTGTTATAATGGTAATAGTTATCCTGTTTATTGTCTTGGAGAGCGATGGACCATCCTCAGTTTAAAAAAATCACAAAAATACTATTAATATTCAGGTTTCAAACATCTGGCTCTGACAGACCTGGAGAGATGTGTTGCAGTCTTATCTCTCTTGAAAAACATAGTTTGGCCTTGAAATGAAATAAGCATTGATCAAGAATATATCCATCAATAAATGCTTTATTAAACAGTACAGATCCTACTGTGTTAACTTGTATTTCAAAGGTAACAGTTTTCTAAATTCCCTCTTCACATCATTGTTAAGGCAATATTTGCCTTTTTCCTCTACCCAATATACCCCTGTAGCAGCAGCTCATGAAGTTGCCTGTATAGAATTGGAACCAAAAATATCTATATATAGGAACTCAACCTCACAACGCTATTTGAAGTAGTCACAAAGGGAGCTTTAACTGGTTTTAACCAGCAAACTACAAACGTGTAACCACAGTAGATGCGTTTTTCCATGCAGTTTCAGCATGAGAATTCAGATCAAAGACGATTTGAGTGTGTATTTCATGACCATACATGAATACAATGACATTTTTTTATGTGAGAATATCACGACTTACAAGACTCTGCTGTTAATACCAACAAAATGTACAAATCAAATTCAAGGTCAATTGAATCTCCACGAGAATGGGTCTTTATCTACTCTGGGCTGTGGTAATGAGGATCTACTATCCGGCATTATCATTCTGAGCAGAGCCAGAACACAAAAAGACACAAAAATTAACGCACTGATCGGAAACATGTGTCTAATGCAAGAGGTGAGGGGCTGTCTCTCAACGTAACCCTTCCTACTAATTGCATTTGATGACAGGACAGATACTCATGCCTTTATTCTGCATTCAATATATGTGTGTTTGAGTTAGGCGCACCTTTCGTTCAAGGCATAAAAGACAGCTTATCTATCAAGTTGAGCTGCGCGACAGCTGTTAACGTTCCAAACATCGGTCAGAAATTGAACAACTCATCATTTTTGCATGGACACTTTTTACTTACGTGAGGCAAAAATATATGTATTTTTTATTCCCCCACAAGTTCTTATTTTTCCCTTAGAAATCCCTTTGAAAGTGTTAATGTAAAAGGGTGAAGCTGAAGCTGTTTCATGCTCTCTGTATTTATTCAGCCAATGAGCCAGAGGTGATCGTTGCTTGGCCCTGTTGAGATAAGATCTGTCTCAGTCGATGCTGTATGTTTGAATAATGCATTAGAGATGATGACCCCTCCCTGACCAAGAGATGGACAGAAATAACACTGACGTCAGCCTGGAGCCTCGCGGTAGCAGACGACACAAAAAGAGGATATTAAGCCTGCAGAGCTTCTCAGGGATCAGCTACACCTTTCAGTCTGCCTGTCTCCCCGTCAGGGGGAATGCATCTGTGTCCCATCCTCCCCTCCTCTTGTCTATTCACGGTGACGTGACAAGCATCTCTGAATGCCAGTGAGCAGACGAGGAAAGGCTACTTATGGAGATGAAATAGAAAGGCACAAAGATATCTTTTTTTTAAATCCAAGTATATCCAGTGCTGTCTGTTTATATTAACATGCCAGGCTTTTATGACTGAGTCATCAGCTCAGCTGACATGCATGACTTTACCAAGTGTGAAGTAGATATGGATTAACTGTTATCATTTAGTATATATCTGGATTTCCACGTCACAGGATACTACTTTAGTCACAATGGTGAAGCCATCACATAAAGTTAAAATGAAGGTCAATGGGGGCTGCATGGGGATGTGGTGGTTAGTTCTGTTTACTCGCAGCGAGACGGTTCCTAGTTTGAATCCCTGCTGAGGCCCAGCATGCTGTGGTAATGGAGTCCCTCCATCGACCGTTGGAGTGTCAGCGAATGCAGATGTTTGTTTCTGTCAAGTTTTGCGGCGCACTGGGGACCCGTCCACAGCGCTTCCTGCTTCTTGCCTTGTGACACGTGGGATAGCTTCCAGGCTTCCATCCCCCTGAGTTTGACAAAAAGGGTAGAGAAAATGATGGCTACAAAGGTTAAAACATGCTTTGCAATGTATTTTTATCTTTCTTATATTTTTAATACATCTCTCTCTCATCAAATCATTTCTCACATTTCCAGAGTGTGAAAAGGCACAAAAGCAATGGAAAAATGAGGCAAATAGTAAAGTGCTGGAGAGGAGGACACACACGGGACAGGAGCAGTCGTTACTGTTCTAAGTGCAGGAAGCAAACAGGGCTTCTTTCCATATGGTCAGCTGTACTTTTAAAAATGTAGTTTGAGTTACCAGCTTCTGAAAAGCCCATTTCACACACATACCAGAGTCCATAAATGTTCTGGAGAAGTGGCATGTACAAAAAAAACAAATATCTGCAGCCCTTTTTCTCACTCAGCCGATTAGTACAATCTCTGGAACATCAAAGAGACATCATGTGAACGTAGCACCAAATGTTCCAGGGCATTTGCTGCCACTGAGCAAATTCAATGAGGGTTACCCCACCTTCTCCATTTTTTTATTCTATTTGAATAATCTTGTCTTCATTTTCATTATAATATAGCTTCTTATTAGGAAAGAAATACAGCAAGAGGCTTTTGAAGGGAAAAGTCATTTCAATAATCGTCTTTGTTAACTTCATAGAGTGTCCTCAGACTCTCCTCTACTCAAGCCTGTCAAGATGGGAATATATTATTTTAGGCTGAAAAGGTAAGATGTCTCTTTCTGACTGAGCAGCAATTCCCTGGACGTGTTTCTCGAAATAAAAGATACCCCTTTTCAATGTTAGAACATTTATATTTTACATAACTTCCTTTAGGTATTTATTCAGTTCATGGTTAAATAACCTGTATCTACAGATTCATAATGGCACCCTCAGCCTTATTCTGGCATTGTTAATTTACCATTGCCACGCTAGTTAGGTGTAAATCTACATTGTGTCTGTTACTGATTGTTTTTTTCCTGCTGATGTCAAATTTGATGCAAGTTTGATATTACCAGGTTCGCACTTTCTGTTCAGCTAGCTTGGTCCATTGATCTTAACAACCCTTACTGTCTTTACACCATCCAGCAGGACCAAAAACTGTTTTTTTTTTCTCTACATAGCAAAGCTGGGCGCCTTAGTGGGTGACTTTTTTATTTCAAAAGTGGATGAAGGTAAACACTTTTTTCCTTTCTCTTTCAGTTCTGAAAAGCTGTGTAATGGAGAACAGTGGGAGGCTAACACTCCTGTCGGAGGTAAAGGGAGGCTGACCTTTACACACACAAAGACTAATTCTCATTCAGGTGACCTCAAACATGGTTATTATCCACAGTATACTGCCTGTTTCTGGATAAGAATCTTTCTTGCAAAGAAGCTTAGGAAAGCGATCAAATTTATCACATATCTGTTTCAATCATCTGGACGAATGATACTGGGTGACACTGTCCAAAAAACAAACAACAAAAGAAATTCAACAAAACAACAACAAAACAAGCAAAGTGGGATGGCTCACACAAGCTGCCAGAACAGCTTTGGTTAGTTCTGGCACTGATTCCACAAATCTCTGAGATGCCAATGGAGTTTTTTTTAAAGATAATCTTCTCTTGTGGTTTCACAGGTAAGAAACCCCTTGGTGACCCTCCATGCTTCCCAGAGATAGAAAGTTTGGTTATATGAAGATAAACCTGATCATTCAAAGCTACTTTTGTACAGCTGACAAAGCCATGATGCTTTACTGCACGACTGCAGCACACAAAATATCTGAAATCTCGTGAGAGGGAAAGCAGAAATAAATGTATTTACTCTTCTTCATCAGGGAGAAGAGACATAAAATTGAAGCGCACAACTGGGTTTATCTTGATCTGTGAGTCTATCTGGGCTGAATCAGTTAAATCAGAATTTAAAAATAGACACATAAAGAGTTCACACAAATCTCTTTTTGAGAAGACTCCCTCCCTTGTGCCTGGTGAAAATAAAGCAGTGTGTGCCGGCATGGAAGAGGAGAGATGAAAGAGTGTCTGACTCCAGTCACAGAGATCTCCTCCTCTTATGTTTGATCCTGTCTTCGGGTGGGCTGGCTGCTTGAGACAGTGCGGAGAAAGCCAAGGCCTTGGTCAAGGAATTAGAAAGGCAGAGAGGACAGACTGACCGCACACACATCCCTACAGGCACACAGAAGTGCACAAGCACTCGTGTACAAACAGAGTTAGGAACCTGAATCAGCTCCAGTCTTTAAATCCAATGTTGTCTCAAAACTATGAATACAGAACCACATCAGCTGATTAGCAGCTCTGTAATAAAACCTGCCAAACATTTAATCATTTTACCCCGCATTCTTTTTTAACCAAAAATATTAATAGGGAAACTCTATAGATTATATAAAACCGAGCACTTTTCAAATAACAATGGCAAAGGCATGACAAACATAGAAAATATGTCTTCCATTATTCATAATAAACACTGCTCTCATTTTAGCATTATTTAGAGCAGTTTGGTTTGTTGGGTGACTTTAACTGAAATGCAATTTTTTTACACTTAAAATTCACCTCAATTTCAGCAAGAATGTTTCTCCCCGGGTAGCCATGGCCATCGCTTCCAAAATTTGGATGGACAGGTTTCAGGAGTAGTGACAGCACCAAGTTTCTGGCTTCTTGTATCCATGTGAAATGTGTGGAAAAGGTTTAAAATAGGCATCCAAAATGAGAAACTGATTGAAAATGTGAATCCCACGAATGAAACTCACCAAGATATAGACCAAGACTCCATCTTCATATTGCAGAAATGAACAAAGAGCACACACATACACACACACACGTGCACACTGTGTGACCAACTCCCTTCTGTGGTCAGCAGGGTGATGAAAGCAGGGGCGAGGGACAGAGAGGAGGTCATTAAAGCGCAGCTGCAGAAGTAGTATTTTATTTATCGAGCACTGGAACATTACTATCTATGTGCACTCAGAGGCTTATCAGAAGAGGAAACATGCACTAACGACATATGGACATCTACTACAAAATGGTCACAGGCAATTACAGGGGACAAAGTGAGAATATAATGAGGGTGACTGCAGGTGCTCCACGAGGCTTTCGGTTAGTTTTAACATTACATCGTATTAAAAAAGCAATCAAAAAGGAACTGGAATACATATGTATTTATTTATTTGTGTAAAATTATCAATGGTGAATATCAACATGATACCTTCAACCAACACAAGACATTGTGGTTTTTTATTTAATCAGATTACTGTGCAATATTATGGGAAAATTCAGTTAAAAGGAAGGATTTTTGCTGAAGTCCTTAACCCTGAGAGGTGAGTAATGAACTGTCTGTCCATCAAAACTGAGATGAATGTTTCTTGGAGTTGGTGGACACATTTTTATATAGAACTGATCTAATTTACAGAGACATGTGTGGAATAGTGGACTATGCAAACAGAATCATTTTAAAAATGACCAACCTTTCATTAAACTTCGACATTTTCTATGCCACAGTGTGGAACAACTGACAAACATTTATAATACACATTTACAACAATACCTTATTGTAAATGTGTAACGTTGTTGATTTTCTTGTCTTTCTCTCTTTTGATCTTATCATTTTCAATTAACTCCTGTTTGTCTTTAGAAATAATGAAGTAAAAAAACACAATTTGGACTACTTAATTTTTTATAGATTGGCTCAGTTTGCAACTAAAAGATATCCACTGATTTAGAAGGTAAATATATTTTCTTTCACACCACCTTCTCACATTTCCTCCGAGGGACATTTTTAGAGAAATGTCCCCTTCCCTGTTCTATTTTCAGCAGCCACCAAAAAACAGATGGATCAACATTGGTTCTTCTTTGATACCTCAACACATTATAATACCTTACAAAAAGAGATCATTAGCAACATCTTAGGACCAAACACCTGTTAGATGTCTTATAAATTATTCATTTCTTCCCTTTAGAAATGTCAGTGAATAAAATCACAAGTGAGCGATAAATATTCTAAAGCCATGTTTCAGTTTAAGGTAGAATGAAACTTTTTTTCTTGGCTTCCGAAACCGATTGTATTACTGCTAGATTACATATCTGATGATGCTTCCTTTCTTGTAAAACTTGGCTGTAATAAAGTCTATGGAGGGGCAGGTCTAATGTGTTTGGACCAGAGAACCCTGAGGGCATCTGAATCTTTGAACAGTTTCAAATAAAACCTTGTGAAATAGCAGTTCATCCCAGCATTTATTTAATCAATTAAATCAGAACAACTTTAGAGCAGTTTCATCTAAATAAAATGACATGAAAGGTTAATTTATTAAGAACTGATGTGGTTTTTCATGTGGTGTGATGTATGATTTATGTTAGAAAATGGGACATGACTGAAATAATATTTTTGAGCATTTGAGGATCATCTTTTGCTTTTCAAATCAGTCTGAGCAGCACAGGATACATACACATCAGAAAACTAAAGTATCTAAATCAATTAAAATCCCATTAAAGTCAGCACCATTATTGAGGTCATTACCAGGGGAGAGAGACGCCTGATGATGATGTTGGATCAAACAGGATCTAATTAATTCATTTATTCATTAACGCTCTCTTCTCATGCAGGCACAGCTAGTCCAATGTAATGAAAATGGAGAGAGTCAAACATCAAGTGCAGCATCACAGCGTCAGCATCAGAATTTGACATGAGACAGAAAATATGAATATGAAGCATGAAACGCAGCATCAAAGGCAACCTATTGCCAGTGTATGCTATTGGCTTCTTTACAAAGAGCACTGAAACACATGGACAGGTTCTGGCAACACAAGGAATGTCAGCTTTCGGCTCTGTATACACACGCGCACACACACACACACACACACACACACACACACACTGCAGTAGTTGTCAGCCTGGCTGCAGCAAAACACATAGAGAGGGAAAAAGACATGAGGCTGCAAGGGCAAAAAAAGAGAGGGAAAAAGGAGAGGAAGCAACACAGTGTGTTTCTCTGCCTCATCTCCCACTAGTGGTCCTGTGATTAGGGAACACCAGACAACGATGGGTATTGATCTCTTCTTAGATGGCTCGAGGACCAGAGGCCAAGAAAATGACAGAAGCATGCTATGTTGTTTCCCCAGCCAGGAAATGTGGGGTTGGAGGAGGGGTGGAGAGATATAAGAGAGCGAAGGGGGGGGAAAGGTGAAAAAGGATTCAGGAAAGAAGAGGGAAAAGAAAGAGTTTGAATATCTGTGTTTGTTTACATGTACATTTTGGATATTCAGTTTTTTAGACGGTGAATTACCGTACAGTGTGTCATCATCGTCTCCTCTTATCGTCTTTCACCAGCTCCCTTTCTTCCCTCCTTTGAGACGCCGCAGTCCCAAGTAATCAATACATGTTGGATCAAATGAAATCTTTACACTGGTTCTTCAGGCACAATGGTGGGTTTCTTTTCTCCATGGTCCACGGCTGGCTTAGGTCTGGATCCACTGGATGACTTTCACTCTTTTTTCTTTAAAATCATGCATGATTTGTGTGGAAGTTCGGCAGAGATGCAGAGCTGCAGCTAATGTGCAGAGGATGTTTGCCGGGTCACAGGGTGAAGCAGACAGTAACCAAGGTAAGATGAAGAAGAACAGATGAGCTGATCAAATGTGACAGGAGCAGTATCCTCCTCCACTGCAGGACAGGCCGTCCCAAATGACAATGTATAGGGCACGCTGCTGGCAGCAGACCTTTACGGACTACAAGAGAACTCCAGACACTGAAACACTGCTGAATGCATTCAAAGAAATACAGATTTACTCAAGCATTCATGGCCATTTAAGTTAACAATGAGAAAAGAAAAAATGTCCCGCTTATTCACATACTCTCATCTGAATATGACAACACAATTCAACCTCCAAACTGACACGTATTTAATGTTTAAATGTAAACATTTAAGGCAACTTGGCACTATAAATAAGCATATCCTAACATGTTCACACAAAACTGTACAGATACCAGAAATTAACATAATGTGATGGAATTGGAAAAGAAGAAATATCTCATATCAAATCAAGGCCAGCACAGCCCAGGCTTCATAATGCAGAAATTATACTTAACTTGTAAAAGATATGTCCAAAGCCTATTTATGTTCAGCCAAACCAGAAGTATTTTTCCCAGGACGTCAGTCTCTCTGCATATGCTGATAATTGCTGCGGTTAAGCTTTTGCTTTTTCTTTTATCCTCATCACTGCCTATTAGTGTGTAAAGGTCAGACTGGGCAACAGCCAATTCGGTCTTTGGCATCCCCCTTTGGTCAGTTAAGCACAAACTAAAGTCTAATTGTAATTTAGACTTCCAATGTCACCCCGGACTGAACACTTCTGAAGATTTCCACCCTCATGTATCACCAGCATCATCCCTTATTATTTTTGGCTTAGATTTTCTTTTGCTTGGATAGAATATTAATTTTCATTACATCCTTTACGTTTACAACATTTTATGCAAAATTCCACATTTCAGTTTTTGCATTTTCTTTGCTATTTTTTTCCAGATCTAATTCCTCAGCAGATTACCTCTTTGCCCAATAAAAGTCATAAGAATCTGGCATTATATTACTCTGATGGTTTGAGAACACTGATGAGTATTGTACTTATTCTATGCACTTTTAAACCTCATATGAATATTTACATTAATAAATACCTCATGTCTGAAAGGGATTTTGTTTGGTTAAAGCAAAATCATTATTTTGCATTTGTGTCATACCTTTATTAAGTCATAGACTGAAAGTTTTTTTTTTTTAAGAAATAATTATTGATCTGTTTAACATCCAGCCTGTCATCTCAGCCTTTGCCAGAAGCCTAATAATAGGCTTTAAAAGATGTTACAGTGGATAATGTTTCTCAGGAGGCACAATTCTAAATTGAAAGCTCATGATCATTGTGGAGAAATTATAAACCATGTTAGAAAACTGTTAGAATGACAAAGGTTTTGTGCAAACCATTTCATAAAACTTGGGATGCTCTATGAGAAAAAGATTTTTGTAATCTTGCGAACACATGTTTTATGTAAAATAGAACAAAGAAAACATTTCAAATATTGAAAAGGAATGTTGAAAAATTGTAAAATGTCTCACTTTTGACATTTAACTGGTGTTGGGTATATATTGGTTATTGAAACATGCAGTTTAAATAATTCTAATTTTTGTTTTGACTTTCAAAAGACTATGTTGCTTGTTGTATGTTTATTTTGCTGAATATAATTGGTAAAGTTTCTCTCAAACCTCTGACCCCTCTTGTAGACCTTCATCTAACAGCACATGTCATTAATGAGCTCTGGTTCTTCATGTTTACTTAATCACTCTCCAATTTGATGTGCCTGATTAACTCACTAATCAGTTGTGATGAGGGAAAGAGTCCAAATAATGGTAGGAAACCGGGTTGCTTCCCCTCTTCCTATAGCTACGCTGAGAACTGACCTTGCATTGACAAGTTTAGACTATGCTGGGGGCCTCATTTGCAGTGTTCGGTTCTTCAGGACGTTTTTCATCTCCCATGTCATATTAATCAGAAGGCCATGTGGGTGATCCCAATTTATCTGCCGCACTGCTATGATAATGGTTGGTGAATATATTTTAACATATGCTTCCAAGGTATTCACTACTTCTTAGCAATTGTTTTTATAAGGTCTATTTATTTGGACATGACAGCCTGTTTTTTACCCAACAGCTGACTGCTGACTTTTTGCTTGTTGAGACATAAGAAGATGTGTTGGCAGAGTCAAAGTGGTGAATAATTATTTATAGCAAAGTGGCAAAGAGCTGGAAAGCTAAAGTGCTCGCTGAAGACCTCATCCCTGACCCCTGCTGTGTGGTCTTGCTCTGCAAACACGGCAAACAGTCATAAAGCGGGAAAGCCAGACTGCACTGGGAAATGAGATAACATTTGCGCAGGCCAAGTATATGTTTGTTTAGCAGGGACTGTTCGGTCCATTTAAGATGCTTTTTATAATCACTCCATATCATTGCCACTGAAATAAGTCTCCCATGGTAAAACTTGGATCAGTGTGGTATTCTTATCATTGTGTTTGACCAGTCTTACAGGCTGTTCTGCACAGAGTTGCAGTTTGTGGTCTCATTAATCTGCTGTAAAGAGTGAGAAGTGAAGAAAATAACACAATCCCGCAAGTGACATTAAATTACATGTACACACTCCCTACTGACCACTAATTCCAGCCTCTGAAAAACATTATTATGCAAAGTAGAAATACAATATCCCAAATGGCAGCTGAAATCGGTATTTAGTGATTAACTCTTATTGAATTTACTGCAGCCCTTGTTGAACAGAGCTCCCCGCAAGGTCTTTTAGTTTTTTTTTGTATGTTGAGAACCACAATTGTGGTCACTGAATATCTAAAACACACATACACACCGGTTAAACACCTGCAAGATGTTTGAAAAGCCTTTGGAAGACATGACAAAAGCAAAAGCTGCAACAAATGATAACACTATACTCGATTAGAATTAACAATGACAAGAAAAAAGGATGCAGCCGAGCAGAAAGCAAAAAATATACAACTGAAAAACAAGAATCATGGGAGAAGGTGACTGAAAGAGAAATTCAAGAGATTGAAGGCGTGGGGGAAATGAGGGGTGAGGTGGTGGGGAGGAAAGGGAAGGGAAGGGGGGGTATAACGGACATAAGAAGTGAATGAGTTAGAGAGGGGCGTCTTCAACATGAAAGAGCTAGAAAAATGGACTCAGAGCAGCCCCACTGTGTTCGGACGGTCTCCTGTCTTCCCAAAACACAAACACACACATCCTTCACGGCCAGTCCAAGACCAAGAGTGGCTACGGTTGCTATGGCAACGTCCCACCAGAACGGTAATTACAATTAACATCCCATCTAAATGACCACCTCTCCCTCCTCACCCCCTCCGTCTCTTGGGTAATTACAGACTTCAGCTCAGCTCACCCAAGCACTGTGGTTGGCCTCTTTATATTTTACTGCTAAATAATCCTGTCTGGGGACAATAGAGAGAGAGAACATTTTTTTTCCTCCAGGCTAAAAGACTGTTTCATTACATTAATGTAGCAATGTCATCATCTGCATTAAAATCAATATGAGCTGCACATTTGTGCAGTGAACTGTTGAGGAAAACAGATTTTCTATTCATGCAGTTGGAGATAACCACAGAGGGTAAATTCCACTAGTTTTCAATGCTGCATTCTGTTAACACAAGTATCTCCTGCATAAATATCACCTGAAAGGTGCAGAATTTTGCACCTGCACACTGAACGACCCAGCGGAAGTCTCAATTACAGCATGCGAAGCCATACCAATTCATCCCTCTATCACAGGAGGGCTAATAAAGACAAAATAAAGTGAGGAAAGAAGGTTATGTGTTCCACAAAATGCTCACAAAGCAGTAGACCGTGACTGTTATGGCCTAGGCTGAAAAGGAGCTCTGTCAGACAGCTCTCTGTCGTGGTGTCACAACCCTTGCAGCGGGAGATGGAGACAGAGGCAGTGAGAGTGATACAGCGGGAGTTGGGAGAGAAACGCAGCAGAGCGGCAAAAGAGTTCATTGCTTTTTGGCGGTGTTGGAATCTGAAAACCTTTAATTGAAATGCAAAGCATCATTTTCTTCTTATTAAATGCTTGACATTAGAGAGCTTTCTTTGCAGGTACAGAATTTTTTGGGTTGTTTATTCCCCCCTGATAGTTCAAAGAACTCTGATTGCCATGCATAAGTTGCCTTAGGGATGTGTTGGCACAATTGCTCCACTAGGTTTTAGAGAAAAGACAGATAACAGACGTCTTCAAACGTCTGTAAACATATGAAAGCTTGACATTTTTTTCATTCAAAATCAGGGTAAATGATAATGCAATCAAAGCACAAACAGCTGCTGCAGATATGAATTGGCATGAAAGATAAGCACATATTAAGCATGACACCATGTTATCTCAGGCAGCCATCATTAAAATGAGTAGAAGTATTAAATACAGATGGCTTAGTATGTCAAGATTTAACAAAGAAATTAAGCTGGAAAATGAGAAAAATGCTTGTGTTTGGACTAAGGTGAAAAAAGAGGGATAGATTAACAGAGGAGGTGTAAAAAGCGGGATAAGGGTAGGAAAGGAAGATATATAAGGCTCATGGATTATTAAAGAGTGTTGATGTCACGCTAATTTCTGTCACCTGGGAGGACGGGGTGTGGGGCAGCCCTCTCCTGGCTGGCTCCACATTGCATCGGGGAATCTCTTAAGTGAGAAACAGAAAAATTGCAATCTTGTCCACACTTCCACCCACCCGTCACACCCCTGCTGCCCACTCTGTCACCCCCCACATTCGAGGCTGTTATTTCATTCCCGGGGCCCTGGCAGCTGAGATGGTCAAATCATCCCGACAATAGATGAAGGAGTCAGGGAGCCTGGCCTGTTGTGTTATTCCTGCTCAGGCCAGCGAGATTGATCATCTCCAAATCCTCGACCCCTCTTACCCGGGGGCATCTGAGACAGAGTAGGAGAACAAAACTCTGGAGGAATGCAAACTAAACGGCTGCCTGTTTGCACACGGTTTAACTAAACCGCCCAGCTTTAGCGTTGAGATTTGGGCAACAGAACAACCTAACTAGTCTGTGCAAAGGGTGCAGTGCTGAAACCTTGGGTAAAATTATTCAACTAAGTTTATACTGCACTCAATAGCAATCTTTCACCCGTCAAATGAAAGTTAGGGTGTTTTTTTGTTTTTTTAAAGCTTCTACTGTGTAGATGTCGGCAGGGACCAGCCAAAATCAACAGTAGTGTGCATGAAAACATGCCTGACAAGTGCAGATCCAAATGTTTGCTCTCTGGCACTGTCTGTCTGACACTCTACACTTTGGGAGGTTCTGTTATAAAATATTCGGTAGAAACACAGAGTGAATACACAACAGAAGCTGTTCAAGGCACATTATTGTTTCTTTTTAGCCAATGTCCCGGTCTGCGTAACTCAAATCAAATGTGACAGATGAAGAGATAAAGCATGAGCAAAAGTTTGCACATTTTTATAATAATATCCCCAAAGCAGGCAACTTCCAACAGTAGCTATATATACCTTAGAAAATTAAATGTCATGTCCCACAATCCAACACCAACCGTAACTAAATGCAGCCTTTGAAAGCTTCATATGGACAAACTTAGATATCATTCCAAGGATGGAGATGTAAACACTCATTTTTTTCCTTTTGATTAATCCTAGAAATTATATTCAGTGTAGTGTGTGGCTCTCTCAAGACTGAATGAGATGAAAATGTATAACTCGAAGATGGGAAGAAATAGTTCAGAACTCACAGAATAAATCAGGTAACTACTTGAATGATAAATTATACAGAGTGATGGATTAAGTGTAGGACTTCCACTCCTGTCTGAAGCAAATTCATCAACTGTTCTTTGGAAACCCTCAGTGCTAAATCAGAAAACAGCAGCACATCCTCTGGGTTTCATTGGAGGAAATGACCCGGATTGGACTTGATGTGTTAGACAACCGTCTCAAGTTTCATGTATCAAAGAGGCTGCTTTCTTCAGCTGCAAATAGTACACATATAAATCATTATAACCTCAGTCTATCCTGCATTTTATTAAATGTAAATATGTTTTTTGTTTGCAGAAAAATAAAAATAGTGAAGCGAAACCAGCTGAAAGCATATTTGAAATCCATTTATTTTAGTCCAAATGTCAAACCAGGTTTGCGCTTTGCTTTTTGGTGTGTGTGTATGTGTGTGTTGGTGCTTGTGTGAGTTGAAAACAAAGCACAGGAACCACACTGTGTTTCCAAAGTGCATTGATTTTTCCTCCAACCTGCCTTAGCCTCCGTTGACATTTCACAGACACAGCATAGCCCAGAGCCAATAATACAGGGTGATGAAAGCCAGGGTTGCCTTGCGACCCCTGAACCCAGCTTGATGCATGTCTCAGCCTATTATTAGCAATGACTGCAGCATTATGGGACACTGCTCTAATCATATCTCTTTCTGTAATTTGTTTTGTATTTTCAACTCCACAGGGCCGCTGTGCATTCTTCTTTTGACCTTGGTATCTATTAAGGTTAATATTCTTTCTGCTCTACTCTTTCCAGTTTTCCCTCCATCTGCTCCATTCCTCTGTGCTTTTCTTTATTCTATCTTACTGTACTTAAACCTTTCTATTCTTCCATTCTGCTCTCCTCAGCCCAGAACTGCCCCGCTTGGCTCCTTCACGCTCTGCTCCCTGCCCTCTTCCCTCCATGCAGCGCTCCCATGTATTAGGTTCGGCTGTGGAATCCAAGGATGAGGACACCAAAGCCCCAAAGACCGCTCTGAAATCACAGAGCGTGAACTTGTACAGAAAACACACATCATCCCCTCACACTCTCACAATACAAGGTCCCGCACACTCATTCACACACATTGGACCTGCCTGGGTTTGAGTGTTTCATTTGGGATTGTATAAGAAAGTAAGGCAGTGATGCTTTTTTTGGTTCCAGGCCTTGGGATAAAATTCTTTTCTGAGACAAATTCACGTTCGAGGGTCTGAGAGTCTGGATAATAAGATCTTCCTTTATAAAGCACTGAAGATGTTTTCTCAGAAAAATTGTTTCATTTTTCATTTATTTTTTAGTTATACACTTTTCTCTGTTTAAATGAATAGGTCTAATGTTGTTTCAGATATGGGGCCCCACTAAGTTGGAAAATTACTTTATACACACAATGTACTCACTAAAGGAAGAATATCAGGTTGAACTGAAACAGTTTTGGACTGTCTATTAAGTATTAATACTTTTTCTCTTCATGCTGATATTTAATTTAGCATTTATAACCTGTAAAAGAAAATGCACTTCCATTCGTGGTGGGTGATTCTTGATTCAGTTTTTAAAAGACACACAAAATACAATTCAGGTGCTCAAAGAATTTCAGGTATTCATATTCATGGTCACAGGTCTTTGAAAAATCTATTTGAAATTCCACTGAGCTTATAAAGCACAAGAAGAATTAAAAATTATTCTCATCTTTTTACGGTAGTAAACGACTAGATGAAGAATGGTTCTCCTTTTATCATGTGACATGAAGACAGAGTGACAAGATGGGAATGTATAAAATATGATAATTTAAAAATTCAAGTTGCATTTTAGCTCTTTACTCGTGGATCTGCTCAAATGAGCACACATGAGCATCTCATGCATATGGTCTCAAAAACCAAAGCACCATGCAGGGGCAGCATGAATCACCTTAGTGTTGCCAGATTCAAACAGGCACACCCACAACTCAATGCTGACATTCCAGAAGGAGGGCTGCAGGAAAAACCTTGGATATCTCAGTCAGAAGAACATACAAACCTCGTTCTGTAAGTAGGTAGACATGTCCAGAATGTACTGAACTCATATAAAGTCCAGATCGCCCCAGCTAATACCAGTATTGCTTGACTTTGTTAGTTTTGAGTGCATTCAGTAAAAAAAAATTACATCTGAATGAAAATCAATACTTTTGTTGCTCTTTTTTAAATATAGTTTTGTAAAACTATGTCATTAAAAAAACTCAAGCATAATTTCAGTCCATTTCTTGTCAAAATGATAACTGGATATGAAACCTTCAAGGCCAGTTGGGGTAACAGTTAATCAACTATGGTGCTCCTGAAAATGATGATTTTCAAAGCTAAAATTTGGACCTAAATCCAGTGACCACTTCAGAGATTGGGGAAAAATGTTTTGGGTTGATGTTCGGAGACAGGAACATCGCAGGCGGTCTGTTCACTGTTTGTATTCACACTTACAGAAGAGCAGCAAGACTGTCAGTACTGATTAAGCCACCATGCTCATCCACAGCCCCCCTTCAGACACTGCTCTCTAACTGCTGGTGGGCCGCACACACTCACACCCACACACATTATGAATCAAACATCAGCTTCTGCAAAAGGCTGGCGGTTCTCCGAGCCCTCTGCTCATGTTGCAGTTACGAATGATCACTTTCAATTGTATTGAGATGTAAACGTGAAGGACACACACAAATGGGCTTGGAGTTATTACATATATTATATTTATTTCACTGGTATTTTTATCCAATAATGTTTCCAGTTTAAGTGAGGAAGACACTGGAGGCAACATGGGATTCAGGGTCTGTCCTATATACATTGTGACATAGGAACAACTTTGGAAGCTGAGGATTAAACTGGCTATTTAAAACCAGTGAAAAACCTTTCTACCAACCAAGCTCCTCCACAATATGGGTGAATCAAATATAACATATCAATTTATATTTGATTCACCTGCTATTCATCTGCAAAAAAATGACAAGCCATTTCCTCCTATTCCAAGTATGAAGGGATTTTATCAAATGTTATAAGTCAGTAAACTGGCATTCATCAGTTTACAATAACAAATATCCTTTTATTAAAAAAGAAATTACTGGAAATATTAAGGAAATGGATGAATTATGATAGGAATTTAGTATATCCAGCACAGCTTTCTTTTATGAATTGCAAAAAACTCTGTAGCCCAAGAATGAGTCATAAACACAGAAAGACAAAGATTTGATAAAAAAAGGGATGTGATTTATCCTTTAACAACAGATAAAGGTCATTCTTGGAGATCTCAGAGATTTAACTAAGACGCTGTGAGCTTCTCTGGCATGAAAAGAATAGGAAACACTCTGAAGTAGTGGATTATGTTCACTGAAAGCTGTAGTAATTTCTTTTGGCACATATCCTTGAATTCTGGTGAAGTTCATCCAGTCTTGGCATGAAATCCTGCCATGGCAAACCCAGTTTGCTGCGCCTATTCCTTCCAACCTTGCTCTCTTTCTTTTCTTCTTGCTTCGGCCTCAGAAGTGGGTAGAAATAGGGAAGTGAGCGGGCTAGGTTGCTTTGATGTGTTCTTAAGAAAGAAATCCGCCTTTCATATGCACCTCTTCTTATCAAACCTAAGACTGATCAGGCGAGACATCGGTGAGTGTGATACTTTAATACGTGCATCACCACTTGGAAGCTGTCTTGGCATGGTGCCACCTTTATTAGCAACCAGGAATAAGATTCTCATTCTAACATTATGTCAAATGAAGATTTTTCTGTTTCTTTTCCGAGGAATAAGCAAGACAAGCTAAATATGGTCTACTCTTCTCCATTACAACAATATAAATTCAGTGACTTATAAAAGTCTGTTTTACTAAATGTATCCTGATTGTATTTCAGATAAATGTCATTGCTCAATCACACACTGCGAGGCACTTCTGAAAGAGCAGAAAAACCCTGTTAATGAGCATCAACATCAATGGCAGCAAGATCTTGAAAATTTTTTAAAAACATGATAAAAATTAAACTATTAAATCAGCCACAAGCATCAATATGAGTCAGAAATTTAAATGGTCTCCTGTGAGACATACAGTGATCATTAGGAAAAGCTTGTTGTCTAAATGGGAAATCTTGGGGAAAAGATGCGTTTTTCTACTCTAAGTTCAATAATTTCACTTGTCTCTATGATTGTAGTTTAAGCGGCTGTCAAAAACATTTGTGAAGGGTATATATCTCTGTTTCATGACATTATTGGAAAATTTAAGTAATAAAGAGATATCTCTATACACATTGAGGTGGTCTAAAAATAGTAGTAGTCTAATAAAAACTGATTGGCTGCGAAATTCAGGACTAAACGGATAACAAAAAACCTGTTGTGGAAATCACTGGAAATTATGCACAAACGCTATCCTGAAAACAGACCATTTTTGTGGACCTCTGAAAATTATTTTAGTTGCATTGTTGACATGAAAAACTGCCCTGTGTCCTGCTAAATCCTAATTTAAAATCCACTTTGGAAATTGTGTTCTAGGAGAGGAGAGGAAGAGGCACCACCTGGTTTTGCATACAGATCAAAATCCAGTATCATGATAGCAGAGGGGTGTGTTAGTGTACCCGGCCCAAATAAACTGCACATCTGTGAAAGGACCATTAATATTGAACAGTATTCAGTCTTTCCAGTGGCAGATGCTTCCATCCAGATAATGTCTTTTTAAGGGGCAAACCTGCCCATTTCAGGAAGGCAATGCCAAATATCTCCTCTGCACCTAAAACAGAAAGAGTCTCCCGGCTCAACTGGTCTGCCTGAAATCCTGACCTGTTTACAATAAAACCATTTTTACTATAATTTGATCAACATAAGACAAAAAACAACAACTAAACTTTTAAACTCTTAAGCCCTTTACTTCTCTGAAGAGGCAGGGGTGGGCTGTGCTACACAGCAGACAACAGAGCAGTCAAACCAGGACACGTGCTTCCGTTGTATTACTAAAGCAATCCGATTTATTTGTGCTTTGAAAAGTAGCCGCTGTGAGACAATCAGGGATTAACGTTTCATTTCACAGATTTGTGGTGACATTTTTGCAATCATAGCAATTGCTGGTATAAGTATATACAGTACTGACAAGTCAGTGCCAGGCGGCTGACGCTTTGCTGCTGGGCCTCAGTGGAAGGCTCCATTGGTCATAACTGTAGTTATTTCTAAATACATGTACATCTCAACATGCCTTTAGAATGCGATCGATGGTTTCTGTTTTTCATCTGGCCGCTTCTCCACATGAAAGCATTGATCCCATATGATACATTTCATGAATGCAGCCTCAAACTAGTTTGCAGTAACTTATATTCATTTTAAAATGCAGAATGCTAATTGATTATGATTCATCCAACTATCTCAAACTTGTACTAGATTGAACAACTTTGTCATGAAACACAATTCAGAAACCTGATTTCAGGTCTTTAAGATGTACATTGATTTTTTTTCATGTAACCGGTACTGTCAGACTAGATGCCCTACGACTGGACGTGACATGTTTAATTTAAAAGATGAGCAGCAGTAATATTTAATTCATACCACACTCATTACAGTCTTGTCATTTTTATTAGATGTAAGTTATAAAAGTGCTTGAGACCAATGTGCAAAGTGTTGAAGTTTTGCCATTAGAAGCAGGAAAAACATGTGTGAGATGTTAGCTGTGTAAAACTACTGATTATGGGTGAGTACAAAGAGAAATGAGTACAAAGTCATCTCTGGAGCCAGCCAATGAGCAAACAAAGTAGTCAGTATCCATGATCTTTACATATCTTCACACTAACAAACCAACAGTTTATCATCCAGTTCACTTGCTCAAACTGCAAGATTTCTTTTCAGATATCCGATGTTGTAAATAAATGTACCGACTGGCCCAGGACCACAAACACAGACGGTCATCACCAACGGCCAGCAGCCCAAGGTCAGCCAACCCACCGGCCTGAAGGAGGCAGCAGGTCCAAAATGTAATAATCACAGATGATGGCAATCTCTCAGCAGAATATATCGGAACCATTTTTACTTTTTTTTTGTTGCTTCTGAATACATGACTCCTATTGAGTGGCACTGACTGCAGCCACCTATTACACGGTCTGACTTTTGACTGATATGCAGGTTCATATAAGCCAAACAAACAGCAAAAAAAAAGGTTTACTGAGCATTCAGTCACACTTCGGTTCGAAAAACATTAAACCACTAAAAGAGAAATTGCTGTTATACTTGTTTATCTTAATGTGATGTGAAATTAGTGTGCACCTTGAAGGCAACGGAGTCTGGCAATCTAGACTGCTGATCTTAAATGACAAAGTTCCCCTGACCATCACCTTCATTTTCATTCTAATTAGAAAAGGCTTAATTAATTTTGGATCACTGACCAGTTCCACCACAAGCCACTAGAGGTCAGTGGCTAGTTGAGTTGCTGCTGTGAATCTGAGGAGGACAGTTGCTCTTTAGTCCAGAGGGTACTGGTTTGACCTTTGCCAAAACAAATCATTGATAGTAAATTGTCTCTAAAAACGGCCCCTTTTTTGGAAATTCTAAGCAGATTTTACTCGGAAAGCTGACAAACTCCTGCTACACCAGATTCGACACCCACAGATACAGCTGCTTTATCGTGAAAGCAGATGTCAAACAGGAGTTTTCTGCTTGGAGTTGTTTTTGCCAAGCAGGGGGGCGAAATTTGATTTTTTCTCCCTTTATTTTGACATGTAAAACCAGCAACCAAGACCTGAGCTCTCCAGAAACAGGGACCAGAATCCTAATCAAATGTTTATGTGAAGAAACCAGCACATTGCCAAGGAGAGACAAGAGAGGAGCTCCTCTGGCCCTAGTTGAATAGACTTCTCTAGCTCACAATGGAGGGCTTTTCTGGTAAGGTGCTTAGAAAGCGCTCAGGTCGTTGATATGCAAGGCAATGGGGCAGCCCACAACTCGCCTCCTTTAGAGTTAATTAAGCTGCAGACCCAGTTGGCAACAGTCCCCCCAATCCTGCTTCTGAACTGCCGAGCACTCTCACCAGCATTCCAGGCCGAGCCAGAAAAAATCCAAATCACACATACATAGTAGGCTGCTGCACCCAGGAGCCACAAATGGCTTCATATTGTCCAAGGAATTGTTCCTCTGTTTTTCCTTTTTTCTATTTTTTTAATTTGTTATTGTCTCTCTTCCTCTTGGCTCTTTTTCTTCTTTCATTGATTTCCAAGAGGAGCAAACACAATACCAAAAAAAAAAACTTTAAAGAAAAGCATGAAATAAAAACCATTTCTTCTTTCTCTTTGTTGTTCAACTCTCTTTTGTCTAGAATGTCATTGAGCATCTACCTCTTCAGTCTTCATTTTTTTTCCCCTTCCTTGTTTTCCTTTTGTAAAAACAATCACATGCACACCAAGGCATCCACCGGAGCACTTACAGTGCTCTTCGCCCTGCTCAATGTTCCATCCACATACTATAACCATGGAGGCAGAGAGGGCAGGCTCAATCAAACAGAGGACAGACTCCCCAGCGGCGTGCCATGTCTCTAATTGCGAATTCATCACAGATAGAACGGATCAATACGGCACTCTTGACTTCACGCAACGCAGAATGATCCAAAGTTTGTCCTATCGGAATTTTCCAACTGACCGGGATTAGACACTTCCATATGCGTTTGAGCAAAGGGGAGCCCTGACTCTTCACCGTATTCAGTGAGAGAGAAAACACGAGAAAGCCAGAGAGAGAGGAAACCTCACCCCTTTTTGCTGTTTCCCTTCTAATGACTCGACCTTTGTAGAAAGAAGCACGCACGAACAAAGCCACGCTGGAGCGGCTGTGTCCTCTGTTTTTCTGTGACCTTGCTGCTCCCGGGGAGAGCTGGCTATGAACGGGCAAGGTGCTGAAAGAAGTCTGCGCCATTAAACCTGTGGGGGCTGGCCGAGACACACCGCTTCCCCGGGCCACTCTCTGGCACTGGAACTCCGTAATAATAACTCTCTGCTTAATGCACTGCTGGGTATTGAGGGGGAACAGAGGTCTGACAGTAGGTTAGAAGTTAAAAGATCTAATATTACAACAACAACAAAAAAGGCCATCTTAAGTTGATGAGATTAACAGCTGGTTCATCTAAATGGGATGGCATGGTGTTTATAAAGCACTCAGATGACATGAAATACTATATCGCTATGGTGCAAAGATGATGTCACTTGTAGATGCAGGGGTAAGCTCAGTCTAATGAGAAGTCATCATCAAAGGTCTAAATTATGGCTATTTGGTCCTTTTTTTTCCTTTTTTTTTTACTGATTCCAAAGTAATCAATGCATATCCTTCTCAAGACGGACCAGATGGATGGGTAGCATTTTTTTCCTCAAAGTGATAGATTCAGAAATTGTAGAGGAGAAGCAGCAACACCTTCTCAGTCTGTCACAGCCCCGGCTTTCCTCTGCCATCACGTAGGTAGAAGGCTCCATCTGATCCTGACAGACCGTAGCTTCTCATAAGGACAATCTTTTTGCAAGTGATGGTGCAGGGCTATTATAGAGAGACAAAGGCTAACACTTTCTGCAGGGCTAGAGGTGGGTGGTAATCAAATATAAATCCAGGTAATGTATTCATCTAATAATTTCATACAAAATCATCAGTACAAAAAAGATCGAACAAAGGGTTTGTTTTGACAAAGCATGCTCAAGTATTTGTCTTTTGTGTGCAGACCTCGCTTCATCTATGCATTCACTGAATGCTGTGCAGATTTAAACAAGAATAAATTATTTAGAATAATTAGTCGACATCAGAGCCTGCCCCAGACCTGAATTGTGAATTTCATTTAAACAGTAATAAAAAATGCAAGCAAACGATTTGCAAGCGGTACTAAAAAAAATAAGTCGAAGTACAAAATAAGCATGTGATGATTAATAATATAAGCAAATGATGTGAAATGGTAAAAAACTGACCTGTCTGAGAACACAAGCAGTTGTAGGAAAAGTTGAGAAACGTTTGGCTGCATAATCAAAAAAGAAAGAAAAAAAATACTTTTCGGGATTTCCTTCAATATGACTAAATAACCCTATAAAGTAATCTTTTGCTTTAACACGACCATATGTCTGTCCTTATACATCTAATAAAGCAAACAGTAAGAACAAACAGCAGGTATAGAGCAAAAACTGCACCCCAAAAAGGTTTTGGGGTGCAGTTTTTGGTTTTGTCATTTCAAGATGACTTTTATATTCAGTGAAACACCACAAAGGAGTAAAAAGCTGTAAATTGTAAATTCAAAACAACAAGGGAACGGTTTCTTGTCATTAATTATCATAATAATTATCATTATTACAGCAAAGCTTTGGATTGAGTGGATTTGATGCTGAATGAATCACCACACAAGTTTATCAAAAAGAGAACTATATTCTGTATCTTTCTTTACGACACATCCTGATTTGCATACATTTCCGTGTGTTAGCAAATGAGGCAACACTCACAATATCAACATATGATTTCAATATTTCACGAAGCAAGAAGTGAGAAACAAGAAGATCTAAACGTAACATATGAAGATCTTTTGAGGGAGATTACTGATGCAATACATTTAGTGAAGTGAAATTCATTGCATCTTTACAAAGCTTAAAAGTCTAAACCAACAACGTTAAATGTCTGCAATTACAATGAGTCTGTGTCCACTTTGTCACACCCAGTGAGCACTTACTCCTAAGTCATGACATGACCCACCAGTGGGACCCAGAGCAGCGACAAAATCTTCAAGTAATTGTAGCTGAGACAAAATACAACCTTATTAATTCTGCAATATTAAACACACCCACCCTCTTTCTTTACTTCTTACATATTCATCACAGGACTAATGCAATTATCAATACTGTAATCTATTTGGCAGTCATATGGTGCAAAAAGTCATTACTTTTGATCCCTCTTTAATGAACAAATCTAATGAAGTGCACTGATATGTTAGAAGCAAAATTCCTATCACCTTAGGGGGGATATGCTTGAGTGTGTGCCTGGATATATAAGTGTGTATGTGAGAGAGGAGTGGGTTGCTGAGGATAACTGAAGGTCTTAAGTGGTTTTGACATGGGTGAAATGCATCACTAAAGACAAAAGAAAAAGATAGCCAGAGGAAAAACTCAAAGTGGAAAGTTGAAAGGAAATGTTTTGCAGATGTTGCAGGTTAATGCAAACCTTTCTCTGTCTCTCCCTCTCGCTATGGCGTCTCTGTGGTACTAGAAAGGTGATGGCTTTTGCGTAGAAATTTAAACAAGAGAAGTCTAGAAAAGAGAAAGATTTTATCCTTATTTGTGGTGCATGCAAGCCAGTGTGGGAATGAATCTCCTGGTTATAAGCATTGCCTCACATGAGCACATAACATCATGACACTTGATGGATTTATTTGCTCAGGGGAATGTAACCCCTCCCGCTCAAAGACTCCTCGGGCCTCCAACATGCATTATTCATATACATTGACACTGTTTTTGCTGATGTGAAAGTCCTTGGATGTGCATAGAGGACTACTGTACGGGACTTTGTTTGGGGGGCATTATGGGATGTGGCAGGATGCTATTCAGTCATGTAATGCGCTTTGTCTGTCTGTTGTCCACACTGCAGTTTTCTTATGAGTTCCACAGAGAAAGAGACTGAAAGAAAGGGGTGGGGGGGTCTGGTTTAGTGGTGGAGCGCAGCGGCAGAGCCAGTGGATTTTTTTGACCAATGAAAGGCCAATTATTGGATGGGTTTCCTCACTGGGTGCTGGGAGGACCAGCATAGCGATGGCATTTATAGACAACAAATAAAGCTGTTAGAGTCAACACAGAGACGCCAGCTTCTGCACAGTAAGCTGTAAAGATTTCATATTTGATCATGTTTTCCAACAAGTCACAGTCGCATTCTTGAGTCCTCACCACGCAAGTTCCAAAGAGCACACACACGCACACACATATACAAAAAAAACATCAGCTTTGCAACAACTTGCTCCACATTATATGACTGTACTCATCTGCAACTGCACAAACCACTCCCCACCTCCTCAACTCTCACTGGCTCTAAAATCTAAAATAGCTTTTACTGTCACCACCAGCCACTCCATCCCTTAATCTCTTCAAGGAGATCCATTACCATATTAATAATGAGATGTGAACTGGTCATAGATTAAACCCGGCAATAAAGAAGCCTGCCAGGCACTCACACTGAGTCATTTTAATGACAGTCTGATAATTACAAGTGCATGTGTCAGAATTGACAGACAGGGATTCTGCATATATCACATACACACATTCACCATGTTACTTTCTCTGGAATGTGCACCATACCCTATTATTCTTCTTCCACATGCCAAATATAGTATTGGTCCATAATCAACTCACCTGCATTATAAATAGACAAAACGGTAAAAAAGTGGCTTTTTCAACTCCTAACTGGCGTGAAAGGGCCAGCGTGTCAGAGTAAGCGTGCCGTGGATCTGCTCACAGCCACTGAGGATGTTGAATACAAACTCCAGCGTTCTTTCCGGTCTATTAGACCTTTTTCAGAAATATCAAACCCTTTAAAAAACGAACAAATCTAGGCTTTTATGTCCTCTGACACTCAGCATCTCATGCAGGTGGGGGTCAGTCACAACCCCAGAATGTCCCGAACATTCCGAATAATGTGTTTTTATGAGGGTAAAAAACGTTATGTTTAGTAGAAACAGCAGTTAGTGTCGAATACTCTCAACAGGAGCACTCATTGAGTTGAAAACCCCCAGATATTGTACTGTACATGGCTCACTGTTGCTCTGTGTCTCACATTAAGCTGCCGTTGCCATTGTCTTCAATTCACCGTCATCTGTGGCTTTGAAAAACACAGCGGTTGGCGTCTAATGTGAGTGTGAGTGCTGCAGACTGGGTGAGAAACGATGTTTGTTTCCTTGTTTCTTTAGCGGAGGGGTCTGTATGTGCATGAGTGTCATGTGTGGTGAAGACAGGAGAAAAAAGGCAGAGCGTTTGTGTGAGCGTAAAAGAGATATTGAATCTGGAAAAAAAATCAACAAATAAATAGGCCGTCCAAATAGCTGCAGGAAAAAAAATAGACATAAAACATTTTTATGATATGTTGAGAACTATCAGTGGAAAAAAGGGAAGAGATGAGCATTGTTAGCGTAATATTCTGTTAAATTCAAGATGTGGCAGATTTACTGGATCTTCAACTATGGAAAAATGAGCAGCCCGATGTTGTCATCATTTATATGAAACCCTATAAAAATGTGAATGAAGTCCACTGGATTTACAGGTTTTCAGGAAAAGCAACAACTTGGTATGCGGGATGGCCAACATAAATAATGACAGCTTACATTAATGTGCCAACCAAAAAACAGGAAATGTGAAGCACAAAAAGTGTTGTCTACTTGTCACGCCCTATTTCATAGTTACTTTTACCAAAAAGTCAAATGTGCCTTTTGAATTACATTGCTGACTTTTTCACACGAACAGCTGGCCACAACCAGAAAACAAGCCATTCTTGTGAGAAGAGCACAACATATTTTCTCTTTGTTCACCTTCCAGACTTGATATCTAACATCTTATCGGATTAATGAAACATTGTCTACATACTTGGTCCTAAACTTTCAAGGCAAGACCTTAATTTGTACACATAGATACACAATAAACTATATTGTGAAACAGGGTTTTACCACTGGTATAGGTGTTGTAACCTGTTAACTATTCCCCTGAATAGTGAATCTTTCATGTTCACATGATCTAATCTAAAACAAAGTTAGTAGCATATTTTTTGTGTATTTAATGCAGAAACAAGTCAATAAAGTCAGCAATCATCTCATTCCCACCATCATTCATTCTCTGCAGTCATATATTTACCTGCTGTTGAAATTTCCTTCTTGAACTGTCCCTCAATAACCTTGTCACATCACAATTAGCTTCGGCACTTGCCCTTATTACCCTGCCATCTGTGTGTGTATTCATACTTAAAAAGGGGTTGTGAACTGGCGTTATTGGAGATCTTGATGCGAGTCTGTGTTAGAATCGGAGCTGTTTTCTGCTGAACAGCGGCAGGAAGACAGGCAGGTGAGCCAATCTGTGGTGTGTTCTCGTTAACCTCCTGTGGATGTGCAGCGAATGAGGGAAAGAGAAAGACGCAGGATACGGAAAAATACAAAGAGAGGGTTTCCAAATCCTACAAACAAGTAAAGGGAGGAAAGGTTTGTCTTCCTCTCCATTTGTGAGCCTGCAAGATGAAAGAGGGTATTTAAGCCTTGCTTGTTGGCCAAGACACACATGTTTCAAATGGCTCATTTCTGAACAGATTTGCTTTTCTGCACTGCCACTGAGTGTTTATTGGCATGGATGCATGCACGGGGCTGTGTGTGTGTGTGTGTGTCTTTGTGTGTTTGTACACATGCACCCCAGCCCATCTGTATGTCTTTATGGAGGGGAGTAATTGAGTGGTGCAGGACAGGGCTCAGCACCACAGGGACATACCTGGAGTTATTGAAGGATGAGCAGTCTGCCGTTGGGAATGGGTACCTCAAAACAAGGCAAAATTGTTGGGGGTGAAAAGACAGAGGAATAATAGGAGGGGCAGAGACCAAGAAAGTATAAGGGGGAGAGGCATGTCTTCCCTAAGAGGGATTTAGGTGAGATACAAATCTTTCAGGGAGATGCAACTCCTGCACTCACAGAAATCAGGAGGAAAGAAAGTGCAGGTAGAGGGAAGGGACGGGGGGTATTCCCCAGAGAGCTGTATCTGCTCATTTAGCACAATGCAGCTTGAGTGGAATGGGAAGCTTAAGAGAGATTTTTGTGGTTGTTTTTAGACTTCCAATAATACGGCTAGTTTAAAGAGAATAATTTCTTAAAGTTATACATTATCAAATAAAGGGTGACCGAGTGATGATTGGGTCCCCATTATTACCACATTGTTCTGCAGCACATTTCTGGTTCCGAAACCCATAAAAGCTCCAAGTCAAAGGGTGTTTTTTAGAGGGCAAAAACACATTTTTTAAAATGTTTGTTTCACTTTTCACAAAATTGGGGGGGGCAAAACTAGGAAGAGGGGAAATAATCAAAATTCAGTTGTATGGAAGCTGCCAGCATTTAACTCACATGATTTTGTATAAGGATGGTCATGTTGTATACTGTATGTGTATGAGGATGTGTGACTCCTTTTATTTCTAAATGTATTTATATACAGACGTGGAAAAAAGCACAACCCCTGTTAATGTTTAAAATCCTCAATTCTTCACAAGGTTTTTAAGTTTATCGTAAGAGAACCTCAGATAAACAACATTGCAACATCAAGTCCTATTATAATTGTACAGTCTTGAAATTGCTACCTGAGGCCTGTAGAGTTTGAGATGGGAATTTTTGCTGCGATGTCCAATCGTGGGAATATTGTCAACTGTCATGAATTTTTTCCACATCTGAATAATCATTCTCTTTCAAGAATGAAGTGTTTCCTAATAGTTTGGAAATGGTTCTACAGCCCATTCCAGGTAGATCATAAGATTACATTACAGTAATCCTGCATCGTTCCATAAATGAAGGTGAGGACTGAGGAAACTTAAGGTAATAATCTAAATGCTTCAAATTGGCTTTTAATTCACAGGAATCCATTTAAACTTTCAGGTTTATACGAACAAACCTACACTTGGCATTCTACAGTAGTCGTCTTTGGCAGAATAACCTGCTTCTAACTGACCGTTTTTCTTAATGACAGCAACAGCCAGTGACACACTACTGCATACATTTTTCATACATCTGTCCCACACATCCACGGAGCTCCACAGCACAACAGCGTATGGCATGTGAGACAACCTGCTAAAGAAATTCAGCCTGCTCAAGCTGCTAATTGACTCATCTACAGTATGGTTTTGAGTGGTAGCTGCACACATAGCATTTGTTTGGTCATTTCACACATCTCTGTGATAACAGGTTTCAGAAATCAGAACCATCTCTGTTCTGGGTGAAGAAGCACTTGAGGATGGGATTGGGTTTTACTCTTAAAAGCCGGCCAGTAATGAGCAGTGGAGGATCACATTTCTGTTGCTTATGTCAGTTAATCCAAGAAGTAAGCACATGGCTTCATCATCATCATAAATCATCCTTCCTTCTGGCTAACTTGGATTAGTATCAGCTAGAATTTATTCAGTACATTTAAACTAACAAGAAACACGACCATATTTAGAATTTAAGGACATTAATTTGTGTGCCTGTTCTCAAAAACGTTATTTGAGTTAAAAATCTTGATTCACTCGATGTGTAGATAATGTGTAGATGATAAATGGTGTTTACGCTTAACACTCTATATTATGCTATTTTGCTGTGATTCCATAATTACATATAGAAGCAATGAGTAGCAAAGCTGCAATCAAAAGTTGCAATCAAATGGAGTGCTATTATCGTCATGTGAGTTTTATATCTCAGTCGCCCACACATGGCCAATTTGAGGTATTGTATAATTACTATCAGCTCACGGTAATTCTCTGCTGTTTTGCTTCTTGAATAATCCCGTATTATGATCGGCAGGTGGGAAAGCTGCGGGCAAATCCACAAACAATATTATCTGCCCACATGTAATCATGCAGCCACCGGATTTTATATTAGAGGTGAACATATATTATATCTGCTCTGACAGGCTGGGAAGAGTGAAATGTGACAATTTAAAAACACCTACACACCCACCAACGGAGTGGAACACATTCCAGCCTCTAGGGAGAACCAAAGTAACCCTATTTATTAATGATGTCACTTCAGCTCAGTATCAGTTAAAACCCTGAAAATGGATACAGGGTAGTGCAGAATGAGCAAAGCCAACTCTTCCATAAATCCTCTTTTGACTTTCTGGAAATGTTACTGGTATCAAAGAGCTTTGCAAGACTTCAGGCATGTCTGTAAATCAAACAGGGAGGAGCAGAGCTGTTATAATTGCTTTGCAATGCCTGTGATGCCCCAACGGATTATCCATGTCATAGCTTATTGCTTTTTTATTGTTAAGTGCCTCGTAAAAACCACATTGATACATGACCATTGATTTGTGCATGGCCCAGTAAGCTTACCCAGATGGGGAACATGCTTGTGTACACAAGCATGCACATGCATGTGCATGTGTACGCATGGGAAAAAGAGCATGCGGAGGCAGTCACATGGATAAGAGGATGCCAGCATCAGATCTGCCTGAGACCCCCACACTGGCCTACTGAGACATACGGATGAATAAATGGATGTCTCTCGATAGGCAGGAGTGAAGGCTGAGAGACAGGCTAAAAAAAGAGGGTGGAAGATTTCAGTCACAAAGAGAGCTGTGCCCCCATGCTGCTGGATGCCACATGGTGCTGACTTTGAAACCTAACTTCTTGCCACAAATGTGTGCGAACGAGTGTGTGTGAGGCGCATTGTCTACATTAGCTCAGCCCCAGTTCCTACTTCCTGGCTGCTGGTCACACTGCTCTGCCACTGCCACACACAGACACAATACAAAGGCTTATCACAAGCAGCAGAACACTTCTTTGATTAATAAGCAATGCTACTGCACAGTCACAAGCCAAAAGAATCTGTTCCCACCAAATCGGGTTAGCCCAAGGCTGCAATAATTCCCAAAAAAATGAGAAAAAGCTACACAGAAATTGATCTAGCGCTTCATAAATTGAAGATGACTTTATCCGTGATTTTGGAAAGCCAGATCAAACCAGCCCTCCTTGGCCTGCCCACTGTGCAAAAAGTTGCAATTTCAAAATCAGCTCACCGAGACCTCCCTCCATAGCTCCCGCTCTTTCATCGCGAAAACCTATTGGGGCTTGAGTGAAATTCTCAGCTATTATTCAATTTCCAGCCAAGCTTGAATATTAATTGTTTTGTCTGTGCAAGAGCCAATCTCTAAGAAGTCGTTCATTACCATCACAGAGCTGTCTTCATTACACACATGCGTTTACAGTGTGCCTATGTGCATGAGTGTGTGTGCTTGCATGAGCACTCAATGGGGATTTATCTCAGACTATTGCTCACAGTTCTATGTGTCTGATGTTCCTCTGTGTCACATCATCGGCCTTCCAGTGCAATCAATCAATCAAGAGAAGCCATTGTGGCTCACGAAAAAAAACTAAACAATGAGTTGCATCAATAACTGAGCCTTTCCTCCCCACCCATGAATATTCTGTTAATGAAACAATCTCATATCGTACACTTGATCAAATATAAATCGAAAAACCCTTAGTTTCAAGTGGAATTTCCATCTCTTATCTATTTAAGTTGCCGACACATGGACAGGTACGACAAGGAGACCTCGCTGATAAAAGGAAAAGGAACATTTGAGAGAGAAAGAGAATGGAAACTCATATTGATTCACGTGCTCTGTTTGTCATTTTGCACGTAATGCAGTTAACAAAAGGGCATAGGCTGAGTCTAATTCCCATCCCCCAACGATGCACCAAGAGGAAGCTACGGGAGGATAATGACCACATTTACTCCTTCAAAACATCACACATGGAAGAATCCCAGTAATGTCCTCCCTGAAGCAGCCTTCATTTCCATTAAGGCTACATATCACTCTCTCATCCCTATTAACCCAGGGACCCGGGCCATCCCGGGCCTGAGTTAGCTGGATCACTTTGCATTGAAAATATTGTGTTCATCACTTGGCCTCCCACTACTGCCATCAACTGTGTGCTTAGACCATTATTTAAACACGGAAAGCAATGCGGGTAATTTGGAGCAACACAGTGCCAGCTCTAAAGCCTATTCTATAGTCACAGCTGCAGCGTGTAGTCTGGAATCTGTCGAGGGGCCAGTAAGTGACGCTCCACTGAGCCTCCACAAACAACACAAGACAGAAATGAACCACTGAGGCAGGGGAAAAGGGGGAATGTTTTTCCTCCAGAAGAAAGAAGATGGATGACAAAACACAGAAAAGGAAAGAGACAACAGAGAGGAGATGCAAATTGGGTAAATGAGGGATAAAGTTTCTGCTTATGATTTATTGAATCATATATTCAACATATGCACCCGGGAAGAAGATGCGTCATCGGCCTGGTAGTCACGGAGAATAGAAAAACGTGCCTTCTACCTTTCTGTAGCGAGCTAAAGATACATGTGACCCATGAATCCATAGCCTCTCCTCTTTCTGTGAGTCACATGGATCCCCCCTACCTGCGTCATGTCCGATGCCGTTTCCCATAATACACACACACACACACAGGGACACAGACGCACTGTGCATCCCCTCCCCACAGAGCATAACAGCCACGTCAAGAACAACAACGATATTTACAGCCAGGCCACGTTTCTGGTCACAGAGGCTTGAGCGGAATTGCAGGTGACTTCAACTACAACTGCCGGTCTGAGAGGGAGGGCAGTCATCCTCTGACAGGAAGCATGATGCTGGCCTGAGTCCTTGCATCCAGGGCACTTCAATCCTTAAGAAACTATAACTGGAGCCTGCTCTTTGACATCAGACTAGTCATTAAGGCAGACTTAAGGCTGGAGATTAACGGGGGAGGGGGGGGGGCAACCTCTTCCAGCAACCTCTTCCTGTTGCTAGGAGTTTCTAAGTGTCACATCCTTTGTCAGCGTCTTGTTTAAAAAGAGGGAAATATTTAGGGATAAATGGAAAAAGACAGCTGATGATATCTGGCTGGTCAAAATGCCCTCTATCAAATCGTTGTTTGAAAATCTGTTTTCTTGTTCAAGAAAATTATAAGTGAGTGGATGCAAAGATCTATCGATATAGTCACAACACTAACTATAATTAAGGGGGCCTATGCCAGCGACAGACCCCCCTATTGCTATTGTGCATATTTATTCCGCCAAATTCACTTATTTTAGCCTTCTACTTTTTTTATCCAGTGATCTTGACTTCATTTTACTTAAATTGTCATTGTTGATGCTGTGAATTTCAATCAAGTCTGGTGTTGATTAGACCAACAAAATTCTTAGTGTTGTGATAATTTTTCTTGTTCTTGTTTTTCTGTTCAGTGGGATAGTCCTTTGGCCCCTCTGCCATGACACATTAGGACTTTAATCTCATATCTATCCATCTGACTTGAACTTACACACAAGATACACTTCAAAGCCAAAAGCTCGAATCTTTCCTGGAGTGGAAATAAAGCATGGGGTGGATCTCTCAATCTAATGGTGTCTTTTACGTCAGAGCCTCAGCTGGTTTTGGAGAATTCTCTAGTTTGCTTTTGGTTTATTTTCTCCTCAGCCCAACTGAACATTGTGCAGATATTTTCCTCAAGAGTAAACAGAAGAAAACTCTGTTGAGCTAAACAAAGAAAAAACAAGAGTGGATTCTTTTTGTGGACAATTCTCTTTGCTGGACTGTGGGCTATAATATAGGAGGATCAAAGCAAGTATAACAGAATTTGAATTTGCTGATTTTGGTGGGTTTAGTCTTTAGTTCAATTCCAGAGAAAATAACTTTAGTCATTTTCTTAACCTGCTTTGACTGTTTGTCTTTGGGAATGTGGAAAGTAAAAACACATCAATATGTCAAGGGAGAGCCTTTGCTGTCACTTGTGTGAAATCAAAATTAAACACCTAATTCACATTTTTATTCATCTTTATTTCAGCATTAATAATGCTTGGGCAAGTCTCAATTAAACAACATCTAACTCTCCAGTTTGCTGACTTGATAACGCCAGTCTGACCTGCTACTCAGGTCAAAGAAATTGCCCATTCAGCAGAGCTGTCCACAGTGTGGTGATCCACACATGAATCTTTTGTATTGTGAAGGGTGAAAATGGAGGTCTACTTCACGAGGGTCAATCTTTTCACACATAAAACAGAAGCGAAGCACTCTGTTGTTGTGGATGTCTACTGAACACAAATGTGCCATGCCTATTTTAGAAAGCTGATCGGGTTTATCTTTAAGTCTCCAAATAGTCATTGAAATACTATGAAAACAGGATTTGAACAATATATGACTGTCTCCCCAAAACTGTGCTGGAGAGAAAACATAATAAGGAGAATAATTAGAGGAAGTATCCAAGGTTTTTGTTATTGTAAAAGGATTTCTGGATTAACAGTCTGGGCCTTTTTGTGTCTGTGAAACAAAGACTACCATATTTGTCACAGTTATGATGAAGCGACTTCAGTGATTTATGTCCAACTTCCACTCTCAGCTCCAGTGCAGAAATATCAACAAATTTACCTTTCCTCAGCACTGGCATTCTTAATAATAAATCATGATGAGAAGCTGTGTCTGAGCAAACACTTTTAGTGGCCTGCTTTTGTTGAATATTATGTCAGATAAGATAGTATGCCAGTCTGATGCATGCTGTTTTTCCTCAATGTATTTACCCCGATTCAGCTAAAACATGATAATCATGCTTTTTGTGATAACCAGTGCTAAAAAAAAGGATAAATAGGAACTTGGTAAATGTGGGGGTAAAACATCACAAGAGGGATTTCTGCTTTAAATATCAGTGTGCGTTCATTTTGTCCTTTCGCTTTCAGGCAAACTGTGCAGGATAACACCGCTCCAGTTAACACAGCAGGAAAAAAAAAGTAAGACAGAGCTAAGAATTCAGAGTAAGTGGCCTCTAAGCCTGTGGGTGATCGTCTTTCCATTTCTATAAAGATGAATGTTTACATCATCCAGGGCCCTCATCTCTATTTCGCGCATCAGCCTCACGCTGAGAAACAAATATCTCCCAACGAACCACTGTCCACATCAATGAGTCGCTCCTACAGACTGGACAACAAGATTGTGCAACTACACACGTCAGCAGCCAGTCGATTCAGATTTGCGGGGAAATATCTCTGCATAAGCCTGCTGCTGATTTCAATACATAACACAGCTGTGATTTATAGACCTAATCCCCCTCAGGCGTCGTGTACAGCCAACCCTAATGAAACACACTGGTTTGGAGGGGATCTGAGGAGTCCAGATATCTGTAGCATGTGGAAAAGAACATATGGATCGCTGAGCTCCTTTCCAACATTCCTCAACAATCTGGACAGGACATTGAGCATTTTATCACCACTGAGGAACTGAGGACTCAGTAGTCAGAGTGCTGAGGCATCCAGTTGCTGGATCCCCATGGAAAAAGTATCCCATCTATACAGGAAAATACCACTTGTGTGCTGCTACTGTAAAGTCATGTCCTGCAACTTTATCATAATCATATTTTGGAGACGACTTGTCAGATAAATTGGAGCCTACCCCGAGCTCTAAAGTCTACTTCAGGAATACAATTTCAGTCTTGTTTGCTCTTTAGTTACCCTGAAAACTATGTCATGTGATTCAAAACAAAAAAAGAAATATATATATACATATATATATTTATAATGTTATGGTGGACTGAAGCTGAACATCTGCTAACCTAATTTTGTTCACAATTTATTACACCTGGTTAACCATACACTCATTTTGGCCTGATAGCAGACAGTCATGCTTCTCATGTCTTACACAGTATCCAGGACCAACGAGCAAAACCCTTTTTTTATTCAAAACCATGCTGAGCTAACCACTGTCTCAGTGAGGTAAAGAGAGGAGCCAATTTAAGCCAAGTCACTGGTGCTAAAAAGTCTCTCCATCTCCTGACAGAAGAGGAAAGAAAAGAAGTGCTATATGATGGTAGTCACTGTCCCATGGGGCATTGTATTTCAGACAAGATCCATCATGCTATCAGTCTCCTCATTACAAGTACTCAGGATGGGAAAGACTCAGTATGTGCAATTCTGTCCAAGCCATATGCTGTCCCCAGCTGCAAGAGATTAATTCTTTTTCTATTTTCGGGGTGTCAAATCCCTCTTTCTCAATTAAACAGAGGACTGCTGTATGTAAAGTTATCTAAGGCCACTGACTCTCCAGTAACTACTGTCTTATTTTCTGCTGAAGTTATACATTTTTTTTTTCTGACAGATTCCAGTAGGTGTCACTCTAACCTGTGATCGCCAGCAAAGGGATTAAATTTACAGCTACCAACCTACATAGTCTGGTTTGGGAGCGTCTGAAGCAGCCAGAGGAGGGGTCAGCAAATCACTGTTCAGTCATTGCTCTGCCTTCACTGCAGAAGAGTTCAACAGGGGTTCAACTCCGCACAGCAGAGGAGTGTGAAATCCAGTCTGCCTGCCACACTCTGGCCCGTCCCAGCGAGAAGAAACCTTTCTCCTCCCCGCTAAAAACGAAAAGAAAGTGTTTGTGTCGGTAGTTTTATGGAAGAACTTAAGCTTTTGTGAAAATTCAGACTTTTTCAAAACAACAATCCTTAACTCTGTCTGACAGCTTTGGCATGGGACACTGCAAAAGCATTCATCTTAATGGAAGAGGAGAGGCATTCCTACTGTGAAAACAAGGGACGCTCTTTGATTTCCACAGGGCATGCACGGTTCATGCTGTTCACAAAGTTAGACAGGAAAGAGATGGCGGTGCATTAGCCAACAGCACTTAAGAAACCACTGACACTCTGTTCCAAGGACACAACCTTTAGTTTGTTTTGCCGAGGAGTTAATTGAAAGGGTGGGCTTGTATTTTTTCAAGTTGTATCTGGAACTCAACTTCCCTGATCTTGTTTCTAATCTCGGGGCACAGCTGCTTTCACACACTACGGGTACATGTGGTATAACCTCATATGAATATTGTCAGAGTTATCCAGTTAATCTCCATTTTTGTTGATAGCAGCTTGCATAACTTCCACGGCAGCTGCACCTTCACAAACAGACAAGAATTTACATGTTGTGGACACAGTTTCTCTTTCCTTTTCATTTGCCTGTGAGTACTATGTGAGCACACGTGCACACACGCATCATGACAATGGCCAACGAAAATAATATCACTACTTTTAGCTGTGCAGAGAGGTGGGTTAGAAGCTGAACGCAACTTGTGACCAACGAAGGAAAGCAATTCTACTTAGGTGGTTAATGTTCTTCCCACAGAGGAGGAGCTGAAACCTGGTGTTTCTCATAAATCAAAAAATGCACAGCAAGCATTGTGTTTGAAAATCCTTTTTTTTTTTTCAGAACTTGAAACGTGCTCTTGGAAGTATAAGAGTAAAGAAAGATGTATTTGTTTTTCGGATTTTCAGTAGTGTTATCAACAGTCCAAGTTATTCTCCCTACGTGTCTGAAAACCCAACTTGCCTGCCAGGGTGATGGTTTGATTTGATTTCCAGAGCATCCACGTTAAATACATATTCAAAACTCACCAGCAGCACAAGTAGCCCTTTTATGTGTCTGTTTTGACCGCTTTTTGCTTGATTGAGTTCCACACTGTGAAAAGACTCTTTTGGGTTCCACCTCTACAGCATTCGGCAGCTAGATAACAACCAGAAACATCCCAGCCTGCACCTTTAATACTATTACACGTCACATGTCCTTTGGCTTTGCTGAAGCTCGAACAGACAGGAGCTGTTGATTTCCACTGTGATGCTTCGGTTATGTCACGGCATTAGTTTTTTCCACTCATAAGTCTAACATTAGTCATGTGTCAGTCAATGTGTGCTCACTACAGAAACCCAGACTTAAACGTCCATGTGAGAGAGCTGTGTAAAAAACACTTTTCTCTTCTGTCTTGGTTTATGTAACCTACAGATTAGGACATACAGTACATTACTAATCACATTTCCTGAATCAAATACTCTAAAGCCAAACATGTCACTAAAGAAACAGTTCAGGATGAAAACTCTTTTCTGCTGTGTTCCACCATTGCCAGTTATCTCTTCCAACAAGGTTGTTTCGATAAAGTGCTAATTTAATTCAGAAATTTGTGTGATGTGAAAAGAATCATGTGACCAAAAAAAAACAGAGCAATTTGTTTTTGCTGAGTCAACATTTTAAAGCGTGACCGTGTCCTGATTTTATAATGACTCAGCTATTACAGGGGAAATGTCTTCATAACAGTGTGCACCATGTCTAACGAGAAACATCTTGCCACTTGAAGCTAAGACAATAAATTCAGCTTCCTTCTAATAAAGACCCATGATTACATTGTTCAAGGGTAATTTGCCCCATGCATGATAGTTGTTTGGTTTCCACAGCAACCTGCCAGCTATTCGTTCCAGCAGCTTTATCTGCCACCTGGTAGAGCTCTCACCATCTCCCCTAACTGTGACCCAGAAGGTCCAGTCCTGAAAAAAGATCACGTGAATGATAAACTCACGAGGAACATCCAAAGACCGTCACAGACTGCACAGCAGCAGGAACAAGCAGCACAAATGACACATAGGACAGGACGTTGCAACACAAAAGGAACACTTTAAGAAATACGTTGCTGAACACTCGAAAAATGATTTGAACAAAAGAGAGAGAAAGAGAAGCCTTTCAGGTTGCTCTAGATTTTATAAGGCATGACAAATTGCTTGGGTGCTGAAAACAGGACTGCACTTATTGGAGCGCGTGAAGCATATGGGATAATCATTTACAGCTCCGGGTTGTAATTTATGCGGCTTTGTTGTTGAAGAAAATGCCGTGGCTTAATCAAGAAGGTTGTCAATGCCAAAATCGTAGCCCGACAGATCTAAATTCTGTTTACTCTGCTGAGTTCCCTGGTAAACCACCAGCTCTCTCAGGCAGGAAAACATCTCACTTGCACATACCAACAAAAAAACCACAGAAGGGGTTTTGTACAACAACTGGTACAACCGCCATTTATACAGCAACTAAGACAGTCATCTTTAGCCTTCATCGTTTTGTATGTCTCTCGCTTTGAGAATAGAATCTCAAAAGTTAGGCTCCTTTTAATTATATGACAGCTGGCATGCAAAAGGCTCATTTCTTATACAGTCCATGATAAAGTTTACGGGTAGCTGATAGAAAATGAATCCAGGCGATCCAGTCTTATGATGCTAAAGCTCAACAGGACTGATACCAGCATGACCTTTGAACCTTCAAAAACACCAGAAAACAGTTGCTCTTGTGTGTGAATGTAAATTTTTGGATCTCACTCATGTAAAGGCATTCACTTTGAAAGTCACCAGTTTACATAACCATAAGTGCATCATTGCATTGAAAATGTGAGATGCGTGAGGAGATAAGACATGATGGCAAAGGTGCAAACACCTCCCTGTTTTAGTGTCTTTTACCAATGGTTTGGCGTTATGTCCTAAAATATGACTTGACAATTCCAAACTACAGATGAAGGTGAAAAAAATATACATTAACATTTAGAAAACAACTGTCACGTTATGTGAATGCATCCCTTTACAAGACTTCCTCTACTGCAGATGTTTGCCCTCCCCAACTATTAAGCCTCCACGCAGTTTTTGTGCAGTAGATTTACAAAGAAAAAAACATTCTCCGGCTGTAAAGAAGCATGCCAGATATTTCATATTGTACACGCCAGTGATTGTTTTGTGGGAAACCAATTTAGACAATTGTTCGCATCTGTAAAAGCGAACAAAAAAAGAACAAACGTGAAAAAGTTAAATTGCACATTTAACAAGTGAATGATGTCATGCGTGACACTGAAGCAAGAAGCTATGCCTCCAACATGTGCGAGGTAAATGGCCCTGAGAGACAAAGCCTTTGAGTAGAGCAGAGGTCTGATTCAGTACAGCTCTACTATTTCTGCGCTAAACAGAAGGTGAGGGGTCAGGTGAAATTGAATACATTTTCTACTGACAAAGGAGAGCCAGAGCAGCAAAGCAATGATTGGGGCTTAAAATCAATTTAGCAGGCATCCAGCTTACATGAGGAAAATAAGGGATGGCAACATGCTTTAATAGGCCAGTCTATGTAACTAATCTAAGCAATGGAAACTTTTTTTGCTTTGCTAAATTGTAATTCTTTTACCAATACTTTTTTTTTCTGTTGAAAATTATTCATGTTCAATCCTTTAACTCCAGTTAATGAGCAATATAAGCAAAAAAAAATATGGCTTATTCAAAGAGGGTGTTCATTAACCCTGTTTATTCCACAGAAATGGTGTGGCTGCTTTGTCAGCGTTGCTACAGAAACCTTTTAATGTTTAACAAAAATATAAGCAAGAATTAAACCATAGAATTCAATCATGCAGGACAATGAAACAGTTACAGAAACAACCATGGTGATGAGAGCAATTAAAATCAATGATACACGCGTTTTTATTAGGAAAAGCAGTGATGGATATGGGAGAGATGCACTTGCTTTAATGACTCCAGCAGCAGTTTGACAGAAAACCTTCAGTCTTCGTCTTGTTTCTGACAAGTTAACTCTCCCCATCGTTTTCATTAACTGTCAGGGGGTCTGATTTGTTGATGAGAAAGATAGGCCAACACGAACCGCGTCCGACTGCGTGCTGCAATCATTCAGAGGGATTAGCGGCTCTCGCCCCAAATTGTCATACATGATGAACCTAGGGGAGGGGAAACGCAGTAATCCAAGAAATGTCCCCAGGCCATCTGTCTGTCTGCCAGCCTCCGACTCACCTGACTGGGTTTGGATGAAACTTCTGGGCTGCCGCGGAACATTGTCAGACATAAGACTGATTGGGAAAAAGGTGTGATGATTTAGATGTTAGTTTGAGTTTGAAGGCTGGTCAATTAAATATAAATGATTTTTTTTTTTGACAACAAAAATTTTGTAGCTCTTTGAGTGATAGAATTCCACTCTCTTTTTTCTCTTTTGTACAGCATGGGGCTGCATGGCCTTGAGTCCACAGAACTGTGTTTAAATTTGTTTAGTCACAACAGATCAAATGTTCCTGATAATATTTGTTAGAAACAGGATCATTTATTGGAATGGTGATGTCGTATAGACCAATTTTCTTTCCAGTTCTTCATTCTAACTCATCCCATCACGGTCCTGTGAGACTCCTTGGCATTAGGATTTTTTTTTCTTTTTCTGTCTGTTCTGATGTGTGAGGTTTCTCATTAAAAGGGCAAAGCCACTGATACTTAGTTCTAAGCCCAAGTTAGGCACTTCTTCTTGAAGTGCTTTTTATTATTAGGCTAGCAGATAGGAGGCCTTTCCTTATAGAAGCTGGGTGGTTCTGCCATAAAACCGGAGGGAACAGCAATAAAAGATAGCAAGCCTGGAAATCACAAGCTCTATTTTCCACCATAGAGTCAGCAAATTCTAAACATTTTATAGGCCGGAATATCTTTAGAACCATGCTCAGTATATTCTTATGGTTGAGGAGTTTACTTATAACAGTGGGTCCCTCCAGGAACGTTGTGGATTTTTTTGTGGAAGCATGAATAAACAATGCCTTTCTGATTGGACTCTTGTTTGAGCTGATGTTTTTAATGCTGAATAAATCCCGGCCTGGCACAGAGTGGACTTCTTTTCTAGCTTTATGTTTGTCCTGCAGTTATGTGATCGCTTAGACGAGCTGTGGTCACCTCTGTATGATGTTGTGTGAGATAGGCCTACTTCAACTGAATGAGTAAGTGTGTAACTCTGCGTAAAGCTGCAAGTGGATTAGGACACGCTGCAAATAGCTCATCTCTTATTTTTTTTCTTTGTGATGCAACTTCGATGTGGACACCCATCGCGGACAAACTTAAGTTTCCGTTCATATTTATTTCCAGAGATGGTTTAGAGGGCCAAGGGGTGGAATGGTTCAACTCCGTGCACCTCTGCGTTAACAGCAGCCCACCAGTCTCAACTGACACCTTTAATTCAGAGCTCCGTGCGCGTATTGCTGCGAGTGCAGGATCGCTAGTAAATGACAGATTACTCACATTTGTGTGAGCCGATGTAATCCGATTCCAGTTCATTCTGTGCAAATCTCATGTCGTCATACATTAGGAGCGCTCCAGCCTCGCGCAGGCCTGACCAAACGGCGGCAGAATCATCCAACCCCGGTGCACTTTGCACATCTGTGCAGCGGTTTGAGGAGCGAGAAACACAGAAAAACATGTTTCTGATGAGACAAATCAGGCCTGCAACTACATGTGCATCAACGCACCTTTAATGATCTTTTTTCCTTTTTGGTGATCACTATTACGATTAGTTTCGTCTTTTTAAACCTGTTTTTTCTTTATCATTATCATTATGATCATTCTCTTCTTTAATTAGTGCTACTTTTTTTTTTACAATTATTTTTGTTTGGAATATATTCTTGACGTGAAACAAAGGCCACTATAAAATGAATCATCAGGTGATTGTGAAGGAATTTGGGGTGTAATAAATGGATCAAAACAACTTTTTATTCAGCTTCAGTCTGTTTGAAACACAAATACACAAATCCGAGCATCGATCCACGCCGATTGTCTTGCTTTTTCGTGTTTTTTTGTCAGCCTGTTACTCACTCCTTCGGAGGGGGGGTTAGGGGGAGAGGGGGGGGGACTGATGCCTCTCCTCCGCCTCCATCGACGCGCTCGTCGGTCGACTCTCTCGCTGTACCAAACTCGCTGCGCTCTGGCCACTGCTGCAACTTTTGCAGAGACTCCTCACTCCTCAGACATGTCGCACACTAGCTGAAGTGAGCCTGTCACCGCGGCTCATCGCCGGCAGATCGCGCTTCCCCCCCGGGCTGCATCTCCTCCGTGCGGCTCTCTACGCGTCGGATCCTACGTTTTTTTTTTTAATCATAAATCGGCCGGATATGAATTCTGAGCATTTTCTCCACTAATGAACCGGGCCAGTAATGCAGGAGACCGCGGCGACCCTCTCATCAGCGTTCCAAGATGGCACATTTTCATTGAGTTTTGAACTAAAATCTCTCTTTATTTTTTGCCATGCATAACAGAAACCCTTGCACCGATGGCCCCTGTATACGAAGGTAAGATGTTTTTTTTGTTTTTTTTTTTTTTTTTTGTTGGGAAAATGTGCGGTTCTCTCCGGTCGGTTGGAGCCCGTCAATGGTGACAGAATTGCAGCTGAAGGGATTTTAGTTGGAGCCTCTCAGAAATAACAGAAGAGGTACGGACGCAGGATTTGCTCAGCCCTAAAATCAAATAAGTTCCCGGGATCCCTGCAGATCTGCGCCTCGGTGCTGTGGGACGCAGTTGGAGGATATGGCATGGCATCCAAACAGCGAACCCCTCCTGGATGAGGTCGCAGACAGGACTGTGTTTATCATGCCATGGTGCACACACACACACGTCCCCCCATGTCCCTGCAAAGCGTTTGTTTTGCGCTCTTGTTTTTTTTTTTTTTTTTTTTTTTTCCCGGGGGGAAATTGCGCTGGAAAAGGAGAGGAGAGAGGGAATGAGAGAAGGTCGGATCCCGATCGGTCCCGGTCTCGCCTGTGTTCTCCTCCTCAGCGTTTTTATCTGCGACGATCCCACGTCCACGGAGCGACTGTGGCACTTTTCGTGCTCCAATGCCATTTTATAGATGCATTAGCCATCCGGAAGCGAAAGTAAAGCTTGAATATTCGCATATTCGCGATCGCTGCTGCATTGTGGCTGTGACTAATCCAATTGAGTGAATGCGACCCTCTCAATGATCCGCTCTCATACTTTTTTTTTAGTGCCATTCTAAGGGAGGAATTCACACACATCCACAATGCTGGGTTGTCTCTTACGTTAGTTTATTTGTATTCGTTTATTTTGGGCTGTGTCGTAGCGAGATGAGATCTAAATGTTTAACGACATAAGCGGCCCACACTCTCCGAGCACGGTGGGGTCTCTGGATGGTCCAACTCCAACTAGGTGAATGATACCAAAAATCTGTTTAGAGTGAATGCAAAAAAAAAAAAAAAAAGCCGGCGTGACAGAGCAATCCTGTTTCTCGCCGTTTCAGGATTTGTCCAAAAAGACTGACTTCGGATCAAGTGCATCATTTGGGAAGTGTTGTGGGGACGCCGTTTCTGTAGCACCTTTGCTGGTATCCCCTCTGTTTGGAAAGCAGCTGTTTGTTAAACAGACACCTTGGTAAAAATTAATCGTAGCACATGCGAACGATCAGCCCTGATCTTTCCAGTATTTATTTTGGGGCAGCCTCGTGTTTAACGTGTGTTTACTCTATAGTCCCTCTGCTGGTTTTCAAGGGAACCTCTGCTTTCATATTAGAAATATCATTTGAAAAATAACTACTTTAAAGTAGTTTTTTTTACCCAGATTGTGGGTACAAACTGAAGCAAAGTGTGTTCTTATAGATATATTTAGGCTATGTGAAAGGCTGCTATATAAAGAAGATTAAGGTTACCACACAAATGATGCACTCAATGGTGTTATGTCCCTATAGAAATGATGTAGTGATTTTTCATTAGGGGTGTTGAAGCTTAGAGGCACAGCTCAAGACTCAGGCGCTTCAACATGAAAAGGAAAGTTGAAATGAGACTCCTATGTAAAAGGTAATTAGTGTAAATTACATCCCCCGACTTTTCCCTTCACTATGGAGAGGAGGAGAAGGGAAGAGAAAGAGGCAGCAGGGGGAATTAATTACCTCGCCTGTCCTCCTCAGCCTTAGAGAGGGCTGTTATGTAGAGCAGTCTTGGAAATGACCAAAGTCTCTGGTGGAAAATAGGTTTGGGGGGCCCTTCACATGGAATGGAGCTGGCTGTTATGGTAATTATTCACCCTTGGCTACAGGATAACTAATAACTTAAATCTATATGATTAAGTGCTTCCCTGGATTGTTTAAAGTTTAGATTATAACAGAACACGTGTTTGTCGCGGTAGCCCGGGATTTCCGTGTCATATCAGTAATAGTTTTGGTTAAAGGAAGTTTTTCTTATGAAACAGACAGTGGTCATTATGTCAGTTTTTTGTTTCTTTCTTGTTGGCTCTGCTTTTTGTTGCATGTTTGTTTCTGGTCCTTCTTGGCTCCGACAGAAGGCCATCAGGCAGACCTGCTGGCAGGAAGGGTAGTGGTGTGATCACCCTGGGAGCCCGGTCTCATAACCCAAACTGACACCTTGATGGATGTCTGATGAATGGAGCAGGTCCAGCAGCCCCCAGCTGTGGAAAAGCTAATATTCCGACATGGCCAAACCTTTCCTTCTTGCGCTCCCGTCCTCTAGCCTGACTAAATATGGGTGTTGTTGTGTGCTCATGCATGCATGTACATATGTCTCTATCTGTCTGCGAGTCCCTAAACAAGGGCAGTCTGCAAGAGGATTAGACAGCTGCAAAACTGGGCACCGGGCAGGAAGACGACATTTGCAGATCAGCCTCTCCTGGGTCAAGCAGTACTATTCCATTTTGGGTTCAGTCATTCCTGCCCGGAAAAACGGACTTGCCTCATGACTCAGAAGCTGATGATGATGGTGACAGGCTGTGCAGCATCACAGGCGGATTAATGATTTATCCATCCACACAGCCATTATGTGTTAATGTGACTTTGAATTACCTTGTGGTTTCCGAGAATGAAAAAAAAAAAAAAGCACCCTGCTCGCGTTTGAGTGGAATATACTTGTCTGAGGGCGGAGAAAGAGACAGATAAACTTTCTCAGAAAAACCTCTAAACTCTCCCTCCCTCTTCCCCTCATGCTTGTTTGGAGCTGCTTGATTGATATCTTCCTCTCTGTCTGTGGCCCAGGCTAAGGCACCAAGGTTGTAGATCCTTTAAACTTAGATTAGAATTGCAGGAAAGGCTCTCGGTGCGTAGGGGGCCACGCCGGGGGCCACACCCCGAGGTAGAGCTAGGGGAGCCAATGGAGGGATTGTTATAACAAGCAGGGTGGTGTGTTTAGCTCCTCAGTGTGTCCAGTGAGGAAATAGATATGATAAAGAAAAGGGACAGTTCAACAGATACTAAGTGGAGTGGGAGTTAAATAACTATATCCAGCAGGGCAGTGGTCGAGGACCACCGCCCTGCAGGTTTTAGATGTTTCCCTGTTTGAACACACCTATTCAGATTGTTAAGCTCTGTCCTAATGGAGCGTTGATGTAAATCAGGTGGCTCAAAGCAGGGAAACATCATAAACCTGCAGGGCAGTGGCTCTGGAGGAGCCTCGTTGAAAACCTTGATCTACAGACAGGAGGGAACCGCCATCACTGGAATCTATGTAGGCTCCACAAATAGTGTCGATCTCTTCTTATTTCACCTTCACTTCCAGTCCGTTTAGACATTTCTTTTTATATCGTCGTATTTGGTGTTTATAATGGAGTTTGCTCTGAGATGGTCCTAGAAAAGGATACTCTGTTGTTACAAGTGTTGTTTTATGTATTCTTTAAAGTTCTCTTACCTGAGAGAAAAAGGGAAATCCAGTGTTGGGGATTCTTCATTGATTTGTTTTGTTGGAAAACTTTGTAGGGTATTCTGAGGATTGTGAGCGAGGTGGAAGTTCAGGTCTAAATGAAAGCAGGATGATATAGTAGCGTGCTGATGTGCTAAAGCAGTTCACAGGTGTGATCTGAGGATTTGAAAACAGATGGGTGGGTTGGGGGCGGGGTGGCTGAGGCAGAACTGAAATGACAGGTTAGCTGAGGCCCGTCAGACACGGAGAGGCCCAGCTTTCAATATGAGCAAAATACTTCTGCATATTTCACCAGGCTCAAATTTTCACACACTTCAGCAAATAGCCTCCAGTCCTCTAGCATAATGTTTTTGGTTTGTTTTTGTTTTTTGCATGGGAAAATGTTTAATTGAGATGCAGTAGAACTTTACAAGTCTCATTTCCCTTCACTCAGTCAGCCTCCTGTTTTTGAGCTTCTGCCATGTGTTGCAATCCTTTTGCTCCAAAAGTTTCCCTCTGAGGTGCTTGAACTGGGAGACCACATCAGTTCCTCACATAATTCTTGATTTATTCATTTATTAAAAACAAAAGGGCAAGACTTGGGATGGAGCCTCGATCTTGTCAAGTGCTCACACACAGCATTTCCCTGCTGGTTGTCATGCTTACGTGTGAAGGCCCCCTTTTTTTCCCCCTGTAATTTTGTTTCACATTGTGCATGGTGTCAGCTTGTTTGGAACAGCTGCATCTGGCTCTGACTGGCAGCATAACGACTTCAGGCTGAGTTTGGGTGGAAACTGTTGGAGCGGGCATCTTGAAACCAAACGTGAAACCTGTTTTAATAATAAAGAAATGAAAATGCTGGGAAATCTTTGTTTTTTTAAGCACATTAGGCCCGTTGGAGTGCTGCCCCGGGGTACGTCAGCTACAAATACGTTTGTCATTTCTGATCAGCACATACATAAGCAGAGATCAATGTCCAGAGTCTCCTAATACCACAAGCAATGTGGTGAGCTCGCTGTATCTGATTGAAAAGGATGACACTGAGTCTCTGTGCTTTTTGACACATCCATTCCTTTGATCTGCTATATGAGCCACGGTTCAAACAAAGGTTCACATTTTACCACCTCTCAACACAGCCCAGAGAGAATGAGGTTCTTTGTTAACTTGGGCCTCTTAAGCAGTAATTACAAAAGGATTCCTCAAGCATAAAGGGCACTTTATATGCTGAGGATGTCAAATCATTTTTCATATATGTGAATCATATTTCACAGTGCAGATGGAACTTGATCTGCATTTTGCTCACATACTTTATATTGCATGCTCACTTTGCAATCTCTCATCATCCACCAATGACCCCCCTCCAGCTCCCACCCGGCGTTACTCTGCCCCACCCCCACACACGTCTCTTATCTGTCCGTCCATCCCGCTCTGTTTGTTGATAAGCCCAGAGGCCATTGGCCAGCACGCATGCTGCCCATGTGACACTTCAGCGACAGCCTGATGGCCAGATTGGAAGACCCCCCCACCCCCCAATGTACGTTTGTGTTCATGTTTGTGACTGTGTGCGCAGTTTGAGGCTGATTTGAAAAGAAGTCTGGCCACTGTAGCTTTATTGTTCATGACCCCCACCCACAAACCTTTAGAACCTCTCATTGCCTCCCCCTGACTCAGTTCTCTCCCCCCCCTGGCTGGTCTTATTACCTCACCCAGTCTAAAACCAACAGCTTGTTTTTAGTGCATACTGTCCCAACCCCTAATCCTCTTGTTTGTGATAATGTTCTGTCACACCGGTCCGTTTGACAGTGCGCTCTCTGCCGGTGCTCGCTGTCTTTATGACCAGTTTAGTTAGTCTTTCAGCCTGACATGTCACAGTACATGCAGTGCAACGGGAAAAAAAAGCCGAACAAAGTCGTGAGTGTTAATACAAAGATGACAGATAATGTAAGGTACCACATCTGGACTGAGCGAATCCCGCCGCCCCTCCTCCTCTCGCAGGCACTTCATTTAAGCCAAAGATCTTAACCATCTCTTCATATAACGCGAAGCGTGGAGTGAAAAATGGTTTGGAGTTTTTAATCAAGCCTTTCATAACCTCCACCATTTTTTCTCCTCGGCCGAGTGAAAGAGGCATTGTAGGCACATTAGGATGGAGATGGGGAGAGGGGAGGTGTTTACTGACAGATAGTAAAATGAACTGAGGGATACTGAATTACAGCGTGAGATTGGAGGCTGAAGTTGCCTTTTTTTATTGGGGTGGGGGGGGGGTATGCTCTCAAAGTCTTTGACACGTTCGCATATATGGTCTTGACCACGTGTGGGCAGCCAACATGAGCTAAATGGCACTGCCAGGCCCGCCTGCACTTCTGGCTCCTGCCCCTCTCGGTCATAGAGGGGAAGTGGAGCGATGGGTGGCTGCTGGCGGCCCCTTCACAGATGGCTGCAGGTACAGCGTTATGCTTGGCTGATAACCAAAGGACTTCAAAGCTCAGACGAGTGCTCAAGCCCATTTCTGTCCAGAGCCAGAAGGCAAAAGGCAGAGAACAGAAAAAAAGGCTGCAATAGACACAAACTCCAGTAGTCAAAAGAGTCAACAGGCTGGGAAATGTGCAGATTTGACCTTTGCTTTTCCTCTGCTAGCTCTTTAGACTCACATTCTTTCTTAAATACAAAAGGGTCGCACCAAACCTTTCATTCAGCTTGTCTGGTAATAGTTCTCATGATGTCTCTTAATAATCAATTTCATTAAAAGAAGTTGTCTGGATAAAAAAAAGAAGATGCACTGGTCAGCGTTATAGATATCACACTTCCCTCAGTGCACATAACCCTCTCTCTGAAATCTCTACGATAGTCTCCTTTTGCAGGGAAAACAATTAGTTTACCACTGCTGATGACTTTCAGCCAAGCTTTAATAAGCTTTTAAAGGATAATGTGGGGAGAAAGATGTTAAAAAGTCATTGATTCAATTAGACGTTCCAGCGTTTCTTCTGATAACACTCTCACTGTGACATTTAAAAGGGGAACATTGCAAATGTAACTCTAAGGAATATTTCTCAATGCCAGCAGCAGAGGAACATTCAGCTGTCAGTTAAGGGTCATGGATACAGCTTTTTGTTGAAATACTGTTATTTTTAGGACCTTTTGAAAGGTTTGAAGGCATATCGTACCTCATCCCTTTTTCAAATTACTCATCAAATGGTCTTCTGTTTTTATTTAACAGATTTATAGTGGGAGCAAATCCAGGAAAGTAACCGTTACAGAACTTTTAAGCCTATGAAACAAAAATAATTGTGACATATTTATTCCTAGAGGTTCTGCTCATATGGTCCTAATTTACACATTTATTTAAAAGCTAAACAGGAATTCATTATTAACAAACAAAGTAGTTCCCTGGTCTATGTTTAAATGACTGAGCCCAAGTGTGTTGTAGTGGAGAGGGGAAAAAAAGACTCCTTTTAGATCCACTTCTCACTTCAAAGCCTCAGGCATATTATGGCCAGCCAGCAGCTCTGCCTAGAAGCCTTTTGAACTGACCCCTGCATTCAGTCTGACAGACGGAGATGGAGAGGGAAAATGGCAGGGAGATGGGGAATGACAAAGCTTGGAAAAGTAAGTCAGAAATAGAAGAAGGGAGGTAGGGGAGCTTGTGTCGTGAGAGATGAATACCTTCATCTGGGGGCCCATTAGCCTCAGCGGCGCAGCCAGAGGTCAGAGGGTATGGGGTGGGGGGGGTGGTCGATTTGGATGGGTGTGGGGTTCCCAGGCGCAGAATTTAGAGGAGGTTTGGGCGGTGGAGATCCTCATACATCTGTGATCAGTGCTGTCCAGGGAGGCGTCTGTCTCCTCAGCTCCCCCGAACGGCGCCCAGCAGTTACTTATACACAAAACGTGTTTGCAACCCTCCAGCACTTCTCCAAAAGCTGGCTCTCAAAAAGGCCAAAATTTGACCTTTAGTTTTCGAAGACTCGCTCTATTTCCCTCCCTGCTCGTCAGCACTCTGAACCCGACCTGTTGTTTTTACCTCATTAGGCCTTTATAACACACATACACCGAATTAATGCAAACAGTGGGGTCACTCATTCAGTTTCTTGATATATTTTTACAGCTCAAAAGACCTCAGTTAGTTAAACAAACCACTAAAACCTTGATCTTTATTCCCAGTAAAGGATATTTTGCAGCTTTCCTATCCCTTAAAATCTTTGTTAGCTCTCACAAAACTGCTTTAGAGCCAGTTCAACCTACACTTTTAAAACTTCAACATACTCATTCACTACAGGACTTTTTGTGTAACTCAGCAAACTAAGTTTGTTTTTGTGCCGTGCATATAACGCTCAGTCTTTGTTTGAAGGTGTTATTTTTGTGAGCCAATTCAAACTTGTACTTCGCGTGCGTGGCAGCTCAGTATGGGACTGCTAAAGCGACGGTGAGAATAGCCAATCCCTGTCTGGTTTTCCGGGCTATTTGTGACTGAGGACACTGTAAATATAATCAGCTAAAGCCATGATTTTCACACTGAATCAGATGCACAGGGCTGAGTTGGCCAGCCAAATTTATTACCTCAGCTCTGTGGCCAGAAAGACTCAACAGCCATGTTTACGGCGCAGTCGGTTGGATTAAGGACACTAAATTGGGATGAGTGCACGTGTTTGTGCACGTGCAATGAACTTTGTTTAAAAAACTCTTTAAATATGTAGCATGGTGGGCCTGACTCGACCAATGAGGAGAGAGGCAGAATAAGAGAAACTGCAGAGTGAAAGTAAGATGTCTCCTTAAGACCTCTATGGGAGAAGATGATATGTTGTTTAAGAATAGTCTGATCTATGGCCCCTGATAGACCACAAGTACCATTCACACACCCCATTGAAATTTCACACAGTCCTGCTGTCTGGGGATGCATTTGATGATGAGGTGGTATACTGTGGCACTCGGTGGACTGCAGTCCAGCCAAATGTCAGAGGATAGAAGTTGACTTTCACTATTAATCTTTTACTTTTAAATAGTGGATTTCACCTAGAGCATCAGGGCTACCCTTTGTCAGACTAAATGGCTACATGGTCTGTGTATCACAACTTCCCATTGAGAGCAGGAAATAACTGTTAGGGCGCGATAGTTTCATTTTGTGTCAAACCAGGAGAAGAAGATACCTTCAAAACAGTCCCAAACAGCTCAGTTCTTTTTGAAAGGCTCGAGAAGCGATCTGCTTAATGTAAACACCAACATTAAGCACTGTTGTGGCAATAAAGGAAGTTACGGCTCTGCCTTGCTTGATTGGGCTCCAGGCACCTGGTCAGATTTAACTGGTTCCTCTGTTGTTTCTGGGGTTCGCTGCAAGGTTTCAAACGGGTGGGGCTTGAAACTAATCCCTCTGGGTATGAGTTAGTGTGTTTGGGTTGTGGTGGGCTGATGCTGCTTGTTACCGCATAATGAATATGTTTTTGTCAGACAGTTGTGGAAGCCCCCAGAAGCAACGAGGGTTGTGTTTAAACACCCTAGTGTCCGAACTACATAGATGTCCTCACCCCCATGGCACATACATGCATCTGTTTCATGCATGTATTACTGCATAGATGCACAGGTCAGTGTGTGATTTTGCGAATGGTTGATGGAGGGATGCCTGACAAGCAGGATGGGCATTATTCCAGCTGTCTCTGATATTAATGCAGCAGCAGACTTTAACCTCTGAGTTCAGTAACACACCCAAAAACCAACGCTCAGTCGTTTATTCAATGGCACGACGCAGGGCGGGGAAATGATGGTGCCGCAAAACATTATCCATCTGACATCTTTTACCCGACACTGTTTGACATTTACTCCTCTGAAACGAAAGAATTCATTACACCAGCGGTGAATTGTGCCAATGTTCTATTTCGTATAATATATAGACATAGATCATATTGTGCCAAAGTTATGAATTCACTGTGTTCAATATGTGAGTTATATCAAGTTTGAAATGCTTCTATGACATGAAAGTGAATGCTCATTAGTTAAACTTTTTGTTTCCTGTAAATAAGAGGAGATCATGTACAATTAAAACTTAATTTGTTAGGACTTTTCCACTTGTCATTAAAAAAAGAGGTCTGTATCGATCATGGATTTTTCCATAAACCTCATTCTACTTTAGGCCTTTTGTCCCATGCACATGAGTTTAATTGTGACTCAAATGTTGTGGGCAGTGAGCAGCAACCTGGCTCCCCGTGTTTGTGCATGCGGGCGTTTGCGTCCCTGAACATCAGCATCATCTAATCTCCTTTCGCCTTTGCATATCGCTGGCTTTTTGTCCTGTACTTACTGAAGTGCCATCCTCTAAAGCCTCGGGGTGAGGTGTGGCCAGAGCAGCAAACACGGCCACTCTTCACATCAACACTAAAATCCCACACTGTCTGTAGATTACTGCTCTCACTCAGTTAAATCCATACTGCTCCGGCTCTGTTCAAATCAATTCGCCATTGAACAGAGTTTGCTCCCACATTGCACCCATCCGTGTGTCATTTCCATTGTTTCCTCTGTTGTGTTATTGTTTCTGGTAGTTCTCGTATGCTGATTTCATTCTGCACAGTGTGTTTAGCCGTCGTTGTGGATTCTGATGACATAAGAGGAAGTGTGGTTCAGTTGGGTGTTTCTGTCTTGTGTGTAAATGATAACCCGCCTGGTGAACGACTGCTTATCAGCCTGGCGTGGCCCTGCATGGCCTGGTGCTGTGTTTGCAGCTTTGCTCAGAGGGGCACGGCTTCACGCATGCAGTGGATGTAACCTTAGGCAAACTTTGAGCGGACAGGTGTGATGGGTTAGCGGTTGATATGCTATCAGTGTTGAACATGAGGCATCTTCACGTTTCTTTTTAATTAGTTCCCGCTTTAGTGCTGAAATAAGATCATTGTTAACACTGTTGCTTTTTTGTTCTTTCTTATATTTTGGAAATGAACAACATTTGATCAGTGAAAAATAATCTCTCTGCGCCCCCCCCCCTCCTTTCCCACCCTGTTCCTCCACATCTTCCTCTGCACTCTCAACCCCACTCCTTGGTTCAGTGCCTGGTTAGGCTGACCTGGCTGTATAAACAAGGCAAATGCTTTTCTCACTCTAGCTGTTTTATGACCACATTTACAGTGTGAATAGTAACCTTCTTATCAACTGACTGTTGCCCTGGGGTAGCAGCTTTTTTTAAACCAATCTAAGCTTTGAAACTGCAGCACACGAACAAGATTAAAGAAATATATTCTAATTGGTGTTCAAATATGAACATGTATAGCTGCATGTTCGTGTTTATACTCTCAAAAGTCTGTGGACATTTGTGGGATGGGCTGTCATGTGATCTTGCTCATGTGTCTGTGCATATGCATTCAGGCCAGCGGCGACCGCTCACGTTATCTCGCAGCTAACACAACATGCCGTATCTTTGGCTGTTTGTTTCCAGGAAGGAGAGAGATGAGGGAGTGTCACATTTACAGTGGGCATGTTGTTTAGCTAAGAAGCCCTGCGTGTATCTGTGAAACAGCACTCATGTTTACCTCTCAGTCTGGCCATATGCTAGATGGGTGTTTATCCTCTCTTTCTGTGTCCGCAAAACAATGGAATGAAATGGCCAGACGCTTCCAAAAATGTGGCGAGCCAGCACAAGACGCCTGATGGAGCAGCAGCCTGCTTGACAGTATCTCCCTGCTTCCTTGTCTGATGCATTATTCTATAAATAAGCAAAGATGAGAGAGCTAAAACAGCAGACGGGATGGTCAATAATGGCCTCGAGAGAGAGAGGGGAGCAAGAAAGGCTATGCAGTGTCAAGCTCCAGCTCCCAACAGAGGACAAGACTCAGGCAGGAGGCAGGAACACAAGACTAGACTGTTCTGTATGGACATGATGTTCCTGGACAGGCGGATTTTCACTGTAATATTTAACCTTAAGGTCTATAATACTGTCCTGGCAAGAAATTTTCCAGGTTGATGCGGACAATACAAGAGAGATCCAGCATTCTGCAGCTATTGCGGAGAATTTTTTGACGGAGAGAAAAATACGAAGAAGCTATGTGTATCATTAGTTTATTCACCTCGTCCTCTGTCTGTAATGTGGCAGGTGTTTGGAAAAAGGTTTGAGGTGTGGCAAGCAAGACACAGATGCAAGCAGGAGCAAAGGGTGAGATAATGCTTTGTCTAGACAGTCAGAAGTCATTTCATTAGCCATGATTCAGCCCACCCCCTCCAACGCCTTCCAGTCCTGCAGACGCTGGGATGTCCAGTTAAGAGACAGGGTCATCGGAGAGCCTCTGTTGGTGTCAGTAGCCATTAAACCTCAAGAAGAGATCCAAATATATCTAAGCCAGGGGACATCAATGAGACAGACTATTGTCTCTGGTTAGTCTCCCAGGTGATGGCTGACGTCTCTGTACTGGATCACTCCCCTCAGCCCCCTTAGCGTAGAATTAGCAAAGAACATTTTCTGCTCTGGTTGAGAAAATGTTTAACATTGATTTTTGACACACACAAAAAGCCTATCATAGATGAACGTATTTTTTTATTGTATAATTACTTTGCAGAAGATATTTATTAAATCTGATACAAAGAACACCTATACATTTTTCTCCTTTTAACATTTTGTTAAAGATAACAACAAAGACTTTGGATGAAAATGAAAAATAGAGAATTTTATGTCCATTATTTGTTGGGTCCAGCATTAAATACTATGCTATTTTAAAGCACATTCAGAGTATTTTGTGTTATTTATAATCAGGTCTCAAAGTATTTTCCTGTGTTTGATCTGTTTTAGTCACACGCATCTAAAATGTTAAGTCGGTCTTCAGTTACAAAGAGTATCTTTGCGTGTTTGACGGTCGGAATCTCTCCTCATCAATACTCTGCCACGCCGTGGCGTATGAATGACAGGTTTAATAAGAGACAGCAAACAGAGGCAGGTCACAGACGAGAATGTGAGGGCCACTCATGACCCTGCTCTCCGAGCTCTATTCTCCTTCCCTCCCTTTCAGTCCATCTCTCACACAGAACAGCTCTGATCCTCCCAAAAAGAAGATTAACAAACCCCTGACAGAGAAGTAATCTCTTTGAAAACATTGACTATTACCATTTCAACATGCTCCCTCTAAACAGCCGAAAATGCCTCTCTGGTATGCTTAATTGCAGTGTGTGGGGCTCGCAGTGTTCCTTTAGGTTTGCTAAATGGTAAGCTTTGGCTACTGAAGGCATTCCAACATTGTAAATGTACAACAATGGACCTTTACGCTTTTGCACGTTTTTTTTCTTTTCTTTTGCACTGTGCCTTTTGTGACAGCACCAAAGTGAGTTTTATTGTTCAGATTCTAGATCATAAATATGTTTAAACTCCAGTTTGGGTGAAGACTGATTTATCACAACAAGAGCTGCTTTCCAAATGAAGAATAATTGCTCACATTGTTGCCTTTGAATGTTGTCATGAGATAACATTCCAACCATTTGACCTCTTACTTTTGGTTCATTTAATTACTTATCTGTGTGCTGCACAAGGCTCTAAATTGTAGTTTGTTCTACCTTTTACAACTGCGGAGCTACCAGCTGTGTCAGAGCTGAATTTTAAGGGTGGCGCGCGGATCTCAGAAGACTTTTTTTGTCAGCATTCTTTCAGAGTCCTCCCCCGGTTTAGCATGACATGTGTGGCCTTCAGTTCGTTGCACTGTGTAGGCAATGCTAAACGAAGTCTTTGACCACCGTGTTAAAACAACTGACAGAGTCAATGAGTGACTGCAGTCTTAGAGGAATTTAAAGAGACACAAATGCAAAAGCAACTGGCCTCAGCCTAGCCTCGTAAAACCATGTCGGTTCATAAAAATACTGACAGATATTGGAATTTTCCATAAGAGGAAATGGCTGGCTCTGTGCCTATCCATCTTTGTGTCCATCAGTCTGTGCCGGTGATTATCCTGTCATGCTCTCAGTCACACACAGTTGAGGCTGCTCGGTGACGCAACCCATCATTCAAATTATTTTTAGCGTAAAGTCCAGGCACAGGAATTGGTAATCCAAGGAGTGACATCTGGCCTTCAGGGTTTATGTGATTAGTGGAGAGCCTTGCCCCTAATAGCTTAGCGGACGTTCTTCATTACCTCTGTGGAGGAGTCGTAGTTATGGTACCAGACATGAAGTGAACAAACTTGCACACTTTAAACAACAACCAAAAAAAAGCTCTATACCGATATCATGGATGACTGAGGTGTAATATCTGTTGTAAGGAGCGTGGAGAAACTATGTGACATCAGTCCCTGCACAGCACTAGTCAGGCTTACAGTGAGCCCTTTATATCAAGTGCAGCTTCAATCATGCCGCATTAGGGCTAAGACCAGATGACCAGAGAGATAAATAGTGAGTCAAAGCAAGGCCAATCTAGAAAATAAATATCTGAAAAGCAGGAAGAAGCAAGGGGGTCAGGGCAATTAAGAAAAACAAAACCTATTGTAAGAAAGTATAGTAAAAGACTGCCAACTTCCCACTAAATTAATCATCATCACCACAGAAAGGGCTAATAATGACAAAGTGACCATATCGCCTTCTGACTGCACAATAGACTCACATTATTCTAATTGTTGTCCTGTTTCGGAGAGACTTTAATTATCGTTGAAAAGAACAAGTTCCCAACTTTCAAGATGTCCATTAAACATACAAAAGCAGCAATTTTGCCAGCAGTAAACAAAGTTTAAAAGCTGTTTGCGCGACTCTTGTTAGTGTTTGTGTGTGCGCATACCGTTACTTTCTTTGAATGGTGCAGATCAGAATCAGTTGATCAGCTGCAAGGCCTAATTGTGTGTGTGGGCGTCAGAATGGCCAGGTGGAAACTCTTAGTTTGTTAGCAGTAAACTAATTTTGGGTTTACTGGAAACGGCTGAAGCATAGCATTACGTCTATGAGCATAAGTCTCATTTAATCTTCCTTGTGCTGTAATAGTCATTTCAATGTTACAAACAAGCCTGTTTGCAAGAAGAGAGAGAGAGAGAGATAAAGAATGGGACTATTTTGGGCAGTTGTTTGCTTGGAGAGGCTTTTGCTTATTCTGAAGCAGTTTGTTCCCAGGAGTTCAGAGCACAGCTTCGCTGCTGTTTCTGCTTTTTGTTTTGTTGTCTTCAGGATCTGGGGTTGTGGGGGGGAGTTGAGTCCCCCTCTTCTGTTACTTAAAGACATTTTTTTCATTCCACCGTCGCTAAAGTGAGTCATTGTGTACCAATAATTGCTCAAGCTGGGTTGCGTATTGGATCAGGAAATTTCAATCATTCTCCATGAGTCTTTTTTTTTTTTTTGGAAGCCCTATTTTTGTGTATCATATTGTCTCGCGTGGTTGTCTCTATGGAGTGCCTCGTGAAAGGGTTTTTCTTTCAGTATTCACACAGTCTGTTTACATTGTTTTGAATGGGAACGGTGGGGAAAAAGGCACTTCCTTTGCACGAACCAGAGGCGTCCACAAGCACAACTGAATCTAAATCTAAATCTACTCATCTCATTTTAATATTATGCCACGATGTTTTCGAATATTTTACAGAACGGTCTTGTCCATCATTTTCCAGCAGCCTTTAAATTTTACATAATGGAGCGACTTTTCAATGCCACAGCAAATAATGCTAAATGACGGTTTGAAAGTTATTTCAAGTGTTATCTGTTTTTTAAGAGGATTAACATGCTGATGCATCAACATAAATGCTTCGCATTTTAATGACCTGCTCTGACCCAAGCCGTTTTTATTTAAAGCTTGTGGCTACCACTCATGTTTCAGTCACTCTCAAATTCCTAACCTCTCACTTTCGTTCCCCTGGCTCCTCCCCTCTGTTCCCCTCTTGTCACAGGTATGGCCTCGCAAGTGCAAGTGTTCTCCCCTCACACTCTTCAGTCAAGTGCCTTCTTTAGCGTAAAGAAACTGAAGGTGGAGCAGAGTTGCAACTGGGATATGACAGGGTACGGCACACACAGCAAAGTCTACAGCCACAACAGCAGCAAGAACGTGTCGGCCGGCGCCGGCGCCCTAGGCATCACCAGCTCCCTGCAGGTCGCCAGCTCCACCCTGCCCTACGAGCAGGCTCTCATCTTCCCAGCCAGCGCGGGCCACATCGTGGTCGCCTCGGCCAGCAGCACCTCGGGGGCCGTCGGGTCTCTGCTGGGCAGCGGTGGTGGAGGCAACAGCAGCAGCAGCAGCAGCAGTGGTGGTGGAGGTGGCGTGGGCAGCGGGCTGGGCGTTCACAACCTGACCCGCCGTAGCACAGTGAGCCTCCTGGACACCTACCAGCGATGCGGGCTTAAGCGCAAGAGCGAAGAGCTTGACAACAACAGCAGCGTGCAGATCATCGAGGAGCACGGCCCGCCGATGATCCAAACCGGAGGAGCCAGCGGAGCCACGGTGGCTACCGTCGCCACCGCCACCTCCACCGCAACGTCCAAAAACAGTGGTTCCAACAACGAGGGCGACTACCAGCTGGTGCAGCACGAGGTGCTCTGCTCCATGACCAATACCTATGAAGTCTTAGAGTTCTTGGGACGAGGGACCTTCGGGCAGGTGGTTAAGTGCTGGAAGAGGGGCACCAATGAGATCGTGGCCATCAAGATCTTAAAGAACCACCCTTCGTATGCACGGCAGGGCCAAATCGAGGTCAGCATCCTGGCACGACTCAGCACGGAGAGCGCAGACGATTACAATTTTGTGAGGGCCTACGAGTGCTTCCAGCACAAGAACCATACGTGCCTGGTGTTTGAAATGTTGGAACAGAACCTGTATGACTTCCTCAAGCAGAACAAGTTCAGCCCCCTGCCACTCAAGTACATCAGACCTGTGCTTCAACAGGTGGCCACGGCGCTCATGAAACTGAAGAGCCTGGGGCTGATCCACGCCGACCTCAAGCCAGAAAACATCATGCTTGTGGATCCATCTCGACAGCCCTACAGGGTCAAAGTCATTGACTTTGGTTCAGCCAGCCATGTGTCGAAAGCAGTCTGCTCCACTTACCTACAGTCCAGATACTACAGGTAAGAGCAAAAACTCGGACACAATAAGCTTGTTGTGAAATGGCAAAGTGAAACAGTTCCAGTTTGCTTTTTATGGATCATTTTGCTCTTCGCATCTTGCCGGATTTAATGCTGTTTTAATGGGAATGTTTTCATGCATGATGGCTGATTGTTTGTCCAAAAATCCAGATTTACTGGCAGCTTTATGAGCTCCTCCTGAAGGCCTCGCCGCCTCCCGACGTTGCCTCTCTCTTGTGCTTGTTTACCCCATTAGTTAAACCCGTTTTTAATGTGAAACGGGGCAGCAAACACAAAGGCTTGCAGAATAGCCAGCTGCTCATTTTGTTTAATGTGATAAAGCGAGCACGTTCTGGTGCTACTCTGATGATTGCAGAGAACCTTCTCATTTATTCGCAACTTGCAGAAGGTCTGGTAAAGGCACAGCAGACTTCAGGGGATCTTTGAAGTAATGGTATTGTTCAGTAGCATGGGGAGATTTAAGAAGAAAAAGTGGATGCAAAGTTATTGAAAAGATCATAGATTAATGCCCCCTTAGGAGAAGGGCACTAATCATGTGAGGTGGCAATGTGCCCACAAGCATCTATTCACCCTTTTGCTCCCCGTGCCCTCGGAACCTCAGCCCCCGATCACTAACTGGCTCCCATTTCCCTTAGGACAGAGACAAGAGGTCAGCCCGAGTTCCCCTGTAATACGTGCTTGTAATCCACACCAGCGAACCCTGCATTAGAACCAGATGACTCTCTGGGAAGACCTCTCTTTCTTCTCCCAGCGGTTTAAAGAATCTTTTCACCCATTGCAAACAGCGTGTTTAGGTTTCAGCAGAGGCAACATTCGGGGAACTGTGCGAGGAATCAAACAGTGTCAGTGTCCAGACAGAGAGTGGCTTTGTTTCGCGTCAGGCTGGGTGCTGGGGGCCGAGGCTGATGGAGGAGCAGGTGTGTGTGAGCCCTGGTACCACACACATGAGCACACACATGCCAGGTGTTGCTCTACAACTCTGCATGCTGCGGATTCTGTTGTGAGAAGTGCTGCGGATCACGTGGACGGGTTTAGTTTCGTTGTCCTTACAGTTTTTCTTTGGACTGTTGAAAATGTATATTGTGTATGATATTCCTGTTTGATGTTGGCCAGGCTTATCACAGCAAGAATTTAGAGGAATTCAATTCCCATTTAAGTCTCTGTGTGTGAAACAATTGGTCGCATCTGACAGGTGAACACTTTTATGGGCCTCCTGTCCCATAAAAACTACAGCTTTTGTAGTGGAATTAGCATTGTTCTGTCATGTGTCAGATCAGAAGTATGTCATCCTGAAGTAAACAGCTCTGGTAGCTTGTTGTTGCACTCTGCTGTAGGTCAACAAGCAGGTTATAAAACATCCCTGTTTGTTTTCTCTGGGAGTGATGAGCAGGGAGATCATCCCCTCATTTCCTCTTGGCAGCAAAGAGGTGGAAAGAAAGCCTTACATTGACCAGAAAATCACCCATCAGCCAAAAGCCAGACCAGGGACCTGGTTGACCCTGTCTGGAAGCTCTGGGAGTGGCGCGTATGGCACAGTTTTCTGTGCCGCACAATGACTGTGTGGACTTATTGTGAGGAGTCAGGCAACTCTGTAATCAGCCGGCAGCAAACTGACTCTGACTGTGGGCAGAGTTTTCAGTGAGTTCAAAAGATTAGAGAAGAGCATCAGACCATCTTTGATGATTGGAGATGAGAAGTGAGCAGGGTAGTTTCTGCTGCTGCGACTGTGACGGGGTGGAGATTACATGCAGGTGTGCTTACTCGGGTCTTTATGAAAACGCTCAGTGTTACTTTATCTCCTCCACTACAAGCAACTACATCCCTTCACCGTATTGATTCAAGCTGAATTAAATTTTTACCTTTTTTTTTCTGAGCAAAGCCTGTTTCTGTTTAATGAGGTTAAATGTCCTTAGAGAATAACAGTGGTAGCTGTTTGAATTTCGGATGCCATAGATATTGTCTGCTGTTGACATTATATGTCCTGTAACAGCCTTGCAAATGAGTTATGGATTTTTCCACAAGGTTGAGTCATGCAAATAAAATACCAGTATTCAAGGTAAACAAGATCAGCTATCAGTGTGCTTTGGGTTTCAACTTTGCTCGCTTCAGTGCTTAGTGACTACAGGGTCATGTAGCAGAGCTCATCTATCCTTGTCTGTAGGACTTTACCACTTGGCGTGACTAAGTTCTAATGCAGGCTGTCTTCTTGTAGCTTTTGAAAACAGATTAACCATAAAAATTCAGAAGGACGTGTGCTTTACGTTCCGATTATACAATTTTATGACCTAACCTTCATCCCCCTTCTTTTATCCCTGTTTCCTGATCCTTCCCTTCCTTCTTCCCTATAACTAATGATGTAACAGGTAAGCCTGAGAGTCAAGCCTTCCCTGCGCTAGTTAAAAGGATAATTGTGTTGTCCCAGTTGGGCATTTTTGTCCTATTTACCTCTATGGGTTAAGGCCACGAGATTGGTGGAATGCAGAAAGACAGTACTTAAGTTTATGTGAAGTTTCCTGAGGCAGAACAGCTGGTGAGGGCAGGGCTTGTGGTGGCTGCTGGTAGGAATGGGGAGTCTGGGTGTAGCATGCAGACAGGGACAAGTATTAAAGAAATAGAAATGTTCTCATCCTACATGACTGTCTATGTAAAGATCCTCTCATTTAAGATGACTGATGTCATATGTATGGATCGTCCTCATATGTTCTTCAACATCTGTTTGAGGCCTGCATGACCAATGAGCTATCTTTATAGCTTGGGACATATTTATGACCTACAACTATAATTTAGGGTTTAGGTGTCGATACATAAAAACAGGTATCTGCAGTGTTTGTACACAGACTTCACACAGGATTCCAGAGCTTCACATCCCCATTGTAACTGTAGTTTTTTTTTATAGGAACAGTGTTGGTTAAAAAGTTGCCTTTGAGAAATTAATTTAGGTCATTGATGTTTCAAGTTTAGTTTGCATTTTTAAGTTTCTAAAGAGGCAGTTGCAATATTGTGAACTAAAATCAACATTTTAGTAGCACTTTGATATGTCTACACTATTTTCTGACACAAAAATAAAACCAGATTGCTGAGTTACCAGGCTTGTTAACATTTCCCTGCTGCCTTGCTTGGTTTGCATAGTTTCCCCACCACAGCATTGCTTAATGAAGTGAGCACTTTCACGGTCATGTAGGAAAATGGCCAAAAGTTTACTCTGCTAAAGGAGGTTTTTGAAGGCCATGTTTCTTTCAGATTTTTTTTATTTATTTCCGTCTATAACAGATATTGTAACACTATGAATGCTTCAACAGAGAGATTTCTAATTCACATGGATGTATATCTTCACAGCAGATGTTTCAACCAGCCTGCTTCTTATATAGGTGCGGGGTAAGGATTTTCATATAGAGATCAGTGTTCTGTAATTAAACATCTCAGTCATAATAACCAAGACGCTTAAAGTTGCAATATTCTGAGCATCACTCAGCCTGTGTTTATTATTAGAATGCACCCTTATGTCATATTCTTACACATGAATGAATAGCATGTACACTACATCAGACTTAACAGGTGTGAGGCGAGGTGCAGGCTGAAAGGTTGCCTTATTTGACATCATCGATAAAAGAAAACTGATTTAACAAGATCTGTGGTGGAGGGAGGAGTTGTTGATATCACCACTAATTCCTGTAGTGGAAAAGTTCCCTAGAGAAATATAAATTCCCAAAAACCCTAAATTATGGAATCTTACTCTTTTAAGTTTTAAAGTCTGTATCTTTGTCAAGATTCCTGACAAATGGTTATCAAACCCGATATGAAATATGGTGTATGTTACAATAGTGTGTGCTACAGTTTGGTCTGAGCCAGCGGAGTGTAAGACGAGTCGCAGCCCCACCTGTCTGTCTATCTTTCTATCTGTTGTTAGCGTCACACAACTCGACAGACAGGACAGGCGTTCCAGCACATTTACCCTGCCTCCGTGTGAAACATCAAGGGGTGTTTTAATGAATGAGGTTGCTATTAGTTACTGCTCTCTGAAGCGTGTGTTAAAGTGTATGTGTGTGTGTGTGTGTGTGCGTGCCAAAAGAGGGAGAGAAAGGCAGGTAAACGGCAGGATCAGGTTGCCACAGAGGAAAGATGAATTAGAAAAGAAATAAAAGACAGATTGGCTCGGTGGCAGCAGTGCTGCTGATAGTCCAGGTGTTGTTTATTCGAAGGTTCTCAAGAAAATGTTTTGAACGTGAGGGAAAATGGGGGAGACCGGGATAGAGAGGGATTTAGATGAGGGTGTGTTGATGATTCTTTGTTTTGCATTCCTCGCCAGTACCTGGAACAAGGAAATCTTTCCTCAAGCAGTGGAAGATTATTACAAATGCAGATGAGCTTTCATTAGCTTCAGCCTGACGGGGTGGCTGCTGCGCGCTGTTCCTTCTTTTGCTTACTTTCAAGTTGGTTCGTTTCACAATTAGCTTTATATATGCAGCCTGCGACCACTCAGGGCCAGGGCTGTCTTGTTGTTGTTGACTGGAGATGCTAAGGCCATTGATTATTATCAGGAACCGGCATATAAAAGGGAGACCCCTTAAATCCTAATTACTGCGCTGTGTATTCACTGTTGTGCTCTTTATGACACTTATAATACCTTACTTTGCTTGACAGAATCCTAATAACCTGCTTCTCATTTATAATTTGCCTCTGGGCAGCTCTTCCATGTGTCTCCAAAGAGCAGTCAGCAAGCAGGAGACATGTAGCAGCAAAGCTAATTAACCACCAGCAGTGGAGCTTATGCATCAGAACCTATACTGTCGTCTGCTGCTCCCAGTCATCTCTGAATATCATGAATGAGAATTATTTGAATGTTCAGAAAGAAGGTGAACGTTATTACCCCTGCTGATGGACACGGCTATCTTTCCCCCCACACCTGAAAAGGCTGTCCAGATGTGGGGACAGCCTGTCCAGATGTGTACCCAACATATATATATGCACGTGTGCCCCCTTTCCAGTCTGGCACTGTGCCCTCCTCCACCGACGCTTCGAAGTTTCACCACATCACTTTATCCCGGATACTGGTCTTTGTTCTCCCTCACAGTTCAATTTCCATACATTTCCCAGGATATTAAGCTGAAGGAAATTAAGCTGCCTTGATAAAGCGCAGCACGCCGCCCACTCAGGCTCACTCGGGCTGCAATCTCGCTGCTCTGTATTGATTGGCTTATTTGAAACATAGGATTTTTCCTCACCTCAGCTTTTGGGGGTTTTTTTTGGGAAAATGATGGCAACACGGGAGCTGTGAGTTATTCAACTTTCACGTGCTTGTGGAGTAGCTGTGTAATTGTACGGGTTGGAATTCTGAAGCTTCACGGCATCAAAATATTCACGCTTTTGAGGGCTCTCGACAATGGAATTTAGGACTGTTTAAGTCTGAAAATCATCAACAGGAAAGGTGAAATTTCTCACAGCACTTCCTGCACATTACTGATGATGTTGGTGATACAATTGTCTATTTTCTATAGGATTTAAGCCTTGGTGGGTTGTCAGGGTGATGGCTGCCATCAGTGGCTGACTGGCACAGGTGCCCCTGGGTCTAAATAAATCATGAGGCCGCCTGCTGATCCCCTCCCTCCACCATTCCTGTGTGCCCGCTATCCCTCCACAGGGAGCTCCAGAAAGGGGGTAGCCCCCTCCACCGCACGCTGGCATGGTTTCTTCCCGCTCCCCTACCCTTTCTCTGCTTTCCCGCCTCTCCTCACCTTCCTTTCAACCCCCCCCCCCCCCCCCAACATCACCTCTTCCATCCACTCGCATGAATATTTAAAAGCTAACACTGACATGGAAAATATGCAGCAAGGGTAATGAAGACTTTGGTGAAGACCAAAAAGTCTTCATCCTGGGACCCCAAATTGCCTCATTTGATTCAGGTTATGGAATGAAGCTCAGAGATGTATAATTGCGAAGACTGAGAGACGGCTGAAAACAGACAACTGTCAACAGTCACGGAGAGAAAGAGAGAGGACAGGAGGGCCACTGGGAAAGTGTAGTCTAAGCATTAGCAGTCCAGCTGGGGAAAGAACTGGGGGTATTGGGGAGGCCCTGTGGGGAGCTGCAATTTGCTCCATCGTGGCTCCGTGCGTGTGTGTGTGTGTGTATGCGTGTGTGTGTGTGTTTGGACTGTGTGCTGCTGAGACAGAGAATGCCTGGTGTGCAGAGGCCCATGCAGTCTCCCATGAACTTTTTTACTGAACAAAATAGATGCATTTGTTGTCTCAATTGAAGGAATTTGCTAATGCGCATGTATGAGGGTAAATAGTTTGGCTAATTTGTGGCAGGCAAGTGGGCAGAGCTCTGCATGCCTCTGACAGCCAGCTGGGGCCCTTGCATAGACAGAAAAAAAAGCACGGGTGAGCCCTCTCCCGTGTCTTTCCCTGTTTTATCATTTAGTGTCATTTCTGCTCAACAGAAGAACCCCTAACAGCCGTCAACAGATCTACCTTTTTACCTTAGCGTGGAACTTCTTTATCTGTTTTTAATGAGTTCAGATGACAGAGGATGTGTGACAGCCTAGGTAAACAAGTTCATACAGACGGTGTCAGCTGTCGCGCTATAAAGATGCTGCTGTTTTTCTTTGCGAAATGCTGAATTGAATTAGCTCTGCTCTTACTACTTCTGCTATTTTCTGCACCACTCACTGAGTCATAAAGCTCTGCTTACTCTGCTAAATCGCTCTGTCATTCAAGTGACACATTTATTCCAAGTGATCGCATTTATGTCTCAAGTTCCACAATATGATCAGAAATGTTTCACAAACTTTTCAGATAAGATGGCAAATATGGTTATAAATGAAAATCATGTAAATAAAGCATGCCAATAAGGAGTAGCATCATGATTCGGATGTTTTCACTTTGTTATTTAAGAACTGTGTGGGTCAATGGTGGAGGGAAGTTCCTTATGGGTTCATCAACACAGAGGAATGACACAGGCATCTGTTAGCATTGTGGTGTTGCTTCAGAAGTCACACAATCTTGTTTAGATCTCAGAAGGAAGCTATTTCCACATAATTTACCTCAGCATCGTCATTCTTTTATTGACTCTGTGTCTCCTCAGATATGAATGTCTCCAGGGGTTTCTGAAAATGAGCCAAAGGAGCTTTTCATAAAAATTGCTTTCTTTTTTCTCCAAATATGAAGGCCAGCCTGTATTCTTTTGAAGGCTTGTGTTTGTCATAAAATAGATCTGAAGAAAATCCTATTTCACCAAAAACTTGATGAATAATTTAAAATGACTAATAGCACCATGTGACAGAGAATGCATCTCGGTGGCATATCAGATTGCGGTTGTTTCAGCCTTGGGCGTAATTTGTTTGGAAAAATAATTACTCTTGTAGTGGATCCTGGTTAAATATTTAAAGGTTTAGCATTAGGAATGGCATAACTTCCAAGAGTGGTTTAGCCTAGTTCTTTGCAAATCCATTATGTTAGACATAACAACTGCACACAGGCTGCCACATAAAATTTGGATTCTATCGCAAGATTCTATATAACTCAATTTAATGAAGAATAACACTGCAAAATAATGAACTTTCTCTGTTTGCTTAGCCACTGAGCTTTAAAGCCTAATCCCTATGTTTTATGAGCAAGGAGCGTCGGATTGTCTGTCGAGTTCAGCGGGTTATTGAGTGCACAAGCTGGGAGGCACCAAAAGAGCATGAAGACACTTTATATGAGCCTGCAAAGGTAACAGAACAAGTGAGATGGTGGTTAACAGAAAGAGGAAAATGCAGAATTACTTGAATAAAACTGTGAAAAGTAACAGAATACCCAAAAACTAAATAATTCCATATGAAAAAGTATATACAGTGCTGATCTGCAGTTTAAGTTGGTCTAATGTTCACGTAACTGTGTACATTAAACAAATGTCCAGGTCAGCCACAAGGTGCATTTTCTGTGTTTTTTTGTTTGTTTTGGGTTTTTTTTTTTTACATAAAAAGATATCCTCAAGGTTAACCGTTATTCCTTGACAGCAAATGTGCCCCCACTGGTGAAAACACACAACTCTGACAAGAAACCTTCTCAATGTGTGCCATCAATATGAGCTGGACATAATTCATATCACCCTTGTAAACACAGCAGGGACATCAGGGTGGCAGCTAGACAAACCCCGCAGTCTTTCATTACGGCCAGGATCCATACATCATCTGACAGATGGCTTCTCTTTAAACACAAACAGTTGCCTTTGTACGCAGTACACATGCCTATTTTCCCCCTTTTTGTTCTTCAATTTACGATGGAAGTAAACTCTCCTTGCTTTCAAGCCGACTCTGGCTGCGACAACCGACTGAGCGTACCGTCCTCAAAGTTGAATTTTGTGTTTTTTAGCAAAAAAAGCGGGTGCAGAACATCCCAAGAATAAAATGGTTCAGTGCATCAAAAATGCACTTGGTGTCCATTGAAATACTGCTGCCATCGGCACTGCACTGCACAGGCTTACTTTTGACACACACACACACTAAAAAAATTTATCTGAGAGGCTAATGCATTTAAAGCAGTCGCTTAAATAAAATGCCTCTGCTTCTTTTTATAGTGTCTGAAAGTAGTTTCAAACCTTATTAGTTCTCCTTTTTATTTTTCGTATAAACAATGAAAAGCATCATCGTGCATCACTTCTCCAGTTCTAAAAAGAGTCTTTTTCTTTGTGCCGTCGTCATGACAACCAAGGCTCTTTTTCCCAAAAAATTGTCCATTTGCCTCTGAAGGCCCAACACCTGAACCGGAGTGAGGCTGTTTTGATCTTCTCTCCTGCCCGCAACCGACAGCTGTGCACTTTAGGGACAGGGAGGGCCCTTGAGCCACGCTCTCATCTCGCTGCTATTGTTTTCCCAGGTGGGCCTGGACACCCTATGAACCCCCTCCACCCGAGCCCCCGCTCTGCCAAAAGCTCCTCTTCTCTATCACCTTCCTTCTCTGTCTTATGCTCTGATTCTCCCCGTCTCTCCCTCGCTCAGCTCTGTCTTTGTTCCGCGGGGACCTGTGGTCCAACTGAAGCTCTCGGTTACACAAAAAAAACCCAAATTGGCTTTCATCTGCAGCCTGTTGCCAACTGTGTACATAGAGTAATTTTGCCTGCTTTCTGTTTTAGCAAAAACATATATTTTACAAAGGACGTGCTATTATTGTTGGCTTCAAGTCATACTTCCCCAAACAGAAATCCAACCTTCATTACACTTCGTCTCATTTCTGTCTTGTGCGTGGATGTGATTTAATTTTATTGTGCGTTTAATTTAAATGATTCATTTCCCAATGTTTTTTTTTGTTTTGAAGCAGGTTTAAAAGGCCAAAAACGGAATATGTCTGTCCTTTTGTGTCCTTTTATCCATTCTTTGTCAATAAGATGCCCGGCTCTTGACATAACACATGTAGGTGCTCGAAGAGCACAAATCCCCGAGGGGCCTGAAGTCCCAAATCGACGCTGTTCCTCGCTGTGTCACCATGGTGACAATGAGGCTCCAAGTCGGAAACAATGATGTGGCTTTACGTCTGCTCTTGCCCAAAACCAAAGTGTATGTGAAGGTGAAGCACAAGAGAGCCTATTTAGTTTGAGTACATTTTGTGGCCTTGTGCTTGTGTACGGCGCCGCTAATGTCGGAAACTTTCACTGGTGATTCCTGCCCCTCGTCCCCCTTCTCCCTCTGAATCTTTTTACTACTTCTCATCCATTGTCATCCTAACCGAACTTTCCACACCCCCTCCCTCTGATGTCCCCGTGCGTCTGTCCATCTCTGCCTCCGTCTCTTCATTTCTTTTATCCTGACCTGTGTCCCTCACAAAAAAAAAAGAAAAACCTGCCTGGCATTTCAATCATCACTTTTAGAAGCCCCTGAGGATCCTAAAGCCTCATTCCTTACAGCTGGCTATAAGGCTACAAAAGCTTCAATATATGCAATAGTTCAATATTTCTTTGTGTCGGTGTTGGATGTTTGAGCACGGGCTTTGCAACAGCATGTTAGAGAACCCTCAGCAGGCTTTGAAGCTGTGAGATGCATTCAATTTAAAAGATAGAATGTAAATCTCTTAATCTATTTATGCATAGAATATGAGCACATTATATTGCAAAGGAAACTCACACATAATGTGCAAATGTGCACCGTTTTAGCACATGAACAGGTGGTTAGAGGAAAAGGAGGTCATACTCCATTGTGCCTTCCTTTGTGTGTTTATGTATGCTACCAGGTGTGTGCTAGTCAGAGATGTCTGTACCCACAAGCATCACAAGAACGCGGGCTGCTGACGGAGTCAACTCTGCTGTAGTTGAATAAGTCAAAAACAAACGTTACCACAGGAGGAGAGAGTTTAACCGACTCCTCGAGCACATGTGTGTGTGCCTTTGTGCTCCTGTTTTTCTCTTTGAATTATAAATGCACACTGCAGCTCGAATCAATCATAACTGCAACACCTGTTCGATAGAAATGCCAGCATCAGTTAAAAAAGGCAGTCTGTTTGCGTGTCTGTCGTCCTCCTCTGTCTGCTCTGTTTGCTTTTTATTAAAGAGAACGGGGGGGGAAAAGTGGGAAAACGGATGACTTAGTGCGGTGAATCATAAATGATTTGAGGAGTGTACATGGCAGAGATTATGTGCAGGACACCAGCAGGCTGTCGCATTTCTGTTTTTTTCTCCTCTTTGTTTCCATTCCAAAACAGCTTGTCATCTTATCTCTCTAATTCATAATCTTTTTGATTGATGAAAACAAACCATTTTGTGTCGGGCTAATTGCAGGAGCATCCTAATTCATAAAAGCTTTTTCAGACACACAACAGACAGGGTAAGAGGTGAGGGTGAGCTATTGATCACGAATGATGAGATACTAACAGTCAAATTTTCTCACACACACAGTCCGGCTTTGAAAAGTTTATTTTTCACCAAGAACGAATCAGCGTGTTGGGAAAATATTTCTGTACTAAGCACGGCGGAAGAGACCATTCGTTTAAACAAACACAAAGTAAGAACAGCACTTATCCGTCCTCCTTTTCCATTGTTAAGAGTGCTATTTGCATTACAAGGTTCCCGTGGAGCAGAATAAAACACAGGCAGAGCTGTGAGCAAAAGCGAACTCGCTCAGGGTGGCCCTGCGCTAATTGCGACCGAGGTGCATTTACTGATTATGGTTAAGTGCTCCAAAATGGTCCCCTGCTTTCAGTTACATTGACCCACTCCCTCTCCTGGTGGATTTGGTCAATAGCAGGCCTGTTGAGATGCCTTTCCACTCAGTGGATAAAAGAAGGTCCAATAAAGCCTGTCTCCTTGCCTAATCTCTGAAAACAGACAGGGGGAGAATGAGGAGGCACGGAGAGACAAAAGAAATTATTTTAAAGCTGATCTTACAAACAAAGAACAAATAGAAGCACAGGGATGGAATTTTTTTTGGACTGACAAGTCAGTTAAAAAACATTCAACTGAACTGCAAATAAAGTATGCAGTTATTTAAAAAATGAACCAGTTTATTGATATTGTGTATCTTTGTGTTTACTGTGGGAATATGCCGTTCATGACTATTCATGTTGGCTGCAAAGACATGCAAGTGCGGTCAAATGGAAATGAATAGAATATAGAGTGGAATGTAAATGTACTTGCAGAGGGTTGAATTAAGTCCTGGCTGGAGATGTGGATGATTGCATGTATAGATGGGGCAGGGTCAGTGTTTTGTATTCCTCCTCTTCTCTGTTACCTCCATCATAACAGGAGGCCCCGCAGTGGGGGAGCAGGCTGGGGTTGATATAACAGCCACTGGATCACACAAGCTTTGATCTCCCCCCTGGGTTGCTTTGCCTCCATGGGATAGTCTTTAGGCCTCGTGATGAGGAGGTGGGGATCTTACACCCCCTCTAGTGTTGGCTCCCTGGCATGTTTTACCAAACAGAGCAGGTCTTTTTGCAGAAATACAAAGAGATGCAAAAGTTGAACCTCGTTCTGCTTCTCCTGACTGGTCTGGTTGCCGCCCATATCTGAACTGAACATAATCTGAGACATTCTTGTTGAAATTAAGCAGTTTTCTTAATGTGTTCTCAGAAACAGTTCGAGCCTTTCTTCAGGTCTGGTGTTTTATCTCATCCCATCACGGTGATGTAATTCCGGCTCCCCCCTGAATGCTGGTCACAGAAACACTGCTTTGTCCCCGTCCAGCTCAGTCTGGCCTTTTGTCATCGTCTCTGTCATGTCTGGCATGACCCCGCTCCAACCCATGATCCAATTTCTGCAATTGAATGTGGTCACCGCTCTGAATTGCTCAAAAAGGCTGCATCACTGCAGACCTGATTTCCCTAAAAGTAACAAATCCTCAAGGAGCTGTGGTCTATTAAGGTTGTTATTCACATAGCTTACAGTTATACGAGGGGAGATATTAAAAGTCAGAAAATAACAAGCTCCATTACAAAAACATGGAGAAGTAATTGGAAAAGAGAAAAAGTTTCTTGTATTAAAGAAACCAGTAAAGTTACTTTGTGCCAATTAGTGAGTGAGATTTTATGAGCCTGGCTCGCTGACGTGGAGGGATTTGTGTGCTCGCATATGTGTGCGTGTCCTAGAGTGAGATGGAGGTTAGCCTTGTGTAACTAATACAACACAAAAGCTTTGCTTTTAGAGCATAAATCCCAACAAGAGATCATAGCAACCGGAGCTTTGTCTTAAACAAAACGAGTCTGGTCTTCGTCGGATCGGACTCCATTTGTTTGTATGCACAGCAGGCTGTTTGCGCTCCTGTATGCACATCTGTGTGTGCATGCACAAACAAGAATCCAACTCTGCTGCATGATTACGTTTCCAGGACATGGTGAGTGGCTTGTATTAGTTCATGCATCCATGCAGTTGAGAGGAATTGTTAGCTTTCGGTTTAACAAGCACACCTGTCCTACAAAGTGTCAGAGGGCTTTACAGAACGACTCTAAGATAAAAGGGTGAAACAAGGGGATAAACAGCAAGCTAAGTCGGGAGACAGACAGAGGCCACGGTCTAGCTGCAGGGGGAGAAAGGTCTTTTGAATGAACATTTAGGTTAGACAGACTGGGTGCTTTGGCACTACTCTCAGACATAGATCATACCAAAAAGGATGGAATAGAACCAGCCATCCAGGACACATAACATCGCTCAGGGCCCAATATCGGCCATCCCGACTAAGGCCTCCTTCTGACTCTGCCTGCTCCCCCCTAGAGGGAAGAAAATCCAAGGACATCTTTCGAAGTTTCCATGGTTGCGTATTTCAGCCACATTCAGCCCTGTTTGTTATTTCAGCCTGCAACATGTTGTGACCCACATTAGCGAAGTGCTTACAGACTTAACCGTTTTGTCGGCCAACTAGACGGCTTAACACATTTCCACAGTCGAGATGCACCGCTCGTTCTGTGCTCTGATTCCATTGCTTCGGTGACATTTAGGCAAGCCGGAGGTGGAAAATGAGGTTGGTTTGTGTCCCCCCTTGTCCCGTGTGCCATGCCCGATGATAATGACGGGGGGGAGAGGCCAGAGGAGAGGGGTGGGGTCAGTATGCTAATAGTGGGTGTACATTTTGATGCCTCACTTGCAGTGTGGAGTGGTTTCTAGATATGGGCTATCATTCTCCACCTCCTTTTCCCCTCATTATCCCCCCATCTCTCTCCATCTCTGTCCTCCCCCAGTGCTCATCCCTCCCCATGCCCTTCACTACCTCGCTCCATCCTACTGCTCTCCACCCCCAGACCATTTCCCTTTTGGTACTTCTTTCCTCCACCCACCCCCCCCACCCCCCAAATGCCTCTCTCACAGAATATGAGACACATTTGTTTTCCTGCACCGGGCTACATGAGTGGGACGCGTGGCGTGCAAAGTGCTGATGTGTTGGTTTCTTGGTAATTATAACATCCCTTAGTCTCCAAGAAAACTCTGAACTAATGTTTAATTTGCCTCTCCGCTCAAAGGAAGCCCTCCTTTGTTATTGCTGTGGCAATTAGTTGGAGCCAAGGCCCAGGCATTTCCTGTGATTGTTGTGATTTGCATACAGAGCAAATCAGACAGTATCAAGACCCTACACCCCTCTTCACTCACTTTCATACATGTAGCCACCCTCCTCTCCCTTCTTATCTATTTCCCTTCTGCCCGTCCTCTCTGTCTGCCTCCTGCTAAACTGAATTTTTATTAGAGACCTCACTGACTCTTCAACCCCGATGTCTTACACTTTTGTGAACGGAATGATTGACAGTGATGGGACTGACTAGCACAGCGGTTTTATTAATTTTTTTACGCAGAATTAAAGTATCATGTGTTCTCCCCGTGTATGATCCCTCACGGTCGGCCTCCGTGGTTTCAGCCAAGCTCTTAATTAACTGCCTGTTTACCACGTAGCTGTGGCATTTGACTGAGGATGGCTCTAATGGAATTTGTTAACTGAGGGTATAAAAATCTCCTGTGTGCTGTAGATATAGATGTCACACAGCATTCGCATTCAGTGCACTCACTTGCGAGCACACATGTACCCACACACATCGGAGCTGTTTTCAGCATGCAGGCCCGTGTGTGGTTAATGGGATTTTCAGTCAAAAAGTAAGCAGCTGTGTTTGTGAAAGTGCTGTTTTGGGGGAAACCACGAAGCAGTATGGCTACATTGTTGTGGTATTTATTTTCTGCTCTGGTCTGACAAGACATAGACAGTTTAATCTTTGGGTGAATTGAGTTGCCAAGCTCTATGATGTTTCACATTTCACTTATTCTTATATCTTTCATGTCATAGCTGTTGAGACTGTATATTTTGGAATTGTTTGATTTTGATGAGTTAAACTAATCTTGATTAACTACCATACAATGGTGAATTTCCATAAGAGCCCCCTCCTTTGCGCTTTTGCTAAGCTTTAGATTCATTAGAATACCTGAACGCATTTGCATTCCCTTATCAGCCTCTTCCTCTGTGTCTGTGCTCAATATAATAGTATCCCAGTGCGATATGATACCCCCAATTCCTACCCTGCTTCTCTCCTTTGCTCTCATCAGATTATTAGAACTGGTATTTTCCCATTTGCGAGTTTAATGCCGAGAGCTGTGGCTTCAGGGAGCCTATTTAGTGAGAACAGAGATATAAAGATGAAGCGGAAAGAAAGCAAGCGAGTGAAAGACGAGCAGGCACAGAACTAATGGTGAGATAGAGGGTAAGCGGCGGCATCTGTTAAACCTGAGGAGTGGCTAATCCATGAGACGGCGCGCTGCACTCATCTGCTCCAGTCCGGTGTGGTCTGCGAGTGGCACATCCAGGACCCCTAGAAGTCAAACGCAGCCTCGCGATGTATATTTCAAAGTTGAAAGTGGAGATGAATTCAGTAATGAGCTCCCATCTTCCTTTTGGAAGCAGAAGACTCTCTTTGTGGAACTAATTGAAAGTGGCATGTGGAGCACTGGGGAGCTCTCTGGGGGCTGCGCCGTGTTTCAAGGGATGTGGAGAAATAAGCCCGCATGCCTCTGTGGCTTTTGTGTCACAGGTCTGAAATAAACAGGTCTCTTTGTAGAGTGATGCATTTATGACTGCGCTTGTGCCTGTGCACGCCAGGTGGGCAGCAGGGGGTGGGGGTTGTTGAGCAAGAATGTGTGTTTGTGTGAGGGCTTGCCATTGCTATTATTTACAGCGACCTGTGTCCATTTCTGAAATTTTACCCCCCAACATTCCCCAACTGCCTTCCTTCCCTCCCCTTGATAAATCTAGTTTTCTGTGTCAGCTCATAAGAGATGATGTGCGTGTGTGTGTGTGCACTTGCAAGTGTTTGTGTACTTCCAATTGTGCAGACGAGCATGTGTTATTTGGACTCTCTGGGAGCGCTGAAGGGGCGGCTCCAATAGGAAGGGGGCTTTCTCCATTACAGATATGTAAATAGCCCCGGACGTATGCAGTTAGACTGATATACTGCGTGGCATTTACTGAAATGATGAAACACAGTCTGGCCTCTGGATTTACAGACACGCACATCAAAGGACACAAATATAATCACGGTGGAGGCGCCCGTGCAGAAAGGCACACTCACATTCACGGATATGTGGAGATGCAATGCCAGTGCATGGCAGGTGTGTGGATCAAGCTTTTATGTCCAGTTGGCCTGCCTTTTTGGAGGCAGTGCAACCCACATGAACAGGAAGTACACATGCTGCTGAGGCTTCCTCTGCACCCCAAATGTTTCTCTGGATATGCTTTAGCAATTAAAGCTGCAGGAAATACACTTTAGTCAAATTTTAGAGTCTGTATAAATGATAGGAATGTCAAGCTAATTAAAACTAATTCAACAAGTTCACCCAGTTTTTTCTTTCATTTATAGTTTAAGAAGTTTCAGTGATCACAGCTTATTATCAAAAGTGTCTGTCGGTATTTCTGTGGGGTTTCCCAACTTGTCTCATGCATTTATTTATTGCGTTATGAGGTTGGTTTCATCTATCGACTGCTGTAGTGGTTTGACAGCAACAGGATAGCCTTACAGTGACTGGTGTTATTGGATGCTCTGTTTGCTGCACTTTTGAAGGATCTGGTGCCATAAAAGCATAAAATTATAAGTGGCAAAAGATTCATTTGAAAAGAATATATTGACATGCTGGCAGTATTTTGCTGTTCTAATTCACGGTTGCTGTGGCCTGAGACCCCCTCCATCTATCCTCATCATGTAAGCTGTGAATGAACTGATGATGGGGGCCAGATCAGGGTATTTTGTTTTCTTACACAGCATAATTTGAAACTCTGAATTGAGGATTAAAAAAGGGGATGTTCTGTTTTGTGGTATGTAACATCATGAGCACAAGTGGTGATGATGATAGCTTGCCAAAGAGGCAGAGAGGAGCCTAGCTTAGTGCCCAGCTGCGAAGCGGCCCCCAGGGCCTTGGGAAGCATGTGGAATGCGGCTGATGTGACTCTGGTTTAGGCTGGAGATAGCAAAGGCCCAGGGCATGCAGCTGTGAGCAGTAATGTCTGGGAGAAGGGTGTGTGCACATCCATCTTGTTCAAATAAAGGAAACAGGAGATAATTTGTGGATGCATTTTTTGCTTCTGTGCGAGTATCACCTCATGGGCATATTTGTATTTGTAATATGTAGTGATGTTTATGACTCTGCACGGGCCGCAGCTGAGTCCCAGAGAAAGGAACAGCATTCAGACTCGTTTCCTGTTTGATGGTTCAGGTCACACTCTTGCACCTCGATCACCGGGGACGTCTGGAATGTGAGACCAGATTACAACAAGCTATCTCCCTCAAGGACGGGTTCGTTTGCCAGTCAGCTTAGATCTGCTTTATTCCAAGTGAGTGTGTCAGGAGGAGATGACATATTGCTTTTGTTCTGGAAATTTCCTGTCCTGTCCTGGGCAAAGGGTCGGTTAAAGTGCAAAGAGGAGGCGTACCAGCGTTCCTTTGTTCACTCTGCTTCTTGCTCCCTCCCTTTTTCCCGCCACTCCGATCCCCCCGCTGGATACATTTCCCACCTTCCAACCAATCCCACTGCCCTATGTGTCAGGGGAAAGGGATCTGATTGGCTGTTTTTGGGTGTTGGGGAGGTCAGGGTTGCCTTAATTTCACACTGTGTCCTTCTGGACTCCTTCCAGCGGAACCCTTAGAAAACTCACACAAACAGACAAAGAATACTTAAGAAAGGAACGAAGGAAAATAACAAGGCGGGAAAGAATCACTGCACACAAAACCTACACTTGGTTTATTTTCCCTCCTGATGAATTATATATCTGTCATATTATATATTGGTTTCAAATTCCCTTTTGATTGCAGCGGGCCAGTCCAGAGCTGCTGGCCCATGATTTGTTCTTGCACTTTTTCCTTTAACTCTTGAACAAAAGGGAACGTCGGGAACCAGAGTGCCTTTGTTGTATATGTTCGCATTGAGGAGATGGTCTTCCCTCTGGGCAAAGTAAACATAGACAGGAAAACACCTGGTTAAGAAAGACAATTATCAGTTACAGAGCTGTTACAGGACATGCGTAGCTCTGTGGAATGTCTATCAAATACAATCCAAGATGACTGCATTTTGTTTTTGTCCTGGAGATCTTTTCATAAATAAAGTCTCCCTCATTAGTTTCTCAATAGCAACAGTCTCCAATATCAGAAGGAGCTGTCAGTTTTTTTGTTTTTTTACTTCATAATTTAGCTTGTAAACGTGACCTCCTCCCCACAATGTGCTTCACTGTTTACTGGTTTCAAAGATGAGGGCTTCATAAGGTTTCAATTATCATGGGCAATCAACCTTATTAAGAAAAAAATTAAAAAAAGAACTGTGTTTCATGCTTGTTGTTATCAAAGTTTAAAAATGAGGAGCCAAGTGAATTTGTTATATTGCTATGTGTCTCAAATAGATTAAGACTCTTCTTTCTGTGAAGATTTGCTTCTTCGATATTAAAAGATAATAAAAGTTTCATCATTTGCATTCCTTTTGATATAGCTTTCGATTTTACCGTGCTGATAACTGTCATCTCTACAATGGTAAATCAACAACACCCTCTTATAATCTTATTCCACCCTCCCAATGACTCTAACACACAGGCATGATAAGATAAGAGCTCAGTAATTTTTCCCTTTATCAGATGTTAACACATATCTAATATTTTTTTAATTTACTTTGCTTGTGTGTTGAAAACTGAAGAGCCAGTATTGAACCTGAGGAGTTTTTTTCCCAGTCCAGGTTATTGTTCGGATTGAATCGGCTTTGTCTGTCATCTTATAGAGTGAGGCCAAGACAGGAGAAATAATGTAATTTGGTCCTCATTAATTGAATCCTCAAGTATGGCGACATGAAAAGGATAACGCTTTATTGATCGTTGCTGTACAGCTGTTTTGTTCCTCTAGTAAACAATGTATGGCATATTAAATGTTGAGCGTGCCTTCATTGTTTGTCTGAGGAATGGGAGAAAATTAACACGCTATGTGACAGGAGGAAGGAAAAACAATACAGGGATATGTATTGTCTCTGAAAGGTGATTAAGTGTGACCACACTTACAAGTAACTGCTGGGCAGTGTAGCTTGGCCGAATTAATTACCTGCCACCGTGACTTATTGTTTTTTGAAAAAAGCTGTTCTCCGATAGGAGTACGTAGTGCATTTCCCCATGAACACAAATACGATTTATTACAAGAAAAATGGCCTCATATGATGAGGTCCAGCTTCTGATTTGTATGTTGCTTGGTTGATTTAAGTGTTCCCTGTTAGGGGAAAAAAGTTGTATATTGTCATTTATCAGGGAAGGGCTCAACTGGGCTGTATATTGTATCAGTTGGGGGCACACCTGTCTCTCCTCATGTCCCTCATACACCAATCCTGGTAAAGAGTCTACTTTGGTCGTTTTTTTCCAAATTCTTTCATAAAGCCATGACAACTGTGGTTTTTCCTTTGTGCTATAGTTACCATATAATTCTTGTCAGGGCAGAATGCAGCCTGACGAAACCTGTTAAGGCTGTCTTACGCCACAGCAGGCAGACAGCATGCTGAGGCAGAGAGAGGGATGTGAGTCTGAGGCTTTGAGGAGAGACAGCTTGTGATCAACAGAGGTCTCACCTCTCCAGAACGACACTCTGGAGGATGGGTGTAAGGATGTGTCTCTCCTAGCATGATTGCATTCTAGCTCTCATTTATCTTTGATTTTAGGTTTGGCAGGAGGACTAATGAGTCTGTATTTTGGTGGATTAAGGCCTGACTGCATCTAGATGTCTATCTGAATCAATTGCTGTCGGTTACCCCCGTCCACTGATGAACAAGAAACCGGCTGCACGACGCACTAAAAAGAAAAGAGTTGTGCTCAGCAGACAGAAACAGAAACTTTAAGGAACAAAGAGAGGGAAGGAAATTGAAGGAGAAAGCTTGAGAAAGCGTACCAGGTGGTCTCCCCAAGTGTTAAAGATGTGGAGATGTGGGCCTGCTCGCTTCCAAAGCATCCATAGGAAGGTTTGTTACAGCTCTCTGTAGCCCTGTAGCTTGTCGTGAGGCAGCAGAGCCTTGGGCACTGAGAATTCATGTCACACACAGCAGAATTTGATTAGGCAGGAGATGGTATTACTGCCTGACCTGGTGGGAGGAAGGAAGAGGGTAGTCAAACAGGGGGTAGTGATGGAGAGAAGGAGGGGTGAAAGGGTGGTGGGGGGGGATGGGTGGAAGTAGGGAAATGTAGCGCATGTGCTGGATGTCAGCACACCAGGGTGGGGGTAAGTCTGATGGGGATTTTTCAGGCATCCTTGCAAATGTCTCCCCATGCCCTCCTTCGCTTGCCCCAGAAATAAGAAACTAGTCAACCACAGCAACATTTATGATTGAAACTGTGTATGTGCTTGCATGTTTATGCTGCACGCTGGTGTGTTCCAGGGAGACATCTGTCATTACAACGGCGCCCCGGTGGCTCCTAACTATATGTTCTCAGGCACCATGTTTCAAATGGATTTTTGGTGTCTGTTATTTTATCACACATCCAGCAGTATACATGGCTCCACAAGCAAGCCACAATGGCCATGCCACCTCTTCCTCCCCCCTATCACTTGATCTCTCTTGTAGATATACCCTGAATCAGCCGCAGTAGCTATTTCAATGCAGTTTCATTTGTCTTGCTCTAAAATGTATAGGACTATAACAGCTGCTGAGAGAGTGTTGACTATAAAATAAAGATAATGCCAGCAAACAAGAAAGTACACACAGCTGAAAACAGGAAGAATGTTACAGACCATCAGGTAAGTAAAGAGATTAGGTTGGTTTGGCTTGACGTTTCCATAGCAGTAACGTTTCCTTTCTTAACTAAGCTGCCACAATATGACGTTGCAATGTGACAAACAGGATATATTGCAGGGTTTCTTCCCCCCGTAGTGCTCATTTTTGCCCTGTACTCTTCTGATTGGATATAAACATATGGAGCTGAGTAAGGATTTACACTAAAGCTCACTGAATTAGTGTTTACACTACAGTTTGCTATAGTTTTTGAGTATGGGTTTACTGTGGAACCTTTTTCATTATCATTATTACAAGATTATGATGCTGAATTCTTAGTTTGTTGCAGGTGAATCAGACTAAAGTTTGGCTTCCAGACACTCAGGTTTGTCAGAGCAGAGTTGCACAAGCCCCAGGGTCAGGTCAACGTCTGGCCAGTGGCCACAACACTGGCCTAATAATGTCTGACTGTCGGTCTGCAATCCTAATAGGATTTGGGGGACTTGAGGCTCCCTTTTGGCATCCCCTTAATCTTTGCTCTTGGCTATCTGTCCTGACAGTACCACTGTGTGACAAATACCCATCATTCACTGATTGCAAATCCTTCCCGGCACTCTTCCCTTTGACAAGTGAAGCAAAAGGGATGGAATATGTGCGGGTGTTTGTGTGTGTGTGTGCGTGTGTGTGTGTGTGTGTGTGTGTGTGTGTAAGGGTTGGTGGGTGGGTCGGTGTTGATGAACGGGACATCCATCTTCCATTTTTTGTATCCACCCCATATTTTCATGCCTCTCACCCTTATTTCTTTCCCCTCATTTCTCTTTCTCCCTTTACCTTGCTTAGAAAGGTCTGTCCAATTGACCCTGCACAAAGCATGCTGGGGTGGGGGTTTAAAAGGGTGCTGCAGTGCCCGGAGCTGTAAAAAGTTATGAGGTTGTGAGTGGAAATGAGATGTGTTACTGATACAATCAGCTGTATCCTTGAGAGTAATAACCACAGGAATGAGGTAATTACAGGGGACACTAGAACAGTATATAAATGAACAACTGGGCTTTTCTTTGCTTTTGTCTATTTTTTTTTTTTTTAACACATATTTGTTTTACAAGGACGGCCCGGTATTGTGGTGGTTAATAAGACACAGCAAGAGGCTGTTCTCCAGCTTCCTCCCACCGTCCAACAACATGCATGTCAGGTGAATTTATTACAGCAAACTGACCTTAGGAGTAAATGTGAGTGTGGTTGTCTGTCTCATACCTCTCTGTGTGGACCTGTGATGGACTGGCGGGCTGTCCGGGGCGTACCCCGCCTCTCAGCTGGGATAGGCTTAGGCCCCAGTACGACCCTACCTGGAATAAGCAGTTACAGCAAATGGGTTATGAATATATGGTTGTGCAAACATATTTAGGTTTAATAAGAAGGGCAGATAGAAAATATTGCTCTACTAAGCTACAAATTAATTGTTAGATTTTTTTCTGCTATTTTAACTGTATGTGTATATATATATATATTCAGTTATCAGAAGCAGTTGTGACAACAATATCTTTAAAAACAGTGTTCGTACGATGACAAAGAGTGATGCAGTGTGAGAGAGCATGCTAATATTGACTGTGCCATACTGTGAACCACGTGTGCCATAAAGACATGGATGGCTCTCTGCTCACTGAATATTTCATTGTCTGAATTGCCTCAAAGAAAAGGGGAGGCGTAAAAGGTAAGATGCTGACAACAGGGAAGAGAGGGAGGGCCTTCCAATGTGCAAATGCTATCTGTGTTAGCTCTCAGTAAAAATCTAGTCCCCGAGGCTGCTGAGCCGCAACTGGACTTCAGCTGGTGTTGAATCAGCATGAGCAACCACCTGCCAACCATTATTTTGGATTAGCATGCTTTGACGCATTTAAGTTTCTGTACTCACAGTTTGTAGAATTTCAGGTGCAGGTGTGTTTCCAGTAAATTAATTATTGCTTTTAGGATCATAGTGAAAGCCTTTTGATGGTGATCTTTTCTTTTGTGGGAAACATACTCCCCTGTTTCTCTCCCTTCATTAGATTTTCCAAGTCGTAACGTATTGCTTTGACCACGGGGGATGTCGACACTTTAATGAGTAAAATGGTAGGAACCGTTTCAGCTTTTTTTTTTTTTTCTTCTTTCAAAAAGGGAGAAGGGGGGGGGGGGGGGAGAGAAAGAAGCCTGAATTCAAGACCTTGAATGTCATTCCTGCTCGGGGAGAGACAACATTTCTCAAGGACTCTTTGAAAAAGTTTTCCATGTCCAGTTACAGCTCTCCCCTTTCCACCCCTCAACCACCTGGAATACGCAAACTCTAAATTTAAAAAGTCTCCATTCCCTGCTGCATAAATGTTTATTTACTGTCCACAATATCATCCAATGCATGGCTAGACTACTGATATGATAGAGGCAGGTGGAGTATATACATCCATCCATACACCATTTGGTTCATATATATGTATCTATATGTAAGTATATTTATATATGGCTATGTGTGTATGTGTCAGGTAGGAGGGAGGTCCTACAAGCCACAGGTGCATAGCGGGGGATATAGCTTTGCATATTGATTTCACAGTCACCAGTAACCGTGCAGTATATCTAGAAAAGTGTTTTTCCGTGATGTATCTTCAAAGACATGGTGGAGGAACATTTTGTAGCATGAATATGTTGATGAAAACCCCAGGAGAGGAGGGGAGTCATTCACACCAACAGCACAAGCCTTTTACATTAAGCGCAGCAATATGAGTGCAAAAAGAGACCCGGTGACGAAGAGAAGGGAGGTAAAGGGGGAAGAAGGGAAAGGGATAGAGTGGAGAGACAATGATGGCTCTCATGGACTGATTTTTCCTGAAAGCACTTGAGAACTCCATAGTTTGTGAGTTTGTGTTACGCTTCTTTTAACGCGGCCAGTACATTGCCTTAAATTATTTACCTTAGTGATGTACCAACTCCTTACTTCTTGCTGCCAACTTACTGACTAAGGTAGTGTTGTTTTAAAGTCTGAGATTAAAGCTTCGAAAAGCAAAAAAGAAAAGCAAACTCTACGAATGAATACGGTGCATTTCTGCCCATGCAAATATACTGCTGGGTTTCAGGAATCTGTCAGTCTCTCTTCTGGAGCCAAACTGAAGGAAGGTCAGCCTGATGGATGCATCCTGACATGCACACAGCCCGTGATGTCAGCTGTGCGCATGTATCTGTGCGAGGGTTCGCCTCGTATGTGTGTGGGCTGGCAGGCAAGCCAAGTGGAGTTCAACATAGCAGAGGGCGGATAGGCAAGTGGCCTGGGGGGGGAGGGTTCGCTGGCAAAGGGGTAAGAAGAGGGTTGCGTGGTGAGATTTGGTAAGGTATAGGGGCTGGCTGGGCTGGCAGAGGGGACGGGTGAAAGGGCTGAGGTGCAGGGGTTGGGACGGGGTAGAAGAAGAAAGACCTCATTCATAAGTCGTGCCATCTCTGGCTCCCAAGGGGACTGAGGCTCATCAATGACCAAGCCAGCTGGGAGGATGTCAGCATGCAAACTCTCTCTCACTCTCCCCATCCCACCCACCCTCCGTCTTTTGTCAAGGGCCAGTACTGTCAGAGGCTTCAGCCAGAACACTGAGGCCTCTCATGCCGTCGGGTCCCCTTTTCAAAACTAATGAAAGCCTTTGGCGTGTCGGTTGTTTGCGCGCCGTCTGTGCTGTATGTGACATGTATGGACTGTAGAAAGAACTCTGAGGTAGCCATGCAAGCTGTAGAGATGAGCTAGATGGTGCACAGGTTGCTATAGCCAACCTACCGTTGGCACCACAGAGGGAAATGCGATCCTCCAATTTTCCTTCAGCACCACTGCGAGGTTCACTTATGCCTTACCCTAAAGTTTCTCCAAAACTGCGTGAAATGATTAGTGGATGATGAGGCCAGTATGATTGCAGGTTTTATTCCATTTTGTCTTTGTCTTTCTAACAAAAGTCTGACTGTGATGTGTTGTCGTTTATTGTCATATTTGAATTTTTGTGGTTTTATAGCCTCCATAATTTCCGTTTTTTTAACTGAGCTTTTGAGATAAGCATCTATTTGCTTATAAGTTGTTTAGAACAGAAAAAATAAGACAGTCAGTTTCTCTGTCTGTAAGTATCCCAAATGCAAGAATGTAGGACTCAGCCGTCTTGCTGCTTTTTTGGAGGGGAAAGGGGGACAGGAAAAGGAGTGAGGCCGTGAGCAGCGCAGACGTGCGCGCCGTTTATCACTGCCAGTGAAAGGCCTGCATCAGCAGCAGCTGCATTTCACTTTGCATGCAATGGCAGAGGTGCATTGGTAGGGACAGATTTGCATTTGTGGTTTCATATCACCAGCAACAACATTACTCCCTCTCACTCTTCCTTCCTCCCTTTCTCTCTCTGTGTTTTGCTGCTCTGGAAGAGCTTTCGGTGAGGCAGAGGGGGCACCGAGATCAACCCCGAGTAGAGCAGTAGAGTATAACTGGAAAAGGTTTTGGCTGAAACTGGTCAAAATACAGAGTCAACTCCTGCAAATCTTCAAATGAAACAGGGGCACAGATCATGTTGTCATCACAGACACACACATACACACATTTATATAGAGACACTCAACTGAAAGCCAAACAAACTGAACAAATTGTGCTTTTTTTATAACAGAAGAGGTAGTTCAGGTTGCAAAAGCTTCCTTGATCTCACACTTAAGTTTAGCTCTTCCTCTTTGCCTGAGTATGCATGGATGATTTATAAATATGCTGAGTGCATGTGTCATAAAAGTGTAAAATTGATGGTCCTATAGATTGCAAGTATCCACTAGAGTTACAGTGATCACAACATCTGTTAAAAATGTTTCTGGCCTCTTTCATCTTCACAGCATGTTTAGATACATTGTGCTTCCTTAAAACAGTCATGAAAAAACTGTCTCTGGTTTTTTTCAATGCCGCAAACGTCTCACTCAAGTTGAAACAAGCGTCTTTTTTTAAAAACTCATTTTCATGCAAATCAGTTGGCATATGTTTTGTGTTCTTTCCGTTGGGATACAAAAATCATATTCAGTTGACAAATGCATCACAGACCCACTGGGTTGCTGTATAGTTTTCATTATATGGAGAATAAAAATGCCGCGGCGGTAATGATATCGCTTTGCTGCCTCCCTCTGTTTGAAACTCTGAACCGACACTACAATAAGCAGCGGCCTGAGAAAAACCAATGATGGAAAAACATTAACAACACAAAACACACATTTCCTGGTGTTGTGTTCTGTAGATTTTTGTCACAGTGCAGTGTTTTTAGGTTTCAACCTCTCAGAGAATGTGCTTTAGGTTCATAATGCCATAGGATTATTTTTTACTGAAGACAAAAGAATTGCGCAAGGCTCGATTGGGTTTTCTTCTGTGTGGTGATACTTCTTTTCACACGTGTAGACATACTCTTCCCTTTCCGTCATGTCTGCAGCGACAGCAATGCAAGCCGTTAAAGGACCATCATGCTGACCCCGGCCCTTTTGTCCATCTCCTCCCTTCCCTGCCTATAGTAGACCTTTCTGTTCCCTTTGATATCACCTCCTTGCAGGCTCCTTTCTGCTCCTTTGGGATCCTTTTGACAGATGTCTCGACTCATTGTGTGTGATGTTTGCTTTGGATTGGTGTGTAATAGTGCCCACAGATGCCGTTGCCAGAGCGTATTCGTGTTTTTTCTGTTGATGCCCTTTAGACCCCAATAACCACCTAATGTGACAAAATCCCTTTGGTGTGTAAAGCACTGCTCGCCCCATCTTTGCTTCTTTCCAGTTTTCAGTTTCGGTTTCTTGTAATTAGTTTTCTATCTTTTGCTTGTTATTTGTGCAGTTTCTTATTCAGACTGGTCATGTCCTCTACTATTATGCATGAACTATATCTTGCTGCACAAAGAATCGCCTTTGCCCTGTTGTCTTTTCACCCAGCAAGCAAAAAACAGGGAACTATTGTTGCAACCTTTCTTGGGGATTCCGTGGGGAGGGTTTCCTTCATTTACCTCCAACCACCTGCAGGTCTGTAATGTCCTGTAGCATCATCCCCCGTACAGTTTCCCACACATTCTGTTTTTCTCTGGTATGTACAGTTCCTGTTAGCCTAAGGCCAGACCCCCTTTTTTCATGACCAGATCCCTGCCAGAGCCTGCCAAGGCCTGGGGGAGGAGGGTAGTTACCATAGTCACAGAAATCTGCACTTTCGAAGACCTGCCTCGAGCTCCTTTGAATTGTGTCATGCTGTTATTTTTATATACATCGCAGGATATGTAAAAGATAAATAGATGGTGATTTCTTTTTGTGGATTTAGCCTAGATTAGATATTATGGAGCTAAGTGAGCACATCTCTTACAGAACTCCTCTGTTGATGACAGCCAGATAAACTTTTAGAGTGAGAGAGTTTGAATTGTTTGCAGATTTTCTCTGTTCTTGGCTATTTTAAGCCCTATTAGAGACGTGAACAAAATTATTTCAATCACTTTGACAGAACATAAAGTACGTTGAAGACTTTAATTCAACTGAATTAAGAAAGAATGTGTCAACAAGATGTTTTAATGAATTCCTTTATCATAGCTAAAATTATCTTTAATTTGTGTTTGAGTATGTGTCTTTGTGGGCATGCACAGCTATGAACGGCTTGTTTTGAAGTTAAGTATTCCCAGTTTTAATTCAAATGGTGCCTTTTATTATAGCTCAGATGGAGTTTGTTGCATGGTCTGGTGAATATTGTTGTTGGTTTTATCTTTCATGACATGATTGCTTCCACATTGCTTTGTGACTGCAGACCAAAATAACTTTTCCCAAGTTTAAACAGCAGAATTTAGACTGCAGTATGCGCTCCTGCATGGCTTTTAGCACCTTGGAGCCTATGAAGAAACATTTAAAAAATGAGCTTCCCTCTAACCTAAGTCATAAAAATATTTCAAGGAGAGATTATTGTAAGGACAACATGATTACCTTCAGACATTACAGATTCAATTAAATTACTCTCATACACATATAAGTATGTGCCCACTTTGTGCTTTATACTTTGCATTGAATTTTGAGTGTTGCCCAAACAGAAAGCAAGTCTCTTTTATGAGCAGTGTGAATTGTTTTCTCTTTGACCAGTGTTCATTGCACTGGACGGCTCATATGATGCGTGCAGAATAAGCCATCCGTATATTGCCAATGCCATTCTAAAGTTGTGTCACTGTTGATGTATGTCAGTTCATGCAGATTAGACTGAAACATTCCATGTAAGATGAAGGCATCCTATCTCAAACCACACTGTGTTTTCTTCCCCCACAGGGCTCCAGAGATCATCCTTGGCCTGCCGTTCTGCGAGGCCATAGACATGTGGTCGCTTGGTTGTGTGATAGCTGAGCTCTTTTTGGGATGGCCCCTCTACCCTGGAGCCTCAGAGTACGATCAGGTAACACGTGATGTGTACTTTGAAACTCTTTCCAGTCTACGCTGGGTATTGGAAAATAACCCTGAAATAATTCATGCAAAGTTTTGTTTATGTGTATGAATTTGTGGGGGTTTTCTCTCCGTGGACGTGTATATTGAAGTGTGCTGGGGAAGGTGGGATGCTTCTGCCTGAAATCCCCCTGACATCCTATGATGATTCTTGCAGAGTCTCCCTGTTTATATGAACAGATGCCACGGAGCCACTTGTCCAATTAGTGCAGCCCCTGTGCTCCAGAGCAAGACATTGTCGCATTGCTCTCTCTCTGTATCAGTCAGATGGGGCTCAGTGGGGAAACCCTGAGCAAGCTGTGCTTCATCTCTAAAGAAGCTTGACTGATTTTTCACAAGCTCAAAAACTTTGCACGTCTCATTTACTATTCTCAAATCAGTCTTAGGCTTTTAAGTCAAGGTCCTGTTTGGCTGTAATGTTTATTTCTACCACATAAGTGTGTTGAAGTTAGAATCAACTGGGATTTTTAACTCTCGGATTTTCCTCTGATGTTTTGCTGTTTGTAATGAGCGGAAAGAGCCTTGCCGTCCTTCTCACTTCACTGATGTGAAAAATCTCAGGTGTGAGCCTCCGCTTCTGTTTTTGCAGATCCGGTACATCTCACAGACGCAGGGTCTGCCTGCAGAATATCTCCTGAGTGCAGGGACGAAGACCACCAGGTTCTTCAACAGAGATCCAGACTCGACCTACCCACTCTGGAGACTTAAGGTGCGGCATAAATTATACGGGTGGAGAAATGTTGATGAATACACAGCCGGCAACATGTCATTAAAGTGGTAAAGATGGTCCTGTGATGGACTGGTGACCTGTTCAGGGTGTCCCCTGCCTGTCACCTAATGGCAGCTGGAACATGATCATTTTTTGTGGGTTAACTTTTTTTTTTATAACTCTAAATACACCTCAAAAGAAATTCACTGCAGCTGTCCACATGAAGTTGCCATACTATTTTATTTACAGTAATCCAAATTCCCACCTCTCCCATGATCCTCTCACTTCAGCTCATCCTGCCCCAACCATCACGTCAGTCCTCGAGTCCGGATCTTGCGATTTTTGTTGCACATTGCACACAATCGGTTTCCCCCTTTTTACCCCGGGAGAAACTTTATGAAGAATCTTCTAATAATATATTCAAAGTTATTAAAAGGATTGAGGCGAGGCTAAAATAATGAGAGGGAGAAAAATGTTGAAAACACAGGGCGGGGGTGGGGAGTGCTTTTGATAGAATAATTATTAGCATTGTAAGCAACTCACACATATTGATGAGCGGCTTGCTTTTTGACGTTAATGCTGTAGCACGTCAGGATTTTCTAATGTCAATTATGTGATAAATCAAGGCCCTGAACGTTTTTTTCTTCCTCTTTGAAGAGTGACTGCTCAGCTTTAATTTGACCCTACCATGTGTTTCCATCTAGCAGCAGCTGCATAGTGTTGCTGACTGTAATTAAAGATACTGTGTGTTAAGTCAGGAACTTTTTATGGCCGAGTCAGCGCCGATATGTTTAGTGTAAATCTGTTGAAACACAAGAATGACATATTTACACCTGTACATGTGTGATCAGCAGCTATTCAAAACTGGTGTATAGTTTGCATATTATTGCTGTGCGTAGTGTAATATAGCATTCCCTCCATAGGCAGTTCCCCCATATGTTTTAGTTCAATGAGTATTTTTCTGTGCTACCCCGGGGTTGCTCACAGGGTAAGCTGAGGTCTGCTGCATATCAACAAGGAGAGGTTATAATGAGCCAAATGTAAATATTCCTTTCCAGAGGGGAAGTATGATGGGATTTTACAGAAACATCTGCTTCTTGTCTCCCACAGACTCCAGATGACCACGAGGGTGAAACAGGGATCAAGTCCAAGGAGGCCCGCAAGTACATCTTTAACTGCCTGGATGATATGGCACAGGTTCGCTATTTCTGAATCACAAATCACAATATTTCCAGTCCCCGAATCCGACAATGGATGTGTTATTTGCTTTTTCTCTGTCTGTCGCTTCAGTCGCATCTGCCTGACTCATATTTGAAGCCTCTTTTATGGAGTTGTTCAGATCCGGGGGCCAGTTTGATCCATCACATCCCGCGAATTATCTATCAAATATTTGAAATCCTTTTTTAAATATTTATCCTTGCCAAGGTCTGATCTCCAGCTGGAGCGTAGCTCCACTGAAACGTAGCGTTTTAGTGAGTGAAATTAAAGCAGCTGGTCACTGAAGGCCCTGCTAAACTCAGCTGCTAGTCTTCATTTCGCTTAACCACTATTTAATAACTTACAGACAGATATTTAAAGTGAACATGTGGTGTGCATGGCTGACATGGTTGATATGTAAAGTTTGTTTTCTATGTAAGCTACAGGGTATTTTGCGACTATCTTAACTTTGTCCATCTGCAGTACATGTAAGCAAAGTAAAGGCCAAAGCCACAAAATGCTATAGTCCCTATCGCCCCTTTTTTGCACTGAGAAACATACTAAAACAAACAGTAGACTGCATGTACACATTCCTAAAAGTTCAAACAAGCAGGGTTACGTCTTTATTACCCAGCTCTTTGGCCCTTCTTTTTACCCACAGCCTCGGATGCCACCCATCTGAATCTGTGTTCACATCGCTGCAAATAGGGATATTATGTTAATGACGTATGAATAATAAAGCATCATCCTGTCTGTATCTAATTCTCTCTTCCCCTGTGATTCTGAATTTATTTATTGCTCCACAAGGGGAAGGTTTTCCTGTAGCCAGGACATTTTAGGACGCGTCTGACAGTGAGTGATTGTCAGTCTTGTTTTGTGCACCCTCCCTTGGTTCTGTGGGCAGGTTCTGGTGCAGAGAATTGATAAATGACAGTGTTTTTTTTGTTTTTTTCCCCAAGGATCCTTAAATGTGTGACAGTACTTCTAACGTCATGCTCTGTGATTAAGCTCGATAATGACTTGCCAAGAGATAAGATTTAGGCGAGTAAATTTCTTCCTTAGGAAGATGGTCATCTTGCTTGCCAACAAGCAGCTGTCCCTGGAAACTATCGAAGTGGATACACAACGCATGTAGCCACCTAAGTGATGCAGACAATTATGGTTGTCCATATTGCCCAGGGCAACTGTCAGGCCAGTCTGGAATAACATGTCGCAGTAGGGACAAGATGGTATCACATTCTGGATTGTTGAATTTACAGTTGCTGCACTCACTTACACACACACACACACACACACACACACACACGGTTTAATGAAACCAACCTGCACTGGTACGATATCCCCTGGGTCATCTGTCTTCTATGCTTCAAGCTCTGTGTCCTGTCTTCTTCTGTGGAAGCCAGGCTCAGTTTACAACACAAACACAGCAGAGGTATAGCAGAGCTGCACAGCCTTAATGTGGGAGAAAAGTGCCGGTTTTGTCCCGTCTCACTGTCCTCACCACATAAACAAGAGCATAGTGGACATCTGTCTCTGCGTGTTTAATGGATGATATGGCTGATGGCCCTGCAAGACAGAGGGGCTGGGTACCAAGAAGAGATAATGAACCTCCTTCCTGGTGTGGGAAATGTGGAGGCTTTAGAGTACATATAATTTGAGAGAAGCAGACATCGACTTACAGTGAATGTAGGACCACAATTGCGGACTGATGTGAAAGTAAAGAAGGCCAGATCTGTTTGAAATGTGGACTCACATAGCAAAGCCAGAGGCTTCGCTTCGTCTTTTCTTTTGTGATGTATGCTTTGAGATGTTTGTTTCTTGTATTTTAGGTTTTTAAGGTAGTGCTTGATCTGTACATTTTCTGGAATTACGTAGAAGGAAGGCCGGTGCCCTAGGTGCACAGCAGATAACATGCCAGACAAGCAAGACTGACCATTTGACTTAAAGTCCCTTGTTTTAGTGTCGCTTGTTGAGGAAAATTCATTTTCTTCAACTTCTCTTCCTGAGTCACACATTTTGATTCAATATGTAGCATCTCCAAGCTTCTTATTATTAATCCTGATTTTTGTGGTACCCAACTGTGTACATTTCGCCAAAGTAATCTCCACGAGGAGAGGACGATGTGATTATTTTTCACCTCATTCAGCAGATTATTCATTTATCAAAGCCAGCGGAAGATGGCAAGCAGAGAGGGACGGTTACAGAGCCTGAATAACCTGCAAATAACCTGCATATAGAAAGAGGATTGAATCAGACTTGCTGTGTTGACTGGCAGCACATCTGATAGACCCTGGGGCAGGCCTACAGATAAGCATTGCGTCTTTATGAAAAACAGGCCTGCTTCCACTGCACAACAGTCACTATAAACAACGCTGCCTGTCTGTTGCCACAGCCTTGCACCGCCCGAAAAACCTGCTTGTTTGCTGACGACCGGCCTTGCAATATCATGACCTTGAGCCATTTGCTTTATTTGTCACCCGGCATGTCAACAGTAAAAGTAGCTCTAAAACCATCAGAATTAGTCCGCGGCAAGTTAGTTTATTGCTACTGTTTGCGGCTCGGAATTGAGGCCGAAACGTGCCCATTTTTGCAGTTTGTCCACAGCCCAAGCAACAATGTTTATCGCAGATAAACGCGGACATGATGTTTCAAGTCAGCTTCCTAGAACTGCCTCAGAACACATTTAGGCTGAGTTGCCTTGTCAGCTTTTTTCCGACTCGCTTGCGAAAAAGACGTCCTGTGTGAAAAGCTTTTTAGTCATTAACCACTAGCGGTGTTTACTGGGTTGGTGGTTTTTGGTTGTTTTCACATTTCAGGGACAGATAAAATCTCAGTGAAGGCGCCAGGAAATTTTTCAAGTGGTTCTATGAATACATGTGCAAATGTTTATAATGACACCAAGGTGCAAGGTTATCACTAGGCTCTGTGACACACACTCTGACACCCTAACTTATGAGGCCTTGTGTGTATTAATAGATCCCTTCATGGGAATAGGCTGTGGGAGAAAGTCTTCTGTCATCTGTTGGAGAATGAAAGGCCCCGAGTGTTCCATCAGCCCCTGAATAAGCGTTTGAAAATGCTTAGATGCTTGTGTGTTTGTTTTCTGCCTGTAGGTGAACATGGCGTCAGACCTGGAGGGCAGTGACATGCTGGCAGAGAAGGCCGACAGGAGGGAATTCATCGATTTGTTAACCAAGATGCTAACCATTGACGCAGACAAGAGGATCACCCCTATTGAAACGCTTAATCACCCCTTTGTTACCATGTCACATCTCCTCGATTTCCCACATAGCACACAGTATGTGCTTCATTCAGACAGTCAGTCAGTTTTTAGGCAATCACCAAACACACGGCTAACTGAGTCTTCTGTCTCTTTCATTTTGTGTGTATCAAGTGTGAAGTCATGCTTCCAAAACATGGAGATCTGCAAGCGTCGCGTCAACATGTATGACACGGTCAACCAGAGCAAGACACCCTTTATCACCCACGTGGCCCCGAGCACCTCCACCAACCTCACCATGACCTTCAACAACCAGCTGAACACTGTGCACAGCCAGGTGAGGGTGGAAAAAAAGAAATTCTCTCATCAGTTTGCTGTGGGGAAACCACTTCTGTGCTGTCAGATAGAAGTATGTAAATGAGGTTAGCTGCGGTTTATTGTATTTTCATGGTAGGTTCCAGTGAATTTATTACCATGAATATGATCTGCTGTATATTCAAACTCACGCAGCTGGGGTGAAAAAAAAGTATAACATACAGAAGAAATTGACTTAAATTGACTTGATTTAAACAGCTCTTACCATCACCGGGGATATACATTTGCCGGAGTTAAAAATTCCGAACAATGCGTTTTGTTTGGGTATTGGTTAAACAGCTTAGCAGCCGGTTTGTGCCTTCATGTGTTATTTTGCTGTCCATTATTTCTGTTTCTCTGCACATCTCCAAGCTTACTGGCCCGCCTCTTTGCCTTAGTGCATTTATATCTGTCTGCCTTCATTTCAGTCTGTGCCCCAGGTCCTGTGGGATTGTCACAAAGTGCTGATTACACACATGACAAGCCCCACTTCCTGCTTGCCTTGCATTCTGGGGCTTTCAGGCCTTAAGAATCCCTTTACCAGGCTTCCTCTCTTTCCCCCCTCCTCTCACTCTTATCCTTCTCTGTCTTCTCTTCTTTTTCCCTGGGTTGAGCCTGTGGCGCTTTCCCACTTCATTCCCGCGCGGGCTGTGAATCGAAACTGCTGACTTTTGGCTTCTTCCGGAATCACCAAATGTCTGGTTGCAAGTTTTTTTTTTCCAGATTGAGCATAGTTACAACTCCTGCAGTATCCAACCACGCTTCTCTTTAGTAAACAGATTCCTCTATCAACAAATATATTGAGCCAACTCCTACTAAGTGGTGTGTGACAAAAAGCCAGTCTTTGATGTGATTTAAATGGATCAACATTCCTCCAGCCTGCCCTTTCTTTGTCATACTCTCAGGGCATGTAGACAGACACTGGTGATTTAGTCAGCTCGATTCATTTGCGAAGCTGGAAAGCATCTTTGGCTTGCATTTTGCTGCTTTCACGCTCTTTTTTTGATGAGTGCCACTGTGCCGTATTGATTATGTTCTCCCTCTTGATGTTCATCAAACTCGCTAAAAAGAGCAAATGAAAGATGAAAGCGTTGTCTATGTATTCCCTCTTCACCCACGTACACCTAATGAACAAGTCTAAAATTAGACTGCATCTCATGGAGCAAGTACTACTTACAAGCTGAAAGCAGTGGCTTCTCTTAAAAGCATTTGTTTGTATCTGAGATGTTCCCAGGTGGTCTTAGTGTTCTACATGTCTTATTGATGCTCAAAGTGTGCTGCTAAAGATTCCTAAGCTTGTGTTTTCCCATTTTGATATTGACACGTGAAGTATAATTAATTTACAGGCTAAATAGTGAAGCCATGACATGAAATGTCTAATTTAGCTGCAGTTTGATTGAACATGCTCACAATTATTCTGTAACATTTACAAATTTACTTAAAAGATCATCATTCAAGATGTTTAACTCCACATTTAGGTATAGTAATGATAAGAGTGATGCTCATGCTCCTGTGGTCTGTATGCATGACGTTTGTGAATCTGTATGCCAGCACATGTCGTAAATTATTTGTTATAATTTCATTAAGTTGCATTTTGCTCTCTGATGGTTGATTATTCTGAGAATTGCAGCACTGATTGCATCTCCCCTCACACTGTATTTTCTCCCTCTAATTAATCAAATCAAATATCTGCATATTTTAAGGCCACTTCCGCTTTTTCTTCCTTTGGCTTTCATTAATCTTTTGTACCCGTTCTTTCAGCCTTGCGTTTGTTATGTGCCTCTATGCCTTCCTTTTTTTCTCAGAAGGTTGCTATCTTTGTGTTTTTTTTACCTTGCCTACTACTCTGCATTCGCTCTTTGGACCGACACCACTTCCCTGACATTCCCATCTGTACCTCCATCCTCATGATTTTTATTTTGGTCCCACCATTCCTTTAGGCCACCAACCTGGCTCCCTCCTCCACCAACAATGCCACCCTTTCCTTTGCAAGTCCTGATGTCTCCATACTTAACTACCAATCTGCACTCTACCAGCCCTCCGCTGCCTCCATGGCAGCTGTGGCCCAGAGGAGCATGCCCCTGCAGCCGGGGGCTCCTCAGCTCTGCGCCGCCCGGCCTGACCCCTTCCAGCAGGCACTCATAGTCTGCCCACCAGGTTTCCAAGGTAAGGAAGCTTTTTCTCATTAGTGTTTGTTTGAATGGCAAGCAGGACAAGCATACATTCTGATGATTTTGCAGTAAATTGGTGAATATAGAGTAAATAGACTGATCTCTTTGGGTTGATTCCATAGATGCTGTAGCATGCTTGTGAACAGTGACTTATATATGGCGGGCTTCTGCTATACTTCCTTGTGCTAACACATATGGTGCACATCCTTTTTTGTATGCACAGGGCTGCAGGCATCACCTTCCAAGCACACCAGTTACTCTGTGCGGATGGAGAACGCTGTTCCCATAGTGACACAGGCCCCTGGTGCCCAGCCTCTGCAGATTCAACCCGGCCTCCTTACACAGGTAAGAAGGGATTCACATGTCACAGAGGGTGAGCTGATACAGTTATTTGGATCTCAACAAAAACATCGCCTGTCAGAAACACTCCTGAACTTTGAACCTCTCACATTCAAACAAAGCTACCCGCATTCTTTTTTCATAAGCCCTTCACTAAGAATAGTATATATCGATGGAGGACTGAAATCCTCAGTGTTCCGCGGCCCTGCCGCTGCTGGCAGCTGTTTCTTCCTGAGTGCATTCAGGCAACCTTTCCTGTGCATCACCACCGTCTCACCCCCACCGACCCAGCTCTCCTGAAGGCAGAGGCTGCCACGGTCTGATGCACTCAAAGGGAATAGTCACTCACACAGAGAAGGCCTTCAACTGCACTCACTCAATGTGGCCAGAATTTTAGAAGCTAACACACCGTTGTTGCATGAACAGTGCGTTACTGCCCATCACTTTCTTTGCACACATGCCGAATGCAGACGGCTTCCATTGCCACCACATCTTTTTCCCCGTGGACATTTCTGTGAGGCCTTAAAATATCCCTGAGAATCCAGGGAGCTTGAAGTGGTCCCTTATCTCCAGTTAATCATCCAGTAGGCAGACAGGCAAGCAGCAAAGCCCTGCATGTGTCCCTGTGCACATGCCTGTGTTTCTGTGGTGGGTTAATCTGTCAGATACCAAATGGCGATTAGCTCACGGCTGCATTCAAGTCAGGCGTTCCAAATTACTCCACACATCCTTAGAGGTAGAGAGAAGCTTGACTGATTCAAATCATAGCCAGAGAGCTGACTGTGTCATCAGATCCAATAACACAATAGATTTAAAAAATAATAATAGTAAATAAGGTAAAATTATTTTAAAATTAAATTAAATTATTAAATTATTTCAAATTATTTCATTGTGTATTGCGCATTTCCCCCAGGCTCTGCAGGTGTTGTAACTACTGTGTGCATGCATCCGAAACACAAACATGTAATGGTTAACATAAGCAGAACAGCTCAGCTCCTAACTTGCAACTCTTTGTTTGTGCTTCTCTGTATTTGTTTCTTCACTGTGGGAGGTCTCACAGACGTGACTGAGTGTTGGTTGACTCTTGGTTCTGCAACTTGGTCCATTAACTGTTCACTGTCACCCATGCACCCTTGTCCACATTGGATGTATTTGAGTTTAACCACCCAGTACCTGGCTGCACAGAGAGAGAGAGATAGAAAGAGACCAGCGAAGGAGGCTCCAAGCTGGGAGGAAGGGAAACCAGTAGGACTTTTATCTGGATCAGGAATGCAGAAAATGTGGAAACAATTGGGGAGTGAGAGGTTGGGCTTTGTAAGCCCTGAGGTGACAAAGGGCTTTCACCCAGAGAGTGTAGGTCATGGTGGGAGACGGTGGGCAGTTGATAGTGATGGTAGACGAGAAGAAAGAAAACAACCTCTTAACTGGGTTACCATTTCAGGGCAGACAGGCTGGTTACACAACGCAGACGCCTGGTGAGAAAGGCATGTAGAGTGCCAGGAATGGAGATAGGGCAGAGAGGAGGAGGAGCAAGAGTCAGATGGATGTATTAGAGTCTCTAAATGGCATGTTGATAAAAGGCCTTGGATGTGGTCTTAGATGTAAAGACCATCTCCGTCTTCAGAATGTTCCATTAGAGATGTCAGTCATCAGTTTAGAGACAAGGCAGCCCTTTCACAGGGTCCAGTGTCACAGATGCCCTCCTGTGGTGCTGGACTCTGCAGCATCCCATAGACCAAAAAAAAAAAAAAACATTCCTACAATCATGCATTCAGGCTATCAAACAGAGGAGCTACTTTGTGTTAGAGTTAATGGAAAACAAAAGGGCAAAGCAAGCCTTAATAACAAAAATTAGGTGATGGTAGTGATGAAAGTAAAGCTGCTGTCTGTACACGATAGCTGCAAACAGTACTAGAGAAACTATTAATTAGCCGTCACATTAAGTGCTAATCAATAGAACTGCATTAAACTATTAAGGTCTACACGCACAGTAACACACAAGTGTGTTCAGGCACGCATGCACTCATCTCGGCACGTCTTGGGGCACATTGTACTGAGTAGTCCTCCTGTTCTGACTGAGCCGCTTGAACAGCATGAGCTTGTAATCAGATTGCTGGTTTGACTCAGTCAGACACAGAGTCACAATAAAAACACACAGTTTGCACATACATGTGCTTACTCTCTTCAATGCTAACGCAAAGATAAATTACTGCTGTATCTTTATACAGTGTATCTTCCCTAGAGGGATGTCTAAAAATGTTTTTTATCTATTCAAAAGATATAATGTACCTTTGAAATAAAATTGTGCTTTATCAAAACACCTCCAAACTAATCAGCTAAATTAATTAGTTTGAACAAAAAGAAGAAAAAGAGAACAAACACATAATCCCAGGTAAATGTCTGAGATTGATTTTGTGAAATTAGTTAGAATCTTATGACATTTTATTACCTGCCAGCTGTTATTTTGTGTCTCCTTTTTCTGACCTTTGTATTTGTGTTTATGCCCCACCCTGCCTTCTCCTACCACAGCAGGCCTGGCCCAGCGGCACCCAGCAGATCCTGCTACCTCCAGCATGGCAGCAGCTCACCCACACCTCAGTCCAGCATGCCGCGGTCATCCCCGACTCCATGGGCAGCACACAGACTCTCGCCAACTGGAGGTCAATGACACTGCTTTAACTTTTAAAACAGAGAACCCTTTTTTCTCTTTAGGAATTAGTCGGATGAATAGATAAAAGCAACAATTAAAAGCCATTACTTTATGAGAACATATTTATTTTGACAAGAGGGGATGTATGTACATCTGGGGACATCATCTAGCGTCCAGCTTGTCACTGCAACAACTTGATAAATGGATAGGTGGATGCAGGCTATCTGCTTGGAGATAAGGGGTAAGCAGTTTCATAATATCTGTGCATGGAGGGTTGCTGGGCGATGTATGCTTAGATTTATTCTGAGATGTCCGTCTACGACTAGACTCCCCCATCCTTGTCTCGCCCTTCCTTCCTGTCCAGTGGCAACTCTGTAGTCCTCAGAGAACAGGTTGGAAAAGTGTCGCACTCCCTCTGCAGAGCTATCGCTCCACAGCTGCTGGTGTCAGCTCCTCTGCCCTCCCTTTTTGCTCCCTCCGTGTCATCCTGTCGCCTTTTAATTTCTCTAGAAAAGTTAGCTGCTGCCACCTATTGGCCTCTGAGGGAAATGCATTCTCCATCTCTGCTATTCCCAATCAATCTCAGATTGCAGCAACTGATATGAATCTAAAATGTTTGTGCACTTACAATTTATTTGCTGTTTCTTATCGATTTCCGTATACCAACAAATGATTTTATATTACAGGAATTCCCACACGCATGGCAGCCATTATAATCCCATCATGCAGCAGCCGGCCTTGTTGGCTGGCCACGTCACGCTCCCATCCAACCAGACGCTCAATGTGGGAGTGGCACATGTTATGAGGCAGCCCACATCCAATAACAACTCCTCTTCCAAAAAGAACAAACAGCATCAGATGTCTGCCAGGTACTTACACATCATGGTCTGCCGAGACTGGTTGTAAATTGTCGCCATGTCAGCTAAAAACCAACACCACAGCTCATTTTTCCTCACTTTACAGTCTTGAAACTTCAGCATCAGTGAACTTGTTCTCCGTAATCACTCACCCTCCATCTCTGTCTCTCTGCCTAAGGAACGCGTCAGCCTACGAGGTGTCATCGTCTCAAGTGGTGCTGTCCCCGCAGCGCTCCAAGCGGGTGAAGGAGAACACGCCCCCGCGCTGCGCCGTGCTACAGAATGGCTCGGCATCCAACTGCCCACCCGCTCAGGGATGTGGGGGCATAGGGTGGGGGGCTAATGAGGCAGAGCAAGCCTCCAGCACCACGCGCGACCATCAGCACCAGCACCATGTCCCCAGGCAGACCATCATTATCCCCGACACGCCCAGCCCCGCGGTCAGCATCATCACAATCAGCAGTGACACAGACGAGGAAGATGACCAGAAGCAAAACAATGGGTCAGTTTTGAGGAGTTTGAGAGGGTTGCCGTGCTTTTCATGGTATTATTAGACGACTCCGATTGATGACAAGGCTGTCATTATTGTTACGACTTAGAACGGGCAGCAATTTTAGATCAGCCAAGACAAACGAAAACACTTTTTAAACTCATGGCGTGCTTCTGCTTTGAATCAGCTTGAAAAGGAAATGTAAAATCAGAAAATGTTATCTGAGTTTCCAGAGTAGTTTGTTATCAGTCAATGACAACACCTTACGATAAGCTATTAAAAAAAAAGTTGGAGTGAACAGATGTGATGATAAGAATAACAGAAATATATACTTTGTAAAAACAAGACAGAGGCTTTGACCTCACAGAAATACATGTCTGCATTCGGTCAATATTTTGCCTGAGGTCATATGATGACTGTTAAAGTGGAAGTGGGAAATGTATGTACCTATTTGTGCAGTATTTATTACAGTTTCATTTCTGCCCGTGATGTAGGAATAGAAATTTCCCCCTGTGGCGTAAACAAAACACCAGCTACTTATCTAAAATGGCTTTAAATGATGCTCATACAAATTGATTTCACATTCAGGACAACTCCATTCACTCGGTTCCCTTCCTCTTTTCTGCAGTTCGTCTTCTAAGCAGAGGAAGAATGTTATCAGTTGTGTGACAGTCCATGATTCACCAGAGTCAGACTGTTCAAGCAACAACAGCCCCTACACTCTGGAATCAAGACCCCCCAACAACAACAGCTACGATACAAAGACCACCATCCTGGACAATTACAATAACGGCAACCCCCGCACCATCATCATCCCCCCTCTGAAAACACAGAACAATGAGGTCCCAAATGAATGTGAGCGCCTGATGCCAGGTAAAGGACGCCGCCTTTCCTAGGCGTCGCCCTCTGCATTAGCTAATAGCCGACATGTTTTTATCGGCAGCACTGAAGGATAAATCCTCTTTTTTCAAGTTGGCGTAGTTCCCTAAAGAATAAATTGTTTTTCTTTTTTTAAATATTAAGGGCAGAGCAGAGCTTTTCAGCTCTTTATTTATAAAGTAGTCCCTTTATGGCTAAGGTGACCATTTTGACTCCATTTTCCCCTCTCTTTTAGAAAGTTTTTCTCCTTTGAGGACAATAACAATCAGTATTCCTTGATGCAAATTATTACTGCTTGTAAGAGGTGACAGATAAAGTCTAAATGCTCACTTATTCCGCGTTGTGCCCCCTGACGTGGAGTGTGATAGATGCAGAAATGCAAAGATGACTGAAAATGATCCTTCTTAGTGTCACAATTTCCGTTTTTGACCAGTTAAATAAAACATCACACAGGTCTGATTTCTGTGTTTGTTTTTTTTTTACTTCCTGTCAAAGTTTTCGAGTTGACCAGAACTCTGTTTTTCTCCTGCACAGATGGAGTAAATCATCAGAACTCTTCTTATAAGTTTAAATCCTCCAATGGAGTGGTATCTGGCAATGGTCACATACCAGGGGGGGTGACTGGAGGCGGGTCCTACCGACAGCAGCGCTCAGGGCCACACCCACTTCAGCAGCAACCTCTCAATCTCAGCCAGGTATGACCACACCTGAACCATCACTGCGAGCAAAACTGTGTGTCTCATCTCAGTTTTTTTTAACAGTTCACCAACAAAACAAAATCTTTCTGTCGTTTGATCCTCCAGGCTCAGCAGCACATGGTAGCTGAGCGTAATGGCGCGCACCGGCGCCAGCAGGCCTACATCACCCCCAACATCGCTCCCCAGGCCCCGTACTCCTTCCATCACAACAGCCCCTCTCACACCGGGAACGTTCACCCGCACCTGGCGGCCACTCACCTGCCCAGCCAGCCCCACCTCTACACCTACGCCACCCCGGCCGCCCTGGGCTCCACCAGCACCGTGGCCCACCTGGTGGCGTCGCAGGGCTCGGCGCGCCACGCGGTCCAGCACGGGAGCTACCCCCCGAGCATCGTCCACCAGGTCCCGGTCAGCATGGGCCACCGCGTGCTGCCCTCGCCCACCCTGCACCACAGCCAGTATCCGGCCCAGTTCGCCCACCAGGCCTACATCAGCGCCTCGCCCGCCTCCACCGTCTACACTGGATACCCGCTGAGCCCCACCAAGGTGAACCAGTATCCTTACCTCTAGACTGACCGACACTGGAGAGCCCGACCCGGCGCTGCTGCTTCCCTCACGTCCTCCCCCCGTCCCGAGCCCCCATCCACATCCTGAACATCCTCTCCTCGACCTCAGACATAAACAGAGACAGAGGAACATGCAATCCTCATGAAACTGTCACGTATAACTTGAAGAAACAACAACGGAGAGAAGAAGAAAAAATACTATTCACAGCCTCTCGAGAAGGGAAAGGAGGCTGCTGAATTTCAGAGGGGCACAGTTCAAGTTCTCTTTTCATGTTTTCTCTTAAAAGGGCCAGTTTTTTTTGCTTTTATTTGCCTACTCTTTGCTTCACTTTTTAGAAAAAAAAAAAAATGTTTAATTAGTTTTACAGGGAAGTTTGAAGCCAGCGTTTTGGGACAGTGGAGATTTTTTGGATTTGCTTTCTTTTATTTCCCCTCATATATTTGGGAAGTGACTGTTGAACAGGGGTTACTGACTGGAAGTCTGGAATCCCAAAGGATTTGGGACAAGGTGAAATACGGAAACCTGCTGCTCTTCAAAGAAAAAAAAATATGATGGCCTTGAACTGTCTTAGTATTTCCAAATCATTCATGGTGTGGGGAGAAAAGAGAGGCAACTCCGCCCACTCCACCCTTCTCCAGCAGAGGAGGTCACTGGAAATATAACCAACAGAAGACAACAAACTTTTTATTGTATTTATAGATATTTTTCCTTTATGTTTCACCTTTATGATACTTCAGTTTTAGCTAGGTGTCTTAGCTGGGCCCCGTTCTTAGAATGTAGCAGTCTGCACCTGTTTTATTTTTCCTCTCCTGATACCAATAGATTGATTTCTTCCGCTTTTTTCAGTGTGATTGCACAAAGTGGTTATAATAACATAGGCATGTACAACGTGATTGTCTGTGTGTGCTACTGTCAGCCATGCGTGTGTAGTCCATCTCCTCAAAAATCCTCTTCAGTCTTTAGGTTTTAACCATTGTTCCCTAGTAGTGCCTTACAGATTTAACGACACAGTTTACTTGGCTTGGATCCTGAAAGCCACAAGAGACTATAGCTATACATAGTGAGACATGTTTCCCCTGGTTTGACATCTTAATCAGAGGGCAGTTGTGGCTTTCTTCCAGGTGTAGGCTCTGCCCTCGCTGTTTCTTGCCCATAATTACAGCATACCATAGATGACAAAGATTAAAATCAGAGCAGATATCACGCTGAGCTTTTTTTATTATGTGTGCATGAGATAACTTGCCTGGGGTACTTAACCAAAGTTCTAGATAAATTCTTGTCACATTTGCTCCAGTAAATTATGTAAATATGAAAATGTACAGTTTTAACTGTAGCTGTAAACCTCTTTCACAGTGGCACCCGAAACATGGCTGTAATTAGAAATATGTTTGTTCCTTTTGATCACACGAGTAAAAAAATATGTGTTGTGAATAGAGAGCAAAAATTCTAGCTCAGTTTTCATGTTCAAGGTATGTGTTACAGTATAAAGCTTGAGACACAATAGAGGTTGTCTCTTTTCAAGGTTAAGAGCTAGTCCAAGAGAAGGGCCTGACAGAAAGTGATTGTTGCCATGAGGGTGGTTCTGTGAGGCCAGACATAGCCTGGCTGCAGCAAAGAGACGGAGCATGAAGCAGTGTTTGAGAGAGATACTGTGTAGGCATGAGTTAAGGGACCGGTTGAAGGCGTAGGGTCAGTTTAGGGAGGAAAACTCTCTATATTCAATGGGACTAAAATGGTAGTAAGTTGGTAATGAGCAGGTCGATAGTAACACTGAGCCCAGGTGGTTGGTAGAGGCCTCACGGACACTACCTCACCTGAATGCACACTTCAAAAAATGACATGAGTTCTTTTGTCTCTTTGTCTGTTTGTTTTTTTTTTCCTTTTGTTGCCGTTTCGTTTTACTCTAATGAGGATAATTGGAGGTTAATTTATCAAAGTTTGTGCAGCATCCCAGAGCTGCAGGAAGAAATCAGGAGGGAATTAGAACAGCATACACCTGAAAGGGCGCCTTGTGAATGGTTTGTTGCCACTGTCCGTTCGTCTTCGAAACCAGGTACACCACAGACATCGCCACGCCAACCAGACGGGATACCCGAACACTTAGAAAAACCGATAGGGCTGTTGCTTTGTGTGTTTGCTGCTTGATTTGACAGATTTCATTATCTTGTAGCCAATAATACAAATAAGCCCCTCTGTTCATTCGACCTGTTGAACATGGGCACATCAGTACTGCTGGTGGTTTAGTGAAAGCCTTTTCCCTCTCCTGCATCTTATGCCATAGTACTTGCATTTGAAGTGATTTTTTTTTTCCTTTTAACTTAACATTATCTTGAACTTTATGACATGGCTGTAGTACATGTTGTGTTTATTTTTAGAGATTGTTGCAATAATTCTTGTGGATGTTTTATCAAAGTGTGAGTGTGTTTTTATTATATGTCAGGCTCGTTTCTATTTTGTAACCTGGGGGTTGTTGTAAAGTAATATTTAGTATTCTGTGGAGGTGAGTACACCTGTGTAAAGTGTTGCAACACTGCTGAGGATAGAAAGTGGTGAGTTGATGATAATCCACTGGGGCCCTTATAAATACTGATTTAGCTTGAGGGTGCAACGCCCAGGTTTGAAATCCAACAGTCCCTTGATGGGCCCCTGGAGTTGTCTTTCATCCTGGTACTCTCCTCAAAAACTCTCCACTCCCTATCAGCTCCAGCATGAAAGCCTTGGCTCCAGGCACTTGAAGATGTGATTACATAGTGTGTTGCTAGTTACATCATTTGTCTATGTTCACTTTTTTTTTTCCTTTTATTCTATTTTATCTACTTAATTTCTTGTGGGTCATTAAGGCCTAAGCACACACACATATAAGGGATATGATTTTCCATTGGATTCTTTTTGGCTCCTCTGTTAAGAAACAAACTACTGAAACATTCCACTGTTTGAGGGAATATAGCATGACCCATGCTACAGTACACTGCTGTCCTGTCCCTTCTCCTGTCAGTGTGGGAATAGTGCTGTCTCACTCAGACTTTTTTGCTCGTCCCACCAAAGAATTATAACAGGTTGACCATGTACAGCACAGCACAGTCTAGTACGGTGCAAACAGTCCTCCACATCATTGCCAGAGCAGACAGGCAATAACCTCTGGCCTCATCTTTAATGGCTTAACAAGTGCTTTTAAGGATGTGTTGTTTTACCACCATGACATGCACATATGTGAAGAACATACAAAATGCACAGTGAGGAGTTAACACATCATGCATACAGCACAGTCAACTCTGTGTGTATGGAAGCTATGAAAAGAGTTGCATTTGTTTTAAAGACTTTTTTCCAGTTTTGTTTTCAATATTCCTCCTTCCTAGCCCCAATTCAGACTGGATTTATTTTCAAATGTTATTTAGCCTCTGTCCAAATTGTTTCAAAAGCCAGTTATTTCTCTGTTGATGATGTTTTAGCTTTATTAGTGTCCTAAGTAAAAGCTTGTTTCACAATAGTGTGCCATGGAATAGATGATCTGTCAAATAAATAAATCAAAGATGTACCAACCATACCTTTAAAAACATGGTCATCTGCAAAAAATGAATGTAATATGTAACCCGACTACATTTGAAATGGCTTTAGATCTTTTCCCAGTGGGTGACCATCTAGTTCAATTTTTTACCATTTGTGGCCACGCATGATGCAATAATTATACATCTGAACTCCAGCTAAACCCAATATGAGAATGATTATGTAAAATTGCCACTCTACTTGTAGTTGGGGGATATCCAATGTAGTTATTGAAACATCCTGTCGGGATAAACCCTGTATGTTCAACATTGTGGAAAATAGCTTGATGTGTATGATACATTTTGTCTTTTTCTGTTTCACATAAGCATTTTTCTTGTGTTTTGTGATAAAAGAGGGGAATCAGAAATGTGAGCATTAATGTAGATCGAGTGACCTTACAATTACCAAAATGTGCTTAAGTAGTGTGTAAAAATGTCAGCGTTGCTGAGGTGAGTATCGCCTTCCCAGCTTGGAACTTTATTGTTAAGTACTGCCTTCCAAATAACCAACAATACCTCCAAAGCTTTAAGGGGACATTTGAATTAGAGAAAAACAAAAAAAAGGCAGCATCTCCATCTCTTTATATGAAGCCTGTTGTTCTCCTGTGAAATGCACTCAAACTTCCAATTTTACTGTTATCATGCAAACTACTCTTCCTGAAGCTTTGGAAACACTCAGAAACATTCCTGAGCGCATGAAACACAGTGCTACATAAATCACCCTCAAACAAACTCCTATGAGGTGACTTGAAGCGTAGCAAGTGAACAGACCGCCTGCGACACTTTTCGTTGCAGAAACTGGTCAGCGAAGCCGCAGTGATTCCCAAAGTCAAAGGAGTTACAGGCAGGTGGGAGGTGGCTAAATTGTATGTTGATTAAGTGTCAGTCAAGATAAAATTCACAACCTAATTTCACAAGCATTCTTAAAGCCCTTTTGGAAAATACTTTTTTTTTTCTTCTGTTCTATTTAACCTTTGTTAAGGGGATCTGCTCCTTTTGCTGGCTATTCCTCTGGGGAATTCAGGGTGGGGTGGTCATGGTTTGATGCCATCAGTGGTAGGGGTGTGGGGGGGGGGGGTCATCCTATTGCAACATATGAATTTAAGAACCAAAACTGATTCAAGTATGATTTCCTGGTATCTTTAGCTGTCATTAAATTCTCTCAAGACAGCAATTGTTTTTACCTGCTATGTCCTAAGCAATACAACTCCAGATTTGAGAACTTAAAACCATGTGGTTTCATATTTCAGATGTCAAATGTTTGGCTAAAAGGAGCTATTTTATGGTGGTGATAAATGTAACCTGGATGTGGTAGAACAAACATGCGCCAAGGCCGTGTTGTCTTTTTATCACCACAGAAATTCCCAGATGAAGCTAGAGATCGTGTCCATGAGTCACTGTCCAGTCTGGGCTATTCAACAACAGAAAATTTGTAGATAAGTGGTAAATAGGTATGAAGATACTTATGATTAATGAAAACATTTCTAAGGACCTAAGAGAGCATCAAACCCTGACCCCCCTTTTGTGTCCATTGCTGTATGGTTTCTCAATGTTGTAAGATCTCATTCTTTGTCAATGAAGCTAATGTGTGCTGCAGTATTTCCTAGTATACTTCTCTGTTTATTGTCTTTTCTTAATTACTTTTGCTTTTCTCGGAGTGTGATGTCTCATTATTTCAATCTGTTGATGTAGCGTTCTATGTATACCCTGTTCCTTAGCCTAATATTATCAAGTATGTTATAAGAATGGATATTTTACTGGCTTTATAGAATGTTTAAATAAATATAATAATGACAATAAGAAAAAGGATTAATTAAACCTCCTAACAAGTTGAATACTTGCTACTAAGCACTTGTGTTTCCATTATGATGTTGTGTGCTTCTCTTAATCATTTTCGTTGTAGAAAAATTGAGTGAATTTATATTAGGCTTCGAAAAAAACTAATAATAACATTGTAAATTTTACAGGAGGGTTTTAACCAACAAACAGCTTCATCAAATAGAGTATAGTTATTTTATTTGTCCTCTTTACTAACTGTAGGGTGAGAGGGGGCTTGCGTTGTGGTGAACTATGTTATAGCTTGTTATTCACTGTTACTTTTGATCATTTTTTCGGTCTCCGAGGTGAATCGAGTTATTAATGAGAATTTGTATGCTCACATATGCATATTGTATATGTGTAGAAAATGTAATCACACTTTGTCTTGGATTTACATTAAACTGTTAAGTCACTGCACCAGGCTCCTGTCTTCTGCTGCGGCGTATAGTGTGTGCATTTCTGCTTCAGATTGCTCCATAACAATAGTACTCAGAAAGACCAGAATATGCTATGTAATGAAAGACACATGATGTTATGGTTAGTTTGGCAGTCAGTTACAGTTATTCTTAAATCACCAGCGTAACATATTAGAATAAATTCTCCTGATTAAATGGCCTGGAGCATGGAAAAACTACATGAGAGGTCAATATGTTTTCATTAATACAATTTCTAAATCTATCTATTTCATTCAGTTTAATGTTTAATGAGACCCCATTTTGAAAGTGCAGCAGCTCTCCAACGCATGAGAATGAGAATGTTGTTTTTCCTCTAACTTTGCACACTTTTCCAGGCTCATCATGTCTTTGTGAGAACTTTACCAGCCGTAACGGAACTCCTCATTTTTCATCTCAATAAAAAAAATACAGTTCATTATAATTCTGTCTGTGCAAAAACAAATTTTTTTCAAACAGCAAAATGTATTTGGGATAATTACTATTCCACCACTAAGCAGGGGCCCCACAATAACCCACATTATCTTTAAAATGGAGAAACAGACCACAATGTATTGTTTTACACTGGCATGAAAATAACATTGGTTGAAAATGATAGAATACCCTTTTTTTACTGGTTTGTTTGTTTTAAGAGTTTGATAGTTATGGTTAGGAAAAGCAGGGCCATTTTGATGCTTTAAAAATGGGTTGATGATACTGTACATTACATATTCTAGAAAACTTGATATGATGCAATATGAATATGTAAGAAATGTTCAGCTTTTAGGACAAAACAGTGGTATGACTAAAATAAGATTGAGTGGAATTTAAAAAAAAAGAAAGCTCTTTTCAACTTTAATTAATTGGCAGAAATGTAGCTTTATGAGAAGTAACAATAGCGTCAGTTAAAACTGCTGGTCATGAAATTAGCGCACTCTGCACGACCACTAGAGGGCAGTGTGCACCAAAATATCTACAAGTTGAAATTGGGGTGCTGATTATATCATTTCCTTTACGTGCACAAACCCATGAAATGCGTGATGTTTTTATGCTGAAATGAATTGGTCAATTATCTAAACGTTTCCCTCTTAAAAACGTGTTGGGCAGCAAAAAAAAAAACGGGGTCCCGATTTAAGTCTTATGGCTGTCAACTAGAAATAATGATGGAAATGTCCAATTGAACACAGGAAGTGTCCGAAGTAGGATACAGCAATACACTAATGAATCCTCTAAAAACCTTACAAGAAAACGTATCGTGAATAATTTTTTGAAAGGTTCAACTCAGTTTCACTCTAATGTTAATCCTATTAACCCGATAAAGAACTGCTATGAGTCTTTGGGCGCATCACTACATGAGGCAACGTTGCCGTGGAAGCCGCAGACGCCAGGCGAGGGGGACCAACCTAATGTCAAAAGCCCACCCTGACAGAAAAGTTACTCAGCCAATCACAGTGGGCCTGGCTAATTTAGAAACTAATCAGATCGCTCAGAGGGCGGGGCTAACCCAATCCTCAGGACAAGAGAAGGTAACAGTTAACCAAGAGAGTATCAGATCTAAAGCAACCTCCAGGTCTGCGGCTGCACGTCTCCGCTGAAATAACTTCAGACGTCGGCAGGTGGTCAAGTGAAGGCTGAAGACAGAGCTGCAGACACCATTTCATTACACCAAAGGGTATTTTCCTCAAAGGAACTGAGTGAGTCGGAGCTCCGCTTTTTTGGGGGGTAAGTCTGAGTGCGCAGCTATGAGCTGGCGGAGAAGAATGGCAGAGGGGACGACAGAAAAAAAAAACGTTTTATCTGCGCTGTATCTATTGGCTTTGGCGGGTATCACCAAAGTCCGTTTGCTAGTCAGAGCTCAGCGTTTTTTTTGTGCAGGGACACTCAAAGGAGAGACGTAACCCGCTACGTGTAGCTTTGCGAAGAGCCGCATGACCGTTAAGCTCGCGAGTAACGGGACGGGATGTAGGACAAGAGACCGGGTCGTGATAACGGCGTACGGCGGAGAGCTAGCCACACACACACCGGGGGGCTCCGTGCTGCTGCCCCATCGATCACACTACACCACATCACTGTCCTCTTCGTGCAAACTAAGTTTGGGAGGCTGCCCGATGACATATATCATCCGTGTTGATTTGATTTGACCGATGCTAGCTTTATTATTACAATATAATTATATATATTTCCGCGAGCATGAATAAGCTTTGGCTCCAATCGTGTGCGCACATGTATGTGAGTATGCGTTGAGAATTGATTTTAGGATTTTTTTTTCTATTCTCATTTAACTTCCAGATCACCCCTTGTCCAGATTAACTCTTATTTGTTTTAGAAGAAGCTATGGAAAGCGCAGATTCAGATTCATGACTAATGCATGTTTATGAGCCTGTTGTTTTCCCTCTTGATGGCAGAATTTTGTCTTTGAGAGTCACACTTATTTGCTTTTATTTCCCTACAGACATTCTCCACTGAAATGACCTGTTATGGAAGGAGAGGGCCATAAAGAAAAAAGGACCATATTAAGCATCCCGATATAACCCGAACCACTGGTCATCTCTTTGCAATGAATCGTCTCTTCTCCACCGGATGAAATGCCCCGACCCTAACACCGCCGCACCATGGCAGCTTTAGTCTCCGCTTTGCGCTGGGCGAAGATTCTTAGGGCTCTTCTGCATGCCCAACATGCGGTGTTTCTTGGACTAACAATACTCATAACAGTGATTGCAGCAGACGCACCTGTTGCAGGTAAGGAAACACAGTTTTGTGGCTAACACAATGTAATTCACTCATATATGCATCATGTAGGCCATTGTCCTAATCTAGTTTTAGTGTTCCTTGGAGGGCAGTCAACTCAACACCTTTCACCTCTGTCTGTGTAGTGTGTGAGACCAAAGATGCAACCGTGCTGACCATGAGGGTTATGGTACATGAATAGCCACATATATGATTGAATTGGTTAACATTTAATTAACCAAACACAAGGACAACCTCAAATATCCATTCTGCATAAACTAGATGCGTTTTTATGTGTAATCTGAAGTCTGTTAGCGTGATCAGAATCTTTAACCTAATGGGATGACTTAGTTTTTAGTTTGAATTGCAGGTTCTTAATCTTGTGTAACTGTTCTCTATCACATTTTTCAAAGAAGAGTCATATTAAACTATGTAAAGATGTCTTTTTTTTCTCTGTCCATGTAACTGCTACAGGCGTGTTTTCTAATCATGAACTCCCATTGTCAGGAATACGTGACTCACATTTAAGGAGCTTCTTAGCACAACTGCAGTCTTGTTTGCAGACGACTGAGCAGCTGCACTAGCAAAGTTGGGGGTTATTATGGGCCTTTCGCATGGCCAACTTAACCAGTGACCTTTAGTCCCAAGCTCGCTTTCCAAACCATTTGGACACTGTTCCCAACTTTTCAGCAGAAAATCTGTCAGCCGCTTAAAAAACATGCGTCCAAATATTCTCAGCTTCTGTTTGTTTTGCCTGTAAAAGTGTCTGCAGCCCGCTCTGCGGAAACAAAAACCTCTTTGTTAGTTTACTTCCGCTAGCTTTGATTTTCATGTGAACTGTGTCAGGGCCTCTGTATGACCTGGGACGGTGGTGATGGTCATAATGAGGCCGTCCACGTGTTAGATTCAAGACTTTTCTACACGAGCTGAAGTGACTTTGTTTTCCGCTGCATTCTTACGGTAGAGTTCAACCAATATCGACTAATTGGAGAAAGAGAAAGGGCTTAAATCCAGCCAGTTGAAGGGTGTTTCCCTGGGATTAAATTCATTGATGCTGACATTATCCCATCAACACCCCCCTCCCCCTGCCCAATGCCGAGCAAGCGTGTTTTAAAGGTAGCCTAAAACTCTTGATATTGCCTTTTAATAGGATTATGAAGTAAAAGGCCTGAGTGAGAACCGTGGACAGGAAATCAAGAATTAGGATGTCCAAAAGCCTTGTTGACATGGTAACGCTTTATAGATCTTTTTTATTTCAATGACTGCTATAATAACAAGTCCCCTCATAATTCAAATTTTCATCAGGCTTTTTGCTGAGGAAAAGTGCAGTTCAGCCATACTGTTTTCTATTTTTACTAATCATGTACATTATTGATAATGAGTTTGAATTATGTATGATACTTCCCTTCTTATTTCTGGGAATCTGCAGTTCCTTTGTTTATAATGAAAGCTTTAAAGCATTGTATTAAAGCATGTATTAGATGTGTTCTGACCTGTAGGCTCATTTGGCTGCTGAGCAAGTTGACTGCTCAAGTATTTAATATTTCTCACATGCCTGAAGATGTTCTTTTGATTCTAGTTTGTCTGCCAGCTTAGTTTCTTTCCACCATGCTGTGACTCTGGAGCCGTTATTTCTCTCGCCCAGACAAAGAACTTATTTTGGCTGTTTCCTTTCTTTAAAAAAAGATAACTTTCCCCACTTCGAGGAGGATGGTTTTGGGATACATGGTCACAATTTGGCCTTTGTTTGCCATGTATTTGAGGCAATGCTCCTTGTTATCCTGACACAACTGCAACCGCTGTAAAACATGCTAAACATGTCATAAATGACCCCCCCCAGAGTAGGAAAGTGTGTTTATCCTTCATGCAGCGGGACGATGCATGAGAATGAAGTCATTGCACAGCAACATGCGGCAGCTGGACATCATCACATGGCATTACGTGGGGCTTTGCCTCCTTTTTTATCATAAAAGTCTCTTTTTTTGTTGTGGACCGGTGCTCATCATCCTCTCCTTTTATGGTATTACCCTTTGACTATTTGTATTTAAATTTTGATATCCAGAGGTGTCATTGAAGGCACAGATAAGACTTTAGCCAACTGAACTGAATTTCCATGAACAGCGTCTCAGGTGAAATCACTAGTCGTACACTTTTCCTTTTCCTGTCTTCCTGGGTGATATCCAACCTCCAGAGTTAACACAACACTTCCCTTTTACCCTCCTATTTCTGTTGCATGCCTCAGATCAGCGTACTAAGTGGAAAAACTTTGTCGCCACACTGTAAAATACCCTTGAAATTTTGGAGCTTTTCACTCTCCCGTGCACCAAAGTGGCTGGCAAGTTCAGCACAGCGAGCTCAAGGCCAACAAAGTCCTTTCTAATTACCAGCGCAGCCGGTTGCCATGTGAAATTTGATCTGTGCGGGATGACAATACGCCCATTCATTATTCATTAGAGCTGGAAGGCAGTCGCAGATCAATGGGTTGAACCTATCAAAAGCCAAACGCTGGGTACTGTTGCGCTCACCAGGCCTACCGCCTGACCACGCTGGTCCAGTGGAAAGCGGCCAGGAGCCGATCCGGCCTGTCCACGGACAGGCTTGTCCCAGCAAAATCCTCTCTCTGTCTGGAGAAGTGGATGCTGGTCCAGTGGTCAAGGGTGGGTCGCAGACAGAAAACTAAGCGGCCTTGAAATCTCACAGATGATCATGCTTAATTACGCCCTACTGCCTATTATACTTTTCATGTCTGACTTCCACATTAAAGCTGTTTGATAGTCGGCCTCGCCGCACCGCTGGCAGGGTCGCATGTAGGTTGGCTTTCTTCTTTTACCTGCATGGTAGTTGTTGGTGAGTAGGTGCTGTAGTGGGGCTTTGTGAGTGGACATCTGTTTCAGATTTTCTGTACCCTTTTTATATGTTTTACCGGAGCAATTTTCCACTGCGGTTTCAGCATCCTACAAGTACAATTATTGCTTTAAAACAACTATCTAATTCACTGAAGGCTCGAAAGGCCTCCACAGCATTCTTGTTGATTTTCAATCCAGACATTCCAACGACTTTATTTACTATTTGAATCATGCTTCTCCTTAAAAAAGGAGGCGGTTCAAATTCAGTTGGGTTTTTTAGTAGGTTGTTTCTCGCTTATTGTTCAAACCGGGGCTGCCCTCACTTGGGAGCTTGAAATGGGCAAAGCAGAGTTCACGATTTGTCAGAAGCCAAAACCGAGGCCGCGTTGTGCCGACCCCGGATAACTATTTGCTCTGATTAACTGCAGCTGATGATTTATATATTTATCCGAACAGATGGTGCGGTTCAGACCGGCCTGTTTTGAGCTTCTCCAGGCAAAATGGCTTCGGTCTTTCAACGTTGCAGCTGTAACTAAGAACCCCTAATAATACGCACTTTGGCTTGCCCTGCACAGCCGTTTCCTTTCCCGTGTGATTGCTGTGAGACTTGAAAACGGCTTCCTTCCAACCAGAACTTTACCTTACCCAGCAGACCGTGTTTGTTAGCAAAGGACCTCAGGTCGGACAGCGGCTCGTGGGAGGATTGAGACAAAAGTGGAAGAGGGTGCTGAGTGATGTGGTCCTCTGTGCCTCTCTGGTTACAACTTTGAACCTTCCTGTCTTTGAAAAGAAATAAGGACCTGACAAAGAGTTGAAGTGTAGCTAAATTCTCTCTGAGGGTGCCAAAATTGCTTATTAGAACTATGAATTTATGATTTTTGCCATAGAGAGAGACTCCTAGTTTTTATGTTTTGGAACTTAGAAAACTCTCGCTCAGATTTCCTCTTTTTCCCTTTTTGAGGTCTCTTCTCTTTTCTCAATTGGACTCTACTTTACTACTTCCTTCCCCTCCCCCTCATCCTGCTCCCCTTCTTTCTTTAACTCTCCTTTCTCTTATCTTAAGAACCTTTCCCTCAGGAAAGACAAACAAAGATCACATGAATATTTTATGAGATTCAAAGTGGAGTCACATCTTTTTTTTTTCTTCTCATGTTCATAATTGGCCAGATCAGATTAGCTAAAAACTTCACATCAGTCATTAGATGGTGAACAAGATTTGGATTACCCTTCAAACTACGATTATGTTTACAGCTCTCTTTTTATTTATTCAAATATGCCCTTCTGATCTCGTAAAATTTGGTCTTTGCTAAATGCAACAAGTGCACTGCAAAGCAACGCTTGCTGGTTTGTGATAAAGAATCTCCTACTCTTCCGTTTAATTTTTCTTTTCTTTCTTTTCCCCTTCTCTCCGTGCTGTTTAAGCTTCGGCGGAGACGGTGATCTAATTCGAGTCCTCTGATAAAAAAAACAAAACAATGGAATCTGTCCCATCTTAAAAGCTTCCCTGATAAAGCAAACGTCAGCACCGTCCTATCTTGATTGTTTGACTGCTCTCAGCATTCACGGCGGCTCCTGCCAGCTGAAAAGAGCCAGTCACGCAAGGGGCTCAGCTGAAAGCAGAACCATGTGTGGGGTTGTAGTTAGTGAACATTAATAGCGTCTTTCTTCAGCTCTGCAGCCAGCCTGACGTGAGCATGTGCACATCCAGGCTCTGCGTGCCGCTGCCTGGCTGATGTCCGGTGTTTCCCTGCTTTAGTAGCTTGTTTCCTATCAATAAAGGTGTTTTAGTTGCTTTGAATAAAATGCTCCACAAAGTTGGCGCCCAACATACGTTTGCAGTTTCCTTTTCATACCGGGAGCCGATACAATACTGGCCTTTTGCAATGATGCCAAATAGAAGGACATCCAGACTGCAGGCTGCCACCTCCATTAAGCTGATTGTGTATTTCGTTCTCTGCAGACGCCCACACCGAGTTAGACGTTGTCTGCTCACTCACGGATGTTGTTGTTTTTTCTGGATTCAATTTCAATTTATAAAAAAAAAATATTTCAAACACAGATTTTTCAGACACCTGAAAAAGTAACAGTATGCTGGTTACCTGGGTGGGAATCTAATTTGTACAAAGAAAAGAAAGGATGTTGCAAAAAAAATACAGATACATGTTTTTTATTTTAATGATCAGTAAACAATTTCAACTGAAATGTTTTTTCCAGCAGGTACTGTGTTTACCAGCTGTTTAGTTTAAGCGTGCTTAAGTCTCATTAAATTGAACCTATCAATATTTTTCTGCGTGATGCTACCATTAAATAATGATGGAAACTTTGTTTAATAGTTAATTAAACAAACAGTAATCTCAAGTATAACAGAAAGAATAAGAGGGAGTATAGTCAAATAAAAATGGCACATACAGAATTTTTTTTTCTTTTATTAGATTAGATTTTTCAATTCTTCCTCTCTGTTTTTTTTTTTTTTTTAAGCTATTTATTTGCCAAAACCTTCAAATATTTCAAGTTTTGCCTGCCTTTAGCTCGGTTCCATTGGCTTGTTCACTATTTATTTAACTGATTGGATTTTCCAAATGTACGTCCGGCTAGCCAACATCAGTAATAATCCCCTGTCTTTTCAGAATCCCTTTAATGTGATTGCTGGCAGTAATTCAAGCCTGGACGTGAATGCTTAAACTAAGGCAAAAACAAAACAGTGAAGCCGGTCAAGGTTTTTTTGTTGTTTTTTTGTCGGACTTAAATCACAGTCTCCTAAAAAGTTATTTCAATTTACTCTTTTCAGGTGTTAAGCGGACATAAATGGTCGTGTACCCCCAAAAAAATGCAAACCCTTCCCTTTCCAGTCACTGCTGTCCAAGAGATTGAATAATCAATTAGATGTGGCAAGAAGTAGTTAAGCAAAAGATCAATTTAAAAGGCTTTTCACAACTGACAGAATGGGATCCAAGAGACAACACAAACAGGGTCCGAGCTCCATGGAAGCAGCTCTGTGTTAGAGTCACCAGTAGATTACAACAAAAACACGATCTGCCACTGAATGGAGTGAGACCTACATCTGATCTAGAGAGGGATCATCAGCAGAGGGCCCGACAAGCAGCAGCAGCCACAGACCATTTGAAGACCGTCAACATACAGTAGTACAAATAATACTTGTACTTCATTTTGCAGTGCAGAAAAGCTGTGGCTGTCATGGCTTCGCATTAGCTTCGTTCTAAGCTTAGACTTAATGCTCTCTTCACTTGAATTTCGAGGATGGACATAACAATTCGCATCCAACCAGGTGTAACACTCATGTTTCAGGGAACAGGTGGCGGCGCAGCATAGTCTATGAGATCTTTGTCAGTGTTTGCCTGCTCTAATGTCACCCCCAGTGCACGTGGACCTCACATGCTCTTTGAACCACTACTGTGTCTGTAAGAGCCATTATCCATATCAGGGTTGGCTTCATCTCTACAGTTATTCGTGATATCATCAATTACTTGTCGATACTTCTGTTTGTTTTTATCAACTTGATACCTGTCCCCGATTCATACATGTTTATCCATTCTCCGTGTGACCAAATGAAACGGTTTGCCACCGTTGGAGCGTTGAGTTCAGACGAGCTGACATTTTTAGGTCATGTAAAACAGTTCGACTTCAAATATCAGCGATTTCTTAGAGCAATTAGGAGCTTACATGTCTTTGTTTGTTCAGCATTCCAAGCGTGTTGTGAATTGTGAAGTGTTGACATGGTTTTTATATGTATGTCAAAGAGCCGGATGTTAGGCTGTTATACACAGAGATTTGAAATTAAATAACACACATATCCAAAAGGATGGGTTTGTATTTGCCGTGTTTGAGCCGGTATAGATATACCAGCTGATTCAGCATCTGTCTCACAATGTAAAAACAATTCAATAAGTCACACTAAGTCGCATTAGTTTTCTTTGTATCATCACTCACTGTTTTCTGATCACCACCAGGGTGATATTTGATCCAATGACTTACTGCATGCTCCTGTGTGCTTTGTGTTTGTTTCCTTGTATCACTACTGAGTTTGCGCAGGCACAGCTTGACTACCTCTGGGTTCAAAAGTGTGCCAAAGTTGTTTTTTCTTCTCTGAGCTCTTTTTAGTCTGCTCTGTTATAGTGACATACTGACTTGATTAACCAACCTAGGTTAGAATTAGTTCCTCTCCAGTGCCAAGCCAGAAGTATGCTGGCATGAAGTGACGCAGTAAATCGAACGTGATGCTCCAGAAATGTTTTCTTTCGACTTGATCCTTTTTATAAGTGATCTGCTCTGTCTGCTTGGTATTAAAAATAGTCCTCAGTCTCCGTCCGATCCGTCTGTGGCTGTTTCCAATGCAGAGGTTTTGTAAACTACAGAGAACGGCAGACTTTAAAGCTGTTGCTGAGTCACTACAGAGAAGCTCTTCCAAGGCTGATGCAAGTCCTGCACTGATGACAAGCTTTCCAGTTTGCTCTGACCCCCGACATGCAGTTTGTTCATGGCACATGGGCTTTGTTTTGGTTATTTCTAATCCCCAAAGTAAATCAGCCCTTTGACTCACCCCCCCATCATCTGTGTTGTTTTTGCTGGCACCATACTGTGGCACTGTATTGTTGAAAAAAATGTGTTTTACAAATGTTTCCTTAAATATCTCATAATGAGACATTTGGGCGTATTAGAGTGGTGAACATGGGACTGCCACAATGTCTTTTCCATTCGTTATTTAGGAGCCATTTCAACCCATAATGCCCCACTTAAACATGACAGAGTCTGACTGTGAAATGTTAGCAGGCACTTCTGAAATTTTATCACGCATGCCACTCGCTGTTACGCAATGGAAAGAGAAGCCTTCGGCACTCGAATTAAACTCAAATGGCTTGGCATAAACCTACATTTGCTCTATTCTGTTTCGACTGCTCTAATGTCACCCTTGAGGATTCTAATGCTCTGTGTACGAGGTAGAGTTGCTCCCTGATGACTTGAAAATCCACACCATCCATCTCTTCCAAGATCAGCCACCATCTCCACACAAAGACTAGAAAATGCATTCTCTACGGTTTATTTGTAAAATCCCAGACATATGGTCTGTGGGAGCATATTAGCTTGCTGTCGTGGGCCAATCCTGGACGTGAGTGAAGTGGTGGTCTTTGTCACTATTGTCAGTGTAGCGAATAACACTTGATGTTTTATGGTCTCTGTTAAGCATATCCTACAACATGAACCAGTTTTTGTAGCCAGTAATGAGTTTTCTAATTTTACCTGGACAAACCCCACTCCGCTATGCCTCTAAACTGAATCACAATCTTTTTTTCCATCCGCAGATGAGCCTCTATTGGACTCTGCACACAACACTATGGGATTTCTCGGAGATATTCCAAGTCCAACAGGATCGTCATTATCAGCCTTATTAAATTCACATTACACTACCTTTGAAACCCCAGAGTCACCTGGTGCCCCCTCACCCATGTCTCAACCAACTGATGGAGATAGGACTACTGACACTGCACTTTTTAAGCCAGAGGTTAACACACATCACTCCAAATCTCAGATGCCAGTCGATGTCCTTAAAGGAAACCCAGGTATTCTGACCACTCCATTGAGTAAAACTTCACAACCTTCTCTGGCGTCCGCTCCACGATATGAAGCATCAGCCAAACTCTCCACAGACTCAAAGATGGTCAGGACAGATTCAAACTTTCAGGCATCGTCTCATCCTCCAATTTATACAAGTTCCGACCCATCACTCCAGTGGAATACAGCCATGACATCTTCAAACCCAACTGCTTTTAGAAAATCAACACCTCATCTAGTTCTTCATTCCGTGAAGCAAGCCGCTTCTAGTGAGATACAGGATAGGCATTCAAATCAGACACTGCCCATCAGGACCTTTATGCCCAGTCCACCTCTGGAACTCCCAATACTGGCATTCTCTGACTCTTTGGCAAACGAATCACATGGTCAAATTGGGAAATCAAGCCAGCTGAGCCCCAGCATTGTGGCCATGGAAAACAAACCAGCTCCCGGCATAAACATGCTGCCTGATGAGATTCCGTCCCCTGGACACCATGTGCCTTTCATCACACCCCACCATGCAACACCTTTATCTGAGCCCACCGACTTGACTCCAGAGGACTACTACCCCACCAACACCATGGATGTGGACTGGGGGTCCGGCGATTACCTGGAGACAATGTCTTTCTACAATTCAGATGGAGATCCATATTCTCTGGTCACCAAGGTGCCCTCTGACCCTTTTGATCTCCAGGACTATACAGAAAGCTATGACACATCCTTTCCTTCCAGAGTGGGAATATCACCCTCATCCTTAAACCCTCTTCAAGTCTCAGCTACTCCCAGCCTTTTGACAACAAGCAGCACCATTGTTCCCCTTAAATCTGTTAATCCTTCCACATTTTCTACTTCAGCTCTCATTACACTGGAGCCCACACAAACACCCAGCACTGACATATCGGTTACGGCAGACATTGACTGGGCAGATACGTTCACAATTCAACCAACAGACGTCCTCCTACCTGACATGAACAGCTTGGAGTATTACACCACTCAGCTGACCAAGGAGAACAGCACAGGAACTGGAGCAGAACATGGAGGGGATGTTACAGTGGTGTCTATCAATGCCACAGAGATGTCACCCTCCACTGGCTTCACCAGTGACACTAATCTGACCGAAGAGGAGTCCTCTGGTGACCTGTCAGGCTTTGAGGTTCATGATGAATCAACCCCAGCAGCAACAACGGAGGAGAGTCCTCATCTTGTCAATATCTCGGAGCCTTTTCTCGCCCCTTCGATTGTCCCAACTCACTTCTTTGAGACATCATCCTCCATATGGGGGGGGCAGGTGTCCACAGATTGGGCTGCACATACAAGCATCGTAGGTGTGCACACTGCTCCAGCAGAACCTAGCGCAACGCCAGTGCTTCCGGAAGATGTGATACCTTCCTCCTCTCTGACAGATGTTCACTGGTTTGTTACAGATTCTGTCTCAGAAAGCTCCACACACACCACTCCTGTCTTAAGTGCAACTACGACCTTCTCCCCCAGTCCCACTGAACCTGCTGCCAACGACACTGCCGGCACAACAGACCCAACTTCCCCAGATCCAACCTTTGCAACTGAACAACCTCTAAACACATCGTCAGCTTCCACTGATTACACATGGCACAATGTCACTCTAGTACCCCCAGTTATGTTGGGTGATGAGGGTGTGACTGAAGATGGAGATGACATCCCAGCCACAATGACCTTGATGCCAGCGAGCAGCGAGGTTAATACATTGTCTTCTGCACCCACCACTACAACTGCCACAACTACTCCTCATCAAGCCACAACCGGGGTTGAAGCCACCACCGAGGCCTCGACTACTGTCGGCATCATCTCCACTACCAGTGAAATTACCACAGCCATGGCAACAACACCGAGGCAGTACCTCTGCAGACATGACAGGCCGGCTTACTTAACGAAAATCGGTAAGTTAGATTTAGCTGTCTTACTTAAAATTGCAATACTCCAGTGTGTCAAGTAAACTGTTTTATCCAAATGCAAAGGACTTACAGCAGAAAAATCTGCTGTCTGTGCTAGGTTTCCCCTCTGGAGCCACTGTTGGATATGCCAAAACTCAAATCAGAGACATACTGAAAGGCGAATTCAACAAATCGGTGGAGCTGCAGGTAAAACGATTGTTTGAGAAAAATCGCATGGAGGACAGATACATTATGATGCAAATAAAACTGGATATTAAGTGTTTTTTGCATTAAGTGAGTCGTATTATATAATACATGTTATTGTTTTGGGAGTACTGCATCTGAAGTAGTTCACCCATTCTCTGCCCTTACATTTTCAGATAAAAAGCAGCATTCGGTGCATTATGTAAATTGTCACATTGAGATTTGAATAAACAGAAATAAAGTTTGCAGTGATAAGTCTTCATACATGCTCACTAGAGAACGTTTTGAGCAACTGATCCAGACTATGTGCTTTTAACAGCGGGACAAAACCTCATATATTCACCTATGATTGTTTTTACAGACTTATAGCTGGAGGGCAAGTTGTGTGAACTGTGAAATAAGGACCAATTCAGTGTTATGGATATTTGTTTTACCGCATGACGTTTCGAAAATCTCAGAGCTGAAATTTGCTGTAACGTAACTGTGATTGGATTACTCAGATGGCCGGCTAATTTGAGCATTTCTCTTCTTAGGTGGTGGACCCCCCACCAAGATTTGTGTTCCGGGTGGTGTCAGGTCCAATCGTGTACTCAGCCATTTCCGTCATCAACGCTCTGCGAAGGTCCGGGCGTCGTTTCCTGTCAGTATCTCCCAACCTGAAGACACCTGACCGTAAATTTCAAGTCCACACAGGTAAATTTCATTTCAGCAGCCTTGAAGCAACCTATTTTTGTTTGTTTGTTTTGTTTTGTTTTGTTTAAAATTCTGCATAAATTTCTCCTGCCCACTCTACACAGTGCTGCAGTTTGTTCCCGGTCACATTGACGTGCGCTACTGCAACTTCAGCGAGAGCGTGGAGAGAGGTCTGACCATGGCCTTCGCAGAAGTGCGCCGGCGCTCGAAGGGGTCAACCAACGTCACAGTGCATGTGAGTGGAAGCACATGAAAGCAAGAAAGCACGGGCAGTCATGTATTTGCATTCCAGCTGAGATGTTTTCATTAGGAGGCTTTCTCTGTGGCTTTACAGCTCAAAGCTCTCTGTCCCTCACAGCACTGGCTGCTGTCCGCCAGAGCCGAGGACCTGCAGCCAGAGCCTAGGCTTCAGCTATCATGCTTGCTTTATTCCATTTTATCTTTTAGTCTCGTTTTCCTCGTTAAAATATCTTTTAAAAAGGGTTGCAGTTAGTTTTACCGCCAAAAAATTGACACGGTGGACGGCGCCTTCAGGCTCAGCATACTCCTTAAAATGTTTGTCGCTCCTGCCATCCGTCCTGCCATCTCTCCCTCTTACCATCAGTCCTGAACAAGACCACAAGATTATTTATTTGGGTATTTATAAAACACTTCATGCTCTAGTTGTTAAGTATCAAAGAGGACATATTGTGCTTTTGGCGTTTTTCCACAAGGATCTGTATCTAGAAGGTCTTTATATTTACCGAAAAGTCCATAGCAGTGGGAGTTTAAATGGGGAACACCCTGGGGCTTCAGATACTCTAGATTAACAGATTGCTCTATATTTTTCTTAGTTATTTTATGATGCGTATGACCATATAATCTACTATAGAACTACATAGACTACAGTACATATCAGTGACATGAATGAATAAAAACGGAACATGAATTATTACCAAAAAGAATTCACCAAACTGAACTTTTGTGCAAGAGAAAAAACTAACTAAAAAGGTCATGTTAATCCCATCTGGCACCAACTACCAATAATTCCTCACCTGCACTCCCAGTATTTTCTGTTTCTCACTCATCCACATGAGACAGAACTATATTCAGGAGCAAGACTTAAAACTCTTTTTGTATTTATTACTTTTTATTTATTCATTTTTTATTTGCCCGTTTCAGATTGTAAACGTGACAATGGCTTCTCCTAAATATGAGGAACAACGCCTGGTGAGTCGGCCAGTGGACATCACCTTCGCTGTTAGTGGTTCGAGGGGCTACCTAATGGGGTCAGAGGTCAGCAATGCTCTGATGAAATTCACAGTGGTGGAGTTCAGTTATTACATGGGCTTTCCTGTTCTGCAGATTGCTGAGCGTGAGTACCACCTCATTAAAGATTTTTAGGCCTTTTAGATTAAAACATTTCAACAATATGTGTGGGATAATGTTATGCTTATTAATTATGAGTTTAAGCTGAGTCTCAGCACTATATTTGGACTTTTGAGTCTCTTGTTTGAGAAACATGTTGTCCCTTTTTCCCCATAGCTTTCCATTATCCGGAGCTAAACACCAGCCATTTGCTCCGCTCTTCCTGGGTTAGAACAGGTAGGGTGGTAAGAGGCTGCTCCCAAGCTTTGCAGCAAATACAAAACAGTTTCAAGCTTTGCGTTTTATTTCTGCTTTGGGTGTTTGCAGTCCTCTTAGGTGTACTGGAGCAGAAAGCGGGTGAAAGGACCTTCCAAGCAAACATAGAGCGCCGGGTGGCGATGTTGCTCGGGGAAGCGATGGGACAAGTCCGACGGGTTAAAAGAGCCACCGCTGTTGGCAACAGCAGTGTTCAGGTATTGCTTTTATCAACTGATATATTAGTCATTATTAGATAGTAACTTTTAATAAAAATAAGCCTAGCCCTACTGTAGGCCTAGGTTGTTAACAAAAAAGGCAGACATACAGGAAGTCTGTCTCACTTGTTTTGTGTAGTCTCAGTCGTTTTTACTTCCTAACTTTTAAAACTCTGACACAGAATGGTTTGAAAATGGATGAGGTAAAGCCCATTGGAAGAGCACCTCTCCTTGTCCAGTTTACATCACCGTTCCCTTTTGCGAGCTCTCCCAGACTAGCTTGCCTGGGTACAGAGGGCTCATTATGTGTGGGTTTCTGTGTCAGTAACCAGTGAAAGCATAAGTGCTTTACTAATCAAGCTCTGGCTTTTGTGAATCCTCTCTGCACCTGCTCATCTCATCTCTAAAGGGACAGGATATGGCTTTGTATCCATGGCAACAGCATCTCTTTTGCGCTTTGGACCAGACACTCAAAGACCTCCACCTAAGGGGGCTCATATTCATCTTCCTTATTTCTACAGCCTTTCAACTTGATGGCTCCTGTTAGCCGCAGACAAGATAAAATATTAATTTAGTCATTTTCTCTGTCTGCATCCTGCTCTTGGGATGATCAAGAGTAGTCTTTTTTAGGTGACAAAGAGCCACTAATGGGTGGTATTTAGAGATGTTAAAGAAAGGTAAAAGGTAGAAAAATGACCTGCGAGAGACAGAGGAGATACATATTTGATTTGACCTCGTGAAGTCTGAGTGCATAAAGTGGACTTTAAACAAGGGCGCTGTCAGAGTGATAAATATCAGCCTTGGCTGAGTAGCAGCCCTACTGGCTCTGACCTTTTTGACTCTCATACTGTTGTCTCCAATAAAACCCAGAGAGTGATTTAAGAGACAACAGGGCTGCTTTGGTGATGAATTTTTAGGGGTCTGTTTTACTGTGCTAAGATTAGAGTTCTAATTTTAGTCCCTCCTTTCAATCCTGTTTATATTTTTTCAAAATGTGTTTCCTACAGCCACAAATACCTGTTCTACATAGAAATCTTATTGTGTGCTCATATTTCATGTTGCCTGGATGCACTTGTTTAGGAAGCCTGGGTTGGATATTTATATTCATCCACTTTTATTCACAGACTGACAAAGAGAGCGTAGTGACTCAAGATGAGGCTCTGATTCGGGAAGGATTCTTTCCCTTGTTCTCCCGCACAACCGTTTAGATGCTGAATCTCAGACGGACTGCTTTGACAGGATAAATGTAGTATTGTCACCTTATGAGCTTTTGCTGACTGGTAAACGGGGGAGGCTACTGGAAGGTTGTCCAACAACAACACAGATTCACAGTGCCCTCTTTTTCACGCTGATAATCATGCATGGACTAGATTTGACTCTGACTCAGAGTGCAAGCATGGTCATTTTTCTGTGTCAATCCGGCCATGACCTGCAGTTTAGTCTTTCCAGTAATGCAGACGGCAGTCTGTGCCATGCCTCAGGACAGCCAGTGGGAGCATGCACACACATACTCATGAATTCATGCATGTGCCCCAGCGTGGTAGACAGCATGGGGAATATTTAAACAGGGTCTAATTAAAAAAGAATGAAAGTTATGAGATTATATGTAATGATGTGGTGTCTTTAAAAAAAAAAGCCCACAGGTGAGCATTTTTACAAAGTCTAACAACTACTGATTATTGAGTTCTTAATGTTAATATTTTAGTTGTAGCTAGTGGATTCTAACAGAATTAATTATAGTTTCCCACAGAAAATGACACGCCAGACTCTCCTTCATAAAGTCATTTTTAGAAAATGTGATGCTTCGCTCATTAGGTCCTTCATCAGACATTCCATTCCGGATTTAGACGCCACGGTGCGTCATCATCTAAGAACCCTGTGCTCATTTTTTAAAGCCCTTTTTCTGCAGTTTCTTAAGCTCTGCCTGTTTGCAACAAATGTTTCATATTGAAATCTGCATTGTGAACATATCTGACATACATCATCTCATGATTTGAGTCTGACACGGTGACAGTCATCCTTCCTTTTCTCAATTCTTAGGTAGTAAGTGCAGGCCGGCTGGTGGGTGCGGACCACCCTTTGGAAATAGTGTATTTTGCGGAGGGTCCCAGTGGTGAGAGAATGCCCGCAGTCCACACATCCAACCTGCTCAACAGCCTGGACGTTCAGAGGGCCGCCATTATCTTGGGATATCGTGTCCAGGGCATTTTGGCTCAGCGTGAGTATCTTTATAAAAAGATGAAGATAAAAAAGATAAAGGATATCTGATGTTTAATCAACAGAAATTATCATTGTCATTAAAACCAAGTTGGAACTCCCACTGGAATGCGATGTCTTTGTTTAAGAGTGTTACAGCAATTTTTTACCTCTTATTATTATGTGTTTAGTTAATATAGTCAAGAAAAACTATTTAAATTTGACTTATCTAGAATCTTTATTCCTTTTTGCAGTTCCTGCTGATGGTTTTATCCCTTGGTTTTCACTATTCTTGATGTTTTGATAATAAAAAAACAAACATTCATGCTTAACGTGGGCTCCATGTGTTTCCTTGTATGTTTATGCTGCCATTTAAGCTAATCACATCCTTCTCTACACACTATACAAAAGCCCGTCTTCCTCATTAAGAATCTAAACAAGGAATGAAGGGCTAATGAGAGCCCCTCAGGGGACTTATGTGTCTGTGCTATGTGCTCTGACAGTACTTTCCCAAGGGATGAAAGGAGTTTTAATTATGACTAATGATGGTTTGCATTGAATTATGTAGCAGTGAGACTATGCTAAGCTTTGAATGATTATAGTGTATGTAAACTTATGTACAAACTGTCACTCTATTAATGTGTATGTCTTAAGCTTTCGAGAAAGTGGCATCCCCTCCCTCTGAAACGGAGAACTCAAACATATGGATCGTCGTTGGAGTGGTGATTCCCCTCCTTGTGGTTATAGTCATCATTTCCATCCTGTACTGGAAACTGTGTCGGACAGATAAGTTGGAGTTTCAGCCAGATGCTATGACATCTATCCAGCAGAGACAAAAGGTATGATCCCGCTCACCCATGCAGTTACATCTCACATACTCTTTACAGTATCTTTACCCTGAGTGTATTCATCCTAGGGTTAAAACTGGGTGCTATGCACTGTCAAAAGATTTTCGCCAGTTATGTTAAGTGAATGTATGACCAGACTCTTGATGCTCAGGTCATTTCAGTAAGATTTTGTGACATCTTGTCAGTGTCCAAATCAGCCCGCAAACGTGTTATATTATGCATTGAAAGTATTTTTTAGCTGAGTTGAAAAGCCCAAAAGAAACATGTGACCTCTTGAAATTTAAATGACCTGCTGATTTGTCATGGATATAGGTCACTGCCATGAGTGTGGTTCAGCACAGCTCAAAATTAGGACTTCATCATTTCTTCCCATAGACAGGAATGATAAAACTTTAATTACTCAAGAAGTGAGATCCATTAAAGGATATGTGTGGGGTTACAGCTCATGATGTTGCTCCCTGGTTCTGTTAAAAACCTTTCTTGTCCCTCCTCGCACAGGTTCTAGCTCACAGCACTAGCCACCTCACTACACAATTTCCTGTTTGATCTCACTTTTTTTAATATTTTATAAGTGACGTCTTGAGTCGATGTTAATATTTTTGCATTTTGGCTGCTTTCTGCATAATTTAAAACAATGATTTTTTTCCAAGAGTTGTAAAAGATTGATTTAACGGCAAAAAAGTCCCAAACACATCTTTATAAATAGGGATAGATCCACAACAATAGCTCTCAATGTTAAACCAGCAGTTTGTTATCGTGTGGATGTGTCTTGTGGTGCCAGAACAAGGCCACAGGACCCCTGAAGGTGCCCCTTGATGCCTGGAATCAGGCTGCAGACAGCGTTTCCTTTAGGAATCAAATTTAGAGTCTGAGTCAACAATTTTGGCTCTTATTATGTTCAATGTTCACTTTTTTAGGGATTGCAGGCATCATGTTCCTTCTAATGGAGATATTTGCTGTTTTGGAGGGCTGTTTTTATGAGGGAGTGTGCTTGGAAAACCTCCAGTTGGTGGTACTTTAAGATACATTATCCCATGGGGCTGCACATCAGATTGATAAAGTATTTATGGTAAATTCTTTTCATAACATGAACAATATCAGCTTTGTAAAGCCGACGTAAATATTGCAAAGCTATTTTTACTTGAAATAGAATAAACAGATGTGTGAGTCCATTTGCAACAACAGTACTGTACATTTAACAAATGGAGCACAATATTTAACAGACACCCTACCTGCTATTTGTATTCCTTTTTTTAGCTCTAGTTACATGTTTATTAAAATTGTTATTGGTTCCAAGTGGCTTTTTTTAGATTTTTCATAAGGGAAACAGTATGTGTTCCACCATCTGTAAAGCGTTCCAGTGACAGCTACAGAGCTTTTTATTTTAGCTCTAACAGGGTGTGAGTCAGTCTGAATACACGTAAAAACGTCTGCTTCACAGTGAAGTCGCAGGTCTAATGTTGCAGGTACAGAAATGCCTCTCTACTGCAGTCCCAAATTGAGTTTTTCCTCGCTTTTCATTTGAGCTTATTTGTGCACAGGCTAAACCGGCGTCTAACAAAACTGACACACACTCTGCTCCTTTTGCTCAGCTCAACACACTTAACACTACTACTCTTCTCTCAGTCGCCTGCATCATTCAGTGAATCAGGAGCCTCTCTGCGTCAACCACTCCCACAAACTAAAAGAGAAATTGAATTTAGTGAGGATGAAGAGGAGGAGGAGGAGGAGGAGGAGGAGGAAGAAGAAGAAGAGGAGGAGGAGGATGAGGAGGAGGGGGAGGAGATAGAGGTTGAAAAAGGGAAGGTACAGAGCAAGGTCTGTTGGTTTGTAGAAAGCCTGTTCGGGTCTAGTTTGTGTGTTTGTGTTTGGCGTTGCTTATTTGTTCTACGGCATTCAAATATTTCACAGTATTTAATAAGCAAAACACCTTGTGAGTGGAACCGGGAGCAGCCTAGCGGCCTCCTGTGTTTCCCCGACAAGCACCTATTAAACCATCACTGCTTCTGCTTAGAAACCAGTAGCTCCAACAAAGGGCAAACAAAGCGCGAACAAGCAGGAAGAAGGAGAGGAGGAGGAAGAGGAGGAGGAGGAAGAAGAAGAAGAAGAGGAGGAGGAAGAGGAGGAGGAGGAAGAAGAAGAAGAAGAGGAGGAAGGGGAAGAAGAAGAAGATGAGGATGAAGATGAAAAGAGGAAACTTAGAAAGACAGAAACTGCCTCACAGCAGAAGAGAGTTCAAGAGAGCAAAGCTGTGTTAAAGAAACCGGGGGGGCAGAAGACAGAGGAGAGGATGGCAGTTGTGTCTAAAGGGAGGAGAGCCCAGCAGGAGGTACATGGTGTAGTAGACGTGGACGTTAGTGCTTGTTTGTGTCAACATTCCGGTCCTGCATTGCAGATTTCTCTGTGGATCGTGGTGTGTTTCATAGTCTCTAGATCCCGTGGCTGTGTTGTGTGGTAGCAGATGCAGTCAGTATCCGTCTGCATGTTCCGAACTGTCCACTGTGAGTGACCCCACAATCTACCTTTAGACCAAGCCGTGTAGTGATTAGTGAGCATTACGCGTGGCAGATATCATTAGCTGTTTGTTTGCTTTTCATTCGGTGTCGTGGTGATGATCATGATGATGATGACGATGGGACTGGTTTTACAGCTGCAGCTTTTTGAATGTTTTCCCTCTCGAAGGCTGGCCCTGTTTATTGAAAACACACACACACACTTTGACTCTCTCTCTCTCTCAGGATTAGCACTATCACACTGGATTAGCAGCTTTATACCAACAAAACCTTGTCTAAGCTGTGCAGTTTACCCCACTAAATTCAGGGAGAGTCGAAACCCACCCACCACCCCCGCAAAAAAAAGAAGTTCAGTGTTTAACCAAAGCTCCCCCTGTCCCTGCTTTTTCATAGACATGTCGCATCATAGATTTGATTAAGTATTCATTCATGTCTGTCTGTTGGCCTCCTAGAGGCCCATACTTTAGTTGTCCCCCTTAAAATAAAAAAGTGTTCTTCAGCTCTGGTTGTGAGTGTTGAGCCGGAATTTCAGCGCAGTTATTTGGTTTGTCACTGTGTCATTTCCCTGTAATTGCTGCCTTTATTTCTCAATTGGCATTGATTTATCATAATTTTGTCAATAGATTTTTAAGCTACAGAGGTTTCATACCACATTTTCCCACCAATTAATTCTGAGGCACACTCTGTTTTTAAGTAAATATTTAAGAATATTAGTGATCCATGCTTACCTCTGTAATCCCATGTGTCTTTCCTTCTATTCCCTATTTACTTTATTTGTTCCTGTCTTCTTCCACTGCGGCCCCTTTCTTTAGCTACAAACTCCCACTGTGAAAGGATTTGACTTTGCCAAACTTCATCTTGGCCAGCAGAGTAAAGATGATGTCATGGTGATCCAGGAGCCTGGTCTCCCAGGGCTTGGGTCTGGGCCCCTCCCTATATCCCTCAAAGATGGCCTCTGTCCATCTGAAAATGGAGAGATCCTTACACCCAAATCTAAAACCTCAGCATCCTCCATGAAGGCATCCCGCAGTGGTCGAAGGAGAGAAAGGTCAGTGTAACAAGAGGAGCAGAGCTGGGGGAGAATCTGACTGAAATGCATATATTAACAGGCTACACATTTTGAGGAGCACGAGAGAAAAGCTCAGAAAAAATCCTTAAGGGCCAAACACCTAGAACAGATTAAGGATTGTATACTGTAGATTGAGGGATCTTCTTTTAGCCCCATCAGCCGGTCCACATCACTCACAGTGTGTTAAGTTAAAGTCCATCTAACCACATGGTTAGCTTGCTTTACACACTGTATTCCCGTTTGTTACTCTTAACTGAAAGTCTGTCATGAACAATGAATACTTTAATATTTCTACCGATAGAGCTGCTTTAAGCATTAAAGCTATCAAACATATTTTTTCCTCTGATGCCTTCTCCCAGCCTTTACCCTTTTGGAAGTGCTCTGTTTTTGATTATGCATGATGTTTCAGCATGTTGGTGTGTCCTCGGGCGTCTATTATTCATATGTGTTTCCTGGATAGGATCTCCCCGTCAGACGGTGACTCGGTGGTGAGTGATCATTCGAGTGAGCGGGAATCGACAGAGGAGAACCTGAGAGTCCAAGCCACGCCCAGCGACAGCAAGCAGACCCGTAAGGTCCCCATAAATGTTTTAAATGGCAAGTGGCCTTGGCAACACTCAACATCACCCCTCCAAACACAGACTGTGAATGTGCACAGGGAGGGGATGGGAAGAACTGGTGGGACTTGGCTGGGATAGAGAGATAAACAAAGACTAACTCAAGCTGGCAACGTTTGATTGACAGGAAGGCCAGATTGAGGGCAGGAAAATGACAGAATGGTGGGAAAAAACCAGTGAAAAAATTTTGCATCAACTTCAGCAGTGCTGCTAAGATTGCTGGGAGGAGCAGCGAAAGTAAATCAAACACCTAGCAAGAACTCAGTTTGTGGTCAAAATAAGCCCCATGATGGGGATTTAGGAGTAAATGGGAAACAAAAACTGGCTGAAGTTACTCTGTCTGACAGCTTGTTGATAGATTCAGGCTTGCAATGCCATTCAGAGATTGTGTGCTGGAGCCAGAGGCAGTCATGCACACAGACTACACTGACTCCCCCTCAAAGGAATGGTCTCTGTTTTGTTATTGCTAAAACGGTGCCCTGGACTGAATGAGCTCAACACAAAGTTTATCATTACATTGTATGAAGCACTTACAGGATGTTTCTTTTTGTTCATTCAGTCTTTGGATCAGCATTTTCCAGTGACACCCTCCTTTCTTCTGGAGCTAATAAATCAAAGGCCAGGGGAGGGGGGGTAATTTTAGTTGGGGGACTTTCCTTTTTTTACCTTTTGCTTGGTGGTTGTGTTTTTTTTCAGTGATGAAAATCAGTTTTTATTTTTCTTTGCATGCTCAGAACTACTTCTTGTCTTTGCACTTAATTTCTTTCACCTCAGTATGCCTCTCTTTCCTTTCTATTGCGGTTTGCAGGCAAGAATAGAATTGGTAAGAGTTTATCCACCTACCGTTTTTGTCCACATAGACCTCAGGCTTGACCTCCCGCAGCTGTGTGTCTCTGTGTTGTTTGTTTGCTTCTGTGCCTGTTTTGTGCTGGGCTTGTTCTCACCATCCATCACTGTCTGCAGAGCTGTCACTCACAGCGTGGAAGCAAAAAAAAACCCACAAAGGAAAGAGTGACTATTTGAAATTATGCTAAACTATTTAAAATAGAAAGCCACATAGTTAGAATTATTACCCCTTACACTTTATTGGAAGTCATCCCTCAAACGTGTTTTGTCAGAGAAGAACGTGGTTTGTGTTATTGCTGTCTGAAACCGGTCCATTGTGCTTTCTAATTTAAAACGAGTATTAGCTTTTTGTATTGCCAGCTCTGTTTGTACGCTGACCTTAACCTGCGTTCTTGTTCCCTTCCTCAGGTCCTCCTCCTTTGAATGGGGCAGCAAAAGAGCCGCAGTCCTCAGCCGCCATCTTCGAGCACGTCGATCGGATCTCTCGCACCACAGATGCAAGCAGGAGACTTCCCAATAAAGTCCAGCTAATTGCGATGCAGCCCATGCCTGTCCCACCTCTGCACAGTCCACCCATCAATAGCAAAATGTCCGATACAAACCAGATCAACAAAGAGGTGTGCTTCTCCGGATGTTTTGCTTTTTGTTTGTGAGGGCAGTGGAAACTTAAGATTTGCTTTCATATATACACCTGTTTCTAGAAATAAAACTGATTCAATTTGGATGCCCTGGTTTAATCAGTAAGAATGCTGTTATATTAAATTGTTTATCCATAAAATGCATAGCTTGAGAAGTCTGAAAAACCCAATTTATGCCCACATACAGAGCTCAGGTAAACTCTATAAACTGCATCGGTATGCAAACTGTAAAGGTTTGCAGATTCTTTAGAGAATACAGTGCAGTTTTTCCTATTCACATGTTCAAATGTAGTTTAATCTCCAATGTTGTATTTTTGGCATATGTCAGATGAATTACTCCGTTGCTTTTGGGTTTAAATGGTGTCACTCTGTTCTCAGATTCAGGTTGCATTAAGGCACAAGTCAGAGATTGAACACCATCGCAACAAGATTCGTTTACGTGCCAAAAGGAAAGGCCACTACGACTTCCCTGCAATGGAAGACATGGTTGGTGGCCTTGGAGATTCCAGAGACCAGGATCAGATTTACCAAAAAGCCCAGACGCAAATCAATAAGATCCTGGAGCCAGACACTCAGATGCCCTCCATGTTCATGGAGCCAAAAAAAAGGTTTGCTTAGTGATGGCACATTTCCGTTTCTCAGCAAAAGCAAAGAAAAAAACAAAACCTAGAACGGGAAGGCATTTCTCTGTTTGTTTCCCAGTGGCCGTGGGAGGCGCTCTCCTAAACAGAGGCTGAAGGATCAGCTGAATGGGGGCATGAGGGAAGCAGACAAAGACCACCTCATCACCGAAGACATCGATGCTTACAGAAAGTGCCCTGGTGTCAACAATGTAGCCTATGTGGTGAGTAATGCATAACCGCCATCTGTTCATCCATTCCTAAACCGTGTCACAAATCCCTGTCTGAGCGTCCGGACATGCACGCCTGTTGTGTTTATTCCAGTCGGACCCTGACCAGGGCCCAGGATCCCCGCACAGGAGCCCTTCCCCCACGGATGACGTCTTTCTAGGTCCTGCTTCCTCACCTCCAGGGCATGCCCCTCCCCCACCACCCTACATGCCTCCACAGCCCTCCATTGAGGAGGCGCGGCAGCAGATGCACTCCCTGCTGGACGATGCCTTTGCTCTGGTGTCGCCCACCTCTCAGGGCAGCACAGCAGGGATCACTCTCCCCGGAGTCAACAGCAACCCCCAGTGCTCCAGCCCTCCAGGTCGCGGCCCTAGAGGTTGGGGTCCCTCCTACCAAACTCTTGGCCCGCTCCCTGGTGTGAGTTGTGATCTTTTTATAGTTACCTTGTACACGGCGTTCACCATTCTGTCAAAACTGGCTGCTTTCATGTAGCATTCTATCTTTAGATGTCTATCCAGGTTTTTAAGCCTTTTACTGCTTTAAGTTTATAGGCTGAATTCTGTCAAGGAGCAGAGCTACAGAAATCAAATCCCTATTTAAACGTGCAATTCTTCCCACACACACATACAAACAGACAAGTTCTTTCCCTTTCTAAAGGTTTTAGTTTTCATTCAGTACACTCAGCCCGTAGCTTCCAGTTAAATCGTTTCCTCTTAGTAAGCTTATCAGTTAAGCATTCCTCCATCTGTTGCTCCCATGGAGCAGCGACCTTACCACCCCCATCAACTATATACAGTACAACTCCTAAGGCCCCGTCGCCTTATAGCCTTAAATGTTGTCAACGTGTTAAATTTCTTCTGGTAAATGTTGACTGATTTTTAAACAAGATACAGCCAGAGAGTAAATTGGAAAATTGTGTGACAGACAGTGAGTTAAGCTTTTTTACGTGCAATACTCTTCCCTTTACACGTATCTGGTTGTGGAGGGTTCTGCTAAGAGACTAAGTAAAGATGATATACAGCATAAACCATAGTTTGAAATTCATTCAGAGAGTCGGAAAGAGCTGAAATTAGATGAAGGCTTTTAGTCCCTGTTAGGGTTATGTGAGTAGATGGGGTTGTCATTTAGACAATCTAGTACTACCAGGAACCTGGATAGATAATTACCCAATAAATCACTCATATTAGATACAAGTCAGTATTATGACTGTAGCAAGATCTCATTGTGGTTGTACAGATGCAGCCAAGCAGCGTTCCATTAACTTTAAACAGAATTACAGTTTAAAAGCTGTGTTATCTCAGTTTATGATTTTAACTTTCCACAAATGAAAGTCAAGCCCTGGTCCCCAGACAACCAAAATTACGTCTACCATTTTAACCCTGGTGTTCACACCAGGTAACAGATGCAGAGATACAGTGAGCACTGGAGCCATGAAATGAGCCTGTGCTGCCTTTGTAGGTCCAAAGATCTCATGATGAAGCACATCTGGCCACCCCATGCTTCAGTAAATACAAAAAATGGTCAGTGTAGAGTGAGCAGAGGACTGTAAAGGGTCTGCCTTTTGATATTTTAGGTTTCTGTTCCACATACTTAAGGCCTTTGTTTTGAATAATTTCCTTCTAATTAAGTATAATGTGTCTCCTCTTATTTCCTCAAGAGGTTCTCTGAGCTGGGCATGTCCTCTACTGCAGTCCAAGGCTTGACACCCAGGTAAAATGTTGAAAACAAAGTGTCTCTATCTAAATGAGTGTATTCTGTATTCTATATGTCAACATCCCCCTCTCCCATAGTGGTGCAGATGATGTGTTGTAAATAATTGCGCTGTGAATGTTTTCCGTCCTTTGGTGCATCCACAGACTTGACCACATGAATAATAAAAGCAGAGTCATCTCTATTTTATTGGTTTAATGGATCTGGTCTTTCTATCAACTCCAGAAAGACCACATGCACACATGTTCATGTCTGAATACAGCATACCTGGCAAGCTGTGTTTGTTTATTTTTTAGGTTGTGAATTGGGAAAAGTTTAATGTGACTGTTGACATTATAAATATTAATTTAAAGATATATATCTTTTACACATAGAAAACATTGTAAAAAAAAAAAAGCATGATTGCTGAAAGATATACTGGCCAGATCGTACTGGTATCTCTACAATTGCACAGAAAATAGTAGCTATCGATTCGGCTTTGTTTCACTGTTGTGGTAGAAAATGCTCCATATGGCATGGATGTTTTCAGCTCCAAGGGCATTGTTGAAGAATTTACAGATTTGTCCCAGTACGGCTTCATTGTACAGCAGCCAAATGCGAGAAACGATTCCTCTGTATTACAGACAGGGCCTTGGCTCCAGCTATCTACCACCAGGAGAAACAGCAGGACATGGCGAGCAGCTCCAGCCAGACAGCCTGTTCTCCAGCAGGGGCCTCTACGCCGACGAGCTGCCGTCCTCTGCCAGACCACGTCCGGTGGGGGGAACCACAGGTACACTCGGAACTGTGACTGCACTAAATTACTGCTGCTGACTGCCGATTTTTTTATCTTTTAAAAAGTCAGCGGTATTTGTTCTGGGTGAGCGCTGCTCATTGTTTTTTTTTTCAAGTCAGACATTTTTCTTCTTTGCATTATAAATGGCCTGCGTCTTGTTTCTTATTTGGACAAACCACTCTGGAATAATGCATGAACACAAAATAGAGAGAAGGCTGTTTTTTTCCTGCTTCTTTCCCATTTTCTGCCAATTCCACAGACACAAACACAGTTTTGATACAGATGTGCAAAGCCGCACTGTCAATTTGTCAAATTAAGCGAGCCTAGTCCCTCTGTTTTCCTGCCACCGTCACTTATGCTAATAGAAATGGATTTTGGCATTTAGCATACAGAGTGTGGCACTGTACAGGCAGAGGGCTTTTCAAACTGATGATTGCATCAAAGTATTGTAAACAGACAGCACAGGATTGACTTTCAGGTAATTTAACTCTGCCGTGTGTGTGTGCTCGTAGGTGCCCAACTCCATCATCTGACACAGGTGGGCTTGTCCAGTCGGATGAATGGTTACCCGGCAGGGGTCAGGGCTGCTCCTGGCCAGAATGGGGGCGCAGGCTGGAACCATTTCCACGATGACCATTTCTCCAAGGCGGAGCCAGAAAGAGATGTAGTATGTGAAAACCAAATCAGATTTTCTTTTACATGTATGAGTAGAAAAGTTTCCATATTAAAGGTAAAAGGCCTTTTGGATGAACCACTGTTGGCTGAAAAATAATTCAGTTGCACAGATAAAGATGTATATTTGCATTATTTTGGCTTAGCATTAGCATTTGTGTGTTTTTAGTAATTTCACTTATCAAACATCTCACCTATCTGTTATTTCTGTGTATTTTTCATGCTATGTATTTTCACATGATCTCCTCATTCCTCTTTTTTTAAGTAGCCCTTCCTTCCTGCCGTCACCTCAGTGATCCTCTTGACCTCCTGTCTTTCTATCCCCCAGTTGCACAGAAGTGGAATGAGGGACCCCACGGCGCCCCCCACCCACTTTGATTCTCCCGGCGTGGGCTATGTGACATCCCCACAACCTCTGGATACGTCTCCTCCCATTCAGTCCTCTGCGTCCTTGATAAAGGCCATCAGGGAGGAGCTGCTGCGTCTCTCCCAGAAACAGGCGTCTGTGCCCAGCTACCACAGCTGAAGCGCCTGATTCTGGTCTCCAGCTGTAACCAGTCACGTCACTGACCCCGCCTGCTCTACCTGATCTGACAATGCTTCCTATGGAAGTCCCTGAAGCTGCACAGCAGAGAGGTTGTCCAGCAGAGGCAGCTCATAAACGTTTGGAACTTTTAGGGCTGCCGTTTTGGGGGGGAAAGAAAACGATGACAGAACGGTGAATTAAGAGGGAGAACACGTCGGGGACAGTGGTATGATATACCCAACATCATGAGCAGTATACACCAGACCAGAGAGGGAAGCCACGTGTGGACTCATCGTGCCTGTGTCACTGTCCTGCACTTCATTGTGGATCCGGGAGGGATATCGCCAACTTCTGGCTGCTGTGGATCCACACGTCGATCATTTCGCATTTCGCTGCACTACTACAGACTCTGCATTCCTTCTTTTCTTTTTTAATTTTTTTATATTGCCTTCACAGACAGCCACAGGTCACCTGAAGAAGCATCTTCATTTACTATTAAAACTACCATGTATGTCATTTTTTTCTTTCTTAATGTCCTTTTCACCATTAGGTGCTACGTCTGTTCTCTGCCATGATGAGCCATGCTTTGCCTTGACACTGTGACACAGTTCACCGGACCACATCTACTGTTCAAGCCTAAAATAAGGTCACAGTTCACAGAACAGCAAGCCAGTTCAGAGAGTGAGAGAGAGAGGTAAAGTGGGGCATCCATACACACCACCAATTAAGAAAAATGCTACCTATTTGCTTATTGCAGTATAACAGAATTAGTCTGGGTCGATATTCTTTTTTTGAATCTACTAACCTACAGTGCTTTCTTGTTTTATCACACAATAGTCCTGTGTTGTTCTCTGTTTATTTATTTGTGTTAGTAGCTAAAAGTCAGATAGTTAAACAGCAAGAAAAATAAAGACCTTGAAACGAAAACTTCAACCACGATTTCAGAGGCAGGTTTTACCGATAAGGTACTTGACAAGTATGAGTAAATATTACTGTATGTTTTCAGTATTTGGATGTTACTTGATGCACTGTATTCAGACTACTCGGTACAGCTCAGGTCTTTTAAAAAGAAATTCCAGTGAAAGGACATATAGTGGGGACGTTTGAAAGAACCAGTGTTCTTTTTCTAACAACTGTCTGTTGATTCTGCATGGACGACCAGCTATTGTATCATGCAGTGTTTAAAGTTTTCTCTGCCTCTCTGGGAGGGAAATAAGAGTGTTCTACATTTATTATCCCACATACTTTAATTGCAGTCAGATATTTGGTTTGATTTCTATTTCTTTATGTAATTACGCTCAACTAAACGTCTCTTTTGTTGTGTTCTGGTTAGAAATGATACAGGGTTCCATTTTCTTTTTCTTTTACTTGGCAATCCATTGACATGATTCTGTGCGACATCTTAGGCTCTGGAGTTATCATTTGAGTTAAATAAAGGAAAACAAATCATGGCCTTTTTGAAAGTAAATAATGGTTTGGGATTGCGTTTTTGGATTGTGGGCGAATCATAAACATGACCTACACAAGCCTTGGTTTTTGGCCTGGAGTTCAAACAGTCTGAAAATATGGCCAGCTTGCGCTTCCCATGCCATGTTCTGATCTAGCGCCATGTGCCTTTTGGACTCACCTGACCCACTTAATCGCTGCGGGAGGCAGAAAGTCTGAGTCAGTTTTATAATCCAGTCTGCTGTAAAAACAAATACAAACAAAAACAGCCTGAATAGGGACAATTCTGACAGGGCTGTGGGTTTGTGGATACGGCGTGCTACAATATCACAGTTATAGTGGGACTGTAGCCTCTGGTTGTCTATTGTGCTTCCCTGTTCACTGGTCTTGTGTTACCAATCTCACACTGTATGCCTCCATCTGCTGGGTCTGTACTGTAACTACATCTCTTTGTGTCTGTCATCATTTTCTTTGTGTTGTATTTTCCTTTTGATCGTTTTCTACATTGTGAAAACCAACTGTTGGCTGGCCCAACTTTACATTTGATTTTTGTTGCATGTTTTTAATCATTGCGTTGCTCTGGTTTGTTTTTGAGCATGCTGTTAAAAAAAAAAATCTTGAAATACAAAAGAGGATGCTACCAGACCGGCCTTTGGACTTTGTGTGTACCCAAATCTGAGGTCTGTTTTATCTGATTGGATTTAATCAGGTTCATTTGTATATAAAGCAAACTCATATCCTCACATCTCATGTCATTCATTTGAAGTGTGTGGTGGGTTGTAATTATCACCAGCAACCAGAGGGTGTCAGCACATTTCAAGGAAATTAAGTACCTGCTCCTCGCTCCAAATGATGTAATCAGCTCCCAAAGATAAAACTTGGAACAGAAAGTCTGTCAAAGATTGTTGATTTGTTTCGACATTACAGGGTAAGATGGCATGATTTTTTTTTTAAACAATCACTATTACATAGTTATAAATACCATACATACACACAAACATTTATTTAAAGAACAAGCTGCTTTCCCCACAAATTAATCAGCGATTTAGCTGTGTCAGTAAGCAATTAATGCCACTGGGGTTGTGTCTTTTTATTAAATTATGATAATGGGAGGAGCCCTTGCTGCTCAGTTACCGGGTATTATCCTATTCCATCCCAGGATCTAAAGCCACTGGGTGATGAAGCTAAATGCTCGGCAAATCTCCTGAACTGGCTCTACAGGGGGTTGATCTCGCGCAAGTCAGCCACTATTAGACGGAGCACACGAACAGCATGAACACCAACTTCCCCCCCGAACATGTGATATTTATTTCCATCCTCTGAATACACCAGAATGTGTGTTTTTTATGAGTGCAAAAAGCCATCTATGGATGATCGCCTTTCCCTTTTCTTTTTTCCTGGGTCAGAAGGTGATTACTGTATGTCACAACAAGAGATAAAGCACGTCTCACTTTGCCTTCTGTGTCGAGAACTGAAAGAAATGACACCATGTCTGTCCCAATGCCCCTTTAATTACAGACTTAACATCCCTCTGATGTAATTTTGCGCATTTAACCAGAGTGACGTTGACTCGAGGCCCTTCTGCATTCTTGAGATTTTTTTCCTCAGTTTTCACATGTCTGAATGTGGGGATGCCTGATTGTACTGGTAGCTCTGTGTCTGAGGCTTTTTATCCCGTCAGCTTTAAGGAGCGTTCCTGTGATGTCTGCCTCTCTCCCCTCCTGTAGAGTCTATAAGCCCCTCACCCACCGTCCCAACCAGTAATCCTGCCTCTGTGTGCTGCTCAGCCCGGCCCGTCACAGCACAACAAGAGCACACCCAGGAGTTAATCTGGATCATGATGGTAATTACTCCCAGGGTGTCCGGCCTGTAGGAAGGTATTGTCCACTAAGGGAGGAGTCAGATCAGCGGTTCTACCCACTGACCTTGGAGAAAACACTGAGGGAGGGAGGGGAGGGAGGAGAGAAGCGCAGAGAGGGAGGCAGATCCCGGCATTAGCACACTGACAGAGTTTCAGCCCTGCAGATCTCTGCCCTCCGTCTTCAGCTGCTCTCGTTTTTTAGCCTGCCGGCGAAAGGCTGAAAGGCGGTGAGAAAAAGGAGAGGCGGGCAAGTGTGACAGGAAGCCTTTTTCACAGAGGAGAGAGGAGGATTCCTTCTCTTTTCACCGATCCAGGTCCTGGAAGCTCCTGTAAGGAGGCTGCTGTCAGCGTGCCCCTCATTGTGAGTACTTGTGTGTGTGTGTGGTTGCAATGAGAGTCATATCCCAGGAATTTGTAGATGAAATGGTTGGTGGGTGGGGGGGAGTTTCTCAGCCACGGGGCGACTTTCCACACTTTGTTTTCGCAACCAAGGTATGCGCTCCCCTGAGCAGTGCTGCAGTGTGGTTGCGGACAGCTGAGCGCTGCCTGTGAGGCGCTGCATCGCCGGGCTCCCCTTTACTTTGGGCAGGTGCCCTCCTGCAACTCGCAGCAAAATGTTGTTTCTTGGGTTGGCCCACGCCGACTGAGCTCGCGGTGAAACCCAACGCGGTGGCCGTGCCTCTTGCCGTGGGAGGATCTGGTCCTCGCCCTCCTTGTTTACCGCCGTCGCCTCTTCTCTTATGCAACTCCCTGCATGCTGCGCTGTTACATAGCATCAGAGTTGCTGCTGCTTACATTATGAAGCAGCGGCCGCGGCAGGATGGGCTGCTTACAACACACACTGCAGCATCCTGGCTCCGTCCGCCGTATCCAGCTGCTGCCATGCACGGGAATGTCACTCTTTTTACCTCTAGGGTGTCAGTCGTGCGTATGAATGATATTGACCCGCTGAGTGTTTACCAATTTGTGCCTTTTTTCCCCCCATGTCTGTCCCAGATGATGATGTCAGTTGCTTGTTTTTGTGCTCTCCCATCTACCCTGTCCCGTCATCATATCCTGCTCCTCCTCCTCCTCCTGCATGTGAAGGTTGTCTTTACCATGTAATTAGGTCATTTCCCCCATTTCTGGCACTGAGAAAGCGCAGCAATATGAGCAGAGAATGTCATTAGAGGTTGATTTGTCAGCCAGGGATGAGGAAACAAATGCACTAAGGTTAAGGGTACTTTTTTGGGGAACATGTGTTTGCCGTGAGCAGAACAGTGATGTGAGATTGTGACCTCCAGCGTTGTCCGCTTTGATAGCAGATGGCCCAGAAAATGTGGGAAAGAGGGACCAAAGTGGAGTAAAGGAGGCGGTTATCTCTCAGCAGCTCGGGACGCCCTACATACGGAGTTCAGTGACACAGAACTGTATTTTCATCTAAGTTTAGAGGCAAAAAGGGGGCTGCTTTTTGCAGCAGCACGCTGCGGTGCGCCCGGCTGACTGAGGCTGCTGCTTACACAATCTTTTTCACCCCACGTCTCTGGTGCACCATCCCTGGGCTCAAGGTTGGAGGGCCAGGTTACGGGTTCCTCCTTCCCTCCCCGTCAGGCTCTACTGTATCAAAGCACACAGGGCGATATTGTGTGCCGCGCTGTGCTCAGTAGGAGGCGACGCTCATGTGATGTCCAGGGGGGGGGAGGTGAATAGCTGTCATTCATAAGACAGTGGCCATTTGCTGGGCAGCTGCCCTGCTTCTCTGACTTCAGACACTGATCCTGCCGGTCAGCTGCCGCGGGGCGTCTGCCACAGGCTGAACGCTTGTCCCCTCGGCCGCAGGGGCCCAGAGGTCAAGCATGTCCTTTGGCCAGTCAAGAGTCACGGTGAACTGAGCGTTAAGTAAACTTAGGCTCACAGATGGTTTACACTCCAATGAAACACTCGAATACCACTTAATTTTCCTAGGGTTTTTTTGTTTTTTTAAATAAGGAGCCACAAGTTGTTTCTGAGAGTGTTTTTTTTTTTGTGTTTTTTCTTTTGTTTTTAATGCCAGGCGAGCCTTTGGGGCTCAGTTTTGCGGGATCATCCCAGTTCAGATGAGGGCTTTGAAACGTCCCCCTGTAAACAAACGTAATAAGACTGCTTGTATTTCAGCGGCTGTGGCATTTCGTTCAACTTCACAGGCCTCCCCAGTATGCCAGAGCCGATCCTCTGACAAGGCTAATCTCTGCTGGCGGACACTGGATCTCCCCGCACGGCTGTCCAACAGAGACCAGCCGCTGGATTTTTGCGGGCCAGTCAGCAGAGGCAGCCCTACCAGTCAGCAGTCAGCAGGGCAGGTCCAGCCAGGCGATTGTCAGCGCGCTGGTGGGGAAGGAGAGTAAAACCACTAAAAATGTTCAGATCCTCTGAATGTGTCAGAGCAGCAGTTTGCAAGGAACCACAAAACATCGAACAGCGAACAATGCGGATTGTCCAGTAAACGAAAAAGGGGCCAAACATGATAGGAAACAAAAGCCGGGAGGCTGTGGAGAAACCTGTCTAAGTGGGTTACATGTTTATGTGAGTTCCTTCCGGATTTGGTTGAGAACTGTCTGGATTGTATAATCAGCAGGCGATCCTTTTAAGATGTTTATTTTTTTTGTTTTGGTCGTCAGATGGGCACTGAAGGGTTGTGTTCAGTCTTGTTTTGTTGCTCATAACTGCAAAGACCAACCACACTGGACTGTTTCCAGAGTTGCAACACAAAGTATCTGATTCCTGTCCATAGAGTGTGACAAAGCATTGCTCCATAAATAATCACAAGGCTTATCTGAGTGCCGAAAACAGCCACAGAATTCAGAGCATTTCAGGGAACACCGCTCCGAATGCAAAAAAAATTCTTAGCATCTCTCCGGAAAAAAATTAAACACCAAGTGTCATTTGAAAAATGTAATCTTCCCTGTGTGTGTGTGAGACTTTTGAAAAAATCCACCCTGCTGAAAAGTCTCTCTCTGCTGTAAGTGAGGTTGGAGACGGAGTTTAGCTGACTCATCAGCAAGCATCAGCGTAATGAAGGGAGCTTTGCTCAGCATCCACTGAAGGACAGTCGTTTTAAAAGGGGGCAAAAAAAGAACGAAAATGTAGAAAAGTTTGAAAGAAGCAAACACCACTGAACTTTTCTGATGGGTTACGTCATGAAGTGGATTTAGATTTCCTTCAGAAAGCCCCTTCTGTCGACATTCTGACAGCTCAAGTAACGAAGTAACGAATTCGCTTCCACTAAACATAATAATTTTCTCCAAATGCTCTCCATACGTGTCGATATTTCAGCAATTTTTATTCGAACACTTGAAAACAACTATTTAAAAGTGAATGGACAAAGTCATAATTATTTCTGTTTCAAAGTCTGTGTTCCAAACTAGCTCAGCATGGTTTTAGTGCCACGTTTACAGGTTGAACAGTACACATAGGCTTATGGAACGTCCGATTACCTTGATTTTTGATTTTCATATTAAGAAACTGACTCAAAACAGATGACTGCAATCAAAAGTTTGGCTCATTTTTAGCCGTGTGCTCACAGCGAACAGATGGAGACCATGTGGCCACGATTGCCGCCTTCTGAATGAAGTTTCTGTTGAGCTACATATGTAATATCCACAGAAACAATCTCTATTTCAACCTGCAGCCATCAGCCATGACGGTGACTTGTTGCACCGACCTCATGAGAGAAGAATTCTGCATGTCATCATAAGAAAGAAAACACATCTTCCGGGAAAAGATTTTTCTTTGGTGGGGAGTTAAATTGAGAAAAACCATCTGTGTGGCTTATATCATGTGTTCGAGAAGTGCTGCGGACAAATTTTCTCTTCTGCTGCAAGCATGTTACCTTTCCATCGCTCTTAACTTGTTTCAGATGTCAGAAACATTTTACACCTAGACGTTAGAAGGAGTGGAGCCTGGGAAGTCAGGCTCTTCGTAATCCAGTTGTGGATCCCTTTAGGTTATTTTCCCAAAGCGTATTATCCAGGGACATTATAAACTTAGGTTTTGTGTGCATCTTTGGAGGATCATTTGTAACTTTAAGGTTTCGAAATGGGTTAATCTGTGAGTATCATATTGTCTGATGGAGCAAGATGTGTCACAGAAGCCAAGGAAGCGGTTGTCCAGCTACTCATCTTTTGTTCCTGGTTCACGATTTAACTGAACAGAAATGAAAGAACCTGCCATACCCTCATAAAACCTTTTATTCTTTGCTCACAAAACCTGACGTATTGAACTTCCAACAACGGTTTTTGAGCTGCATTGTGGGAAGGGTGTGGTGAGAGCATCGATAGAAGAGGTACTCTCAGGAGACGCGTTGAAAGGTCTCAAAGATAGGACAAAAAAATCCGATGTTTCAGACTCGTGTTCGAGGACACACATGAACTGAGACGATGCAGAGAGTTCAGACTGGTCAGCAGGATACTGTCTAAGCTTTCAGGCACACTGCTTTTCAGTCACAAAAAAGACAAAAAATACTGCTAAAAAATACAGTTTTATGTGGCTTTTTTGGGGGAATGGTGTGAACTACTTCTAGCCACTGTCTAATAAGAATTAAAGGTGTAGTAAAAGAAACCAGAAATGTTTTTCTAGCTGAAAAAAAACGTTGAGTTCTTAGGTTTTATACACCAAAATGAAAAGAAGAAGAAGTCTCTTTATTCTCTGGTTGTTCTGTGGCTGCTGTGAAATTTTAGTCTGCAAGCATAAAGAGTTCCGGTTGAATGAAAGATTAAATAAAGTCTGTCTGAGAAGGTGGGGATTCCAGGAGGGCACTCAGACGGACGGAGGGCTGAGCATGAGCGGGCCCTCAGCAGGAGAACAGGAGGGATTGTGCGGGGAATAATGTTCATTCCATTTTCATAATCCTCATCTCTGTACTCGCCTGAACCACTTGAGCTCCAGCCAACCTGCTGCTCGGACTGTGGGAATCTTCTATCCCCCCCGGATATGTTCTTTATGAAGTCTTCCCGACAGTGGTTAGAAACTTTGGGCCTTTGCTGTGGCCTATCTGCGTGAGGATCTGCCTCCTGACCTGTTTCTGTTCGAGAAGTCTCGGCCCTTAAGGCACAATCGGGTGTCCCGTCAGCTCTTAAGCACGCAGAAGATCAAATACAGTGTCGCCCACTTTGATGGGACGCCAACAGGAGCACAAGCGGTGTACCGTTACCATAGCAACCTGTTAAATGACACCACAGGAAGGCTGACTGCAGGATTTAGAGTTACCTCCGCTGGTGCGATGCAGCCGCTCCGGATGAGAAAATTATGGGATGCCTAAAATGAATGTTGTTCTTTTGGGTGACGTCCAGCTGTGCTGACTCAGCACAGACTGTAATTATATTTTTGCGCGTTCAGTATATCTGTTGTATGCTGCATGTGGAGGATCCTCTCTCCAGCCACAGGCTAACGTCGCCCGCTTTCTCCAACAGCTCATCTGCTGTAAACACCATGAGGTGGGGTTTGTTTAAAAGGTGATAATAGAAACCTTCCTTTTTCCTCTGCCGATGACAAGCTCAGCAGTTTCCAGAAATGAGGCGGACTGATGGACAGAAAACAAAGACATGAGGTCACAGATCAGAGCTGATGTGGGACTGAGAGTTAAATGCCAAATGTGAGTCACTCCCACACGTCTACAACTAACTATGGGCAAAGAAAGAAAAGATTAGGCTTGTGTGGAATAACTTAGTTTGTATGCACATGGGCCATAATAACATCCTCCCATCAAAAATATGTCATATTTATAAATAATTTTACTGGTCAATTTAGTTAACATTTGAAAATTCTCCCTCAAACACCAGAGAAACCTTTTTCTTAGCTTACTGTTGCCATAGTTTTCAGCTTTTAAGGGAAAATGTGTTGTGGAGAAAATATCACTAAGGTTTTAAAATGACTCATGACTTTAATTATGTCCCATTATTTGTTTCACCCTCATTCCAGTAACCGTTGCAGTAAAGAGTGCTTCGTGCAATACTTGGTGTGCTTGTTTTTAGTCTTTTTCCTACAAACTGTTACAGGATGAAGTTTGATCAGGAATAACAGGTTAGAGTAATAATTTTCCAACTATCCAAAAATGATCCACTGGTTGATGAAGTAATGTAGTAGAAACTTGTATTTTTTAGACTTTACAAAGAGGCTTGACCTGGAATTGTAGTTGGTTATTCAGAGCATCGTTGAACTGCATTCCAAGTTTAGAGGCTCTCTGTAATGAATGCAGAGCACAAAGTATCACTTTCTGAAATTAAGTTGAGTTTATGAGTGAGGTAGAAGGAAAAGGACATATTCATATGAAATACAATGCATAATGCATCTTTATCAACTAAAGAACTCGTTTTACATCAGATTTACATCAGGAAATGGTGATTGTTGTGTGTTCAGGATAGCATTCCAATGTCAGCGTTTACATGAAAATTCATTTTTCTGCTCCCCTTCATGCCTGATTTTGAGAGTCTTGTTGCAGCACACCTCTAAAGATCATTTGTCTGTCTGTATCAATAATGCTACGAGGTTGCTGGATATTTCTTACTGGTGAACTTTGAGTTTCTCTCAGTTTGAGCATCTTTTCTAAAAGTGAAAATTTATCAAAACAAAAAAAAGCTTTTTTCTTGTAGAACATTGCTCAGTTTTCTTTTGTCAGGAATTCAGTTTTGGACAAAAGCACACAGCTCAAGAGTGTGTTGGTTCACGTGTTTATTCGGATGGTGTTCTCTGCTTTGTTTCTTTTAGATGATTCCAAGCTTTCAATGGCAGCCACAGTTTGCTTTTCATGTGGATGTTTCTAAGAGGGCAGAGGAAACTGCTCAGCACGAAGCGCATCAGAATGCACAACAAATACTCGGCTGGGCGTTTGTGCGTGTGTTTGAGTTGAGAGTTTAGCGCGGGCCACAGAGATGGGATCCTTGTTCTCCCAGTCATTGTGTCCTGGTTGTTCATTACAAGCACTCTTTGTGCCAGGCAGAGATCACATGTCACAATATTTGAACAGCTGTGTGTTTGCTCGCTCTCAGCGACGCTGAGGCCACAGATCTGGTTTGATAAAAACAGACTATGAGAATTTTGGAGAGCCGAGCAGGAGCAAAAGCTGCAGCACGCATGGATCAATCCAAAACCAAAAAGAGTCCACAAAGGAGTGACGGCTGAGAACCTGCCCCAGATGTATAGCTCGTGTCTAATTGGAGTCCAATCAATTTGCTGCTATTTAGACACGGCTAATGGACTATGTTCGGAGATTCATTGACAAATCCTTTCAATCTGTCCCTTCTGACTCGCTCTTTTAAACTGAATGTGTCAATAATTGGACATCTATTTTTTTCTCTTCTGTTTATCTGTTACACAATCATCTGTTTTAACCGGGAAAAAAGCGTCGGAAACCCCATGCACATCTCAAATTCTGAGGTATGTTGTAAAATGGAAAGCGGAAATCAGTGTAGGGCACGTAGCGGAAAATGCTACCATCAATGGCATTTCCAGGCTTGAGAGTTTTTTATGCGCTTTAAATATCAATAGAATTAGGTTCTACTTTTCTTGCATGCCTATCCGATTTAGTAACCGACCCCAGGCCTCAGGAGGCTACTTTCTGGGAAAACCAAACTGTATACAATGTATAAAATCATCAATACAGGAAGTGATAGTAACATATGTCAGGAATTCCAAACATCTGCACAATATGACGTAATGAGTATGTAACACATTACCCTTTTTTATAGCGGTGTTGGAAATATGTCAAAAGATTGCTTTCAGACACTTCCATCCCCCTGATCCTTTGAAAAATACAAGACATGACCTGCTTGTTACAACACTGACCATTGATAACTGTGAAGGCAAAGTAACGGAATGCATTTGCATTTACCTGTTAACATCATGTACTAGTAGTACATGAATATTCTCTTCATGTGTTCATCCAAAGCTGCAGTGTAAGCGCAGGGATAAGTTTGGTTTCTGTCTTCAGGCTGTGCGTGCACAGTCACTGTGAATGCTGCAGAACGTGATCGTCATGGCCACTTTGTATCATGTTCAAGGCTCAACAAAAACCATGACCTCAGCCTGTGGGGAAATGGCTGAGTTTAACATCCACTCACAGCATGGGGACTGCAGTTCAAATTCAAAATCAGGCCAAAGAGTGAAACCATAGGGTATTTGTTTACATGTTAAAGAGAGACGGTAGTTTTAAGTTAGGTTCAAATAAAGCATGTAATCCCCCAAAAGTAAATGGAGCGAAATTACAGGCAAAAACAAACTAAAGAAAGCAGTTGGAGCAGCAGCACTGCACTGAAATAAACGAGACTGCCCTTGGCCTGAGCTGTGAGGTTAACTTCAACCTGAAGTTAAGCTGTAAGAAAAAAAGTTCTCAAAAATTTTAGTCATTACATTTTTGGAGAAATTGATCTAAGCAAGAAAACAATGGTCTGTATGTGTGCAGCAAAAGAGGAAGAAAAAGGGACAGAAAAGGCATCTTGCCAGTCTCGAGCAGACAATTAAAATTCTAGTCAAGTCACAAGCACAAATTATTTGGAGACACCATTTGGTATTTGATATCACATATCATTTGATATCACATTATCACACCCACAGTGGAAAGCACTGAGGGAAACACAGATGAAAGTCAAGAGCGTACTAGCATGGAGAACTTCATATCTTAAAAAGTGGTTTTACAGGAATGGAAATAAGGACCGCAACTGTGACAAATCTTTTAGTTTATAGTTTCTGGTATGATTCAAGCTCCAAAGATACATGCTGTTACATGCTAAGTGTTGGGCGTAAAAAAATGGATGGACCAGTTGAGTCACTGATTTATAGGTATTAACTTGAACTGTGGTGTCTTAAACAAATGTTTTATAATGACCATAAGTAGTTAACATGGCTCATATAGATTGGTATTGGATTTTCACAATTGTATTATTACAATGTAATGGATTGAATTAAGCTATTTTATTCTATTTAATATGAATAGTGTAATAACACTCTTTTATTTTGCCACTGTTATCTCTAGTAATCTCTTTAAATTAGAATATCATATTTCTCTTTGCAGAAGGAAAAGGAAGTCATTGTAATCTATAAACTCTATAAAAAGTGGAAGAGACAAGTGAGAACCTTTGCTACATATCTAATTCAAAATCACTGATGAACTTGGAATTTAACAGCAAAATAAAAAAAATTCTTGACGATGGAAAAGTACTTTGTTTTTTTGCTGAAGAACAGTGCATAACACGTCTAATATTTCAGCATCGAGTAGCATTTTTCTCTTGACTAAAAACAGTTGACATTAATGGATGGAAAGAGCCAGTGCAGACAAACAAGGAAAAAAAAAAGTTTGCTTCTGAAATGTACCATTTTCGAAGCCTTGTCTCTGCCAAAGACTGAGTGAAAAACCTGTGCAGGCTTCCGGATTCATCAAAGTGAGTCCGATCAGCTCCATACAGGCATGGAACTCAGCTTAAATGATCATGAGTGTCATGAGCACACAAAATGTATAGATGTATCTCTGCAATCTTGGTTTTGCATCAGTTGACTCTGCACAGGGTTATTTTTAGAAAAGAACAAATTGTATTCGGTACACTCCTAATGAAGTGTCGGTGCAGATTATTACACTATGTCCCGCCTGTTCAGATAAACTGACTGTGCATCAGAAATCCTACTAAGGCCACTTAAGCCTGCCCTAACCCTTTTGTGTTAGAGTGTGTTGGTACATCCTTTAAAAATGAACAAAACTATAGAAAGAGACATTTTGTGGATGACTCACTGCCAGAGCTACAAGGTTTCCTTCGCCATATGATGCAAAAAAAAAAACAAGTTCAAAATGGGCTACTTTTCCAAAACAAAAACATTTTCATGTGCATGTAAAACTGAAAATGCATCATGTCTTTTGTATATAAGGCTAAAGACTGAAATAGAGCAGGTAAATTAGACTAAATAAACACGTTAGTGCTGAACTCTATTGCTACTGCTATTATCATGAATATATTTCCTAGCTAAAATGATAATTGCTTGAACTTTCATGAGGTGTCCAGGTGGTGTTTAAAGATGGGTTTCCTTGATAATTGATATTCACACATGGTCAAGAAATATGGTTCAATATTCCTATAAGAAAATCATACTCCCCTACAAGCTTACAAAAAAAACCCTCACATAGTAGGAAGAGTACAGACTTCTTGAAAAAATCTGAATTCCACTACTTGCTTTCTGTTCTTACGTGCTTCGACTTTCAGGAGACTGAGTCATGGATTGGGAAATCTGTGTTTTTCCATCTAAAACAAGTTTAAATGTCTAGTGCATTAAAAAACAAACCCCGATATTCTGCAAGCTAAATATGATTATTTTTTCTAGCCTTCCATCTAAACAACAATATGCTGACGCTTTTGGACAGTCCAGTATGGACATCAAAAGTTGCCTTTAGCCCTTAAACACCCAAAGCCATGACTTTTTCAGCCATACTTAGGTCTTAAGCATCTGTGGGTGTTACTGAGGATCAAAACTCTAGACAGAAGGTCAGAACCAGGACATCTGACCCTTTTAACTTTTGGGAGGGGCTGGATTTATAACCTCCCAGGTTAGCAGTTCACGGACACTTTAAAAGGCCGGCCGTGTGAAAAATGGACTCAGCCCTGCTGCGCCCTGACCGCCACTCAGCTTCAGTCCGAACGCAGCTCTGGTCTGAGGTCTCCTAAACACATACAGTTAAATTTAGACGGGCTCAGACCGGCCACAGACACAGTCAGACCGACCGAAATCTGGAGTCTTTGTTTGCTCTATTTTTTTCCGCTCCTCTGCCCATGTGGGTGGCTTTTCACTTGGAAACCTTTATCCACCGGCCCGATTCCTCTCCTGGACCCCCACCACTTTCCACAGGTCTCCAGCCCCCCCCATCCTTCTCAGGGCCGGCCGACTAGAGCTGATTTACGTGGTGTTTTCACAGGGTTAGAGCTCATAGCTCTGGAGGAAATTAAATGTTCAAGTTACTGTGCTGGATGGATTCGTGTTACCTAAAATAGCTATGTGATTCTTAGAAGGCCTTTTCAATATCACTTGTCTGAACTCAGAGGGTTCATCTGCGGATTCAAACAATTACTCTTCTATGTGGAGCTGCAGAACACATTCTGCTAGCCGCCATCATTTGTTTTTGCCGTGTGTTAGAACTGTTTGTTAGGAACTGGCAACACTATAATCGTTTTCTGAAGAAAAGAGGGTGTGCTTTGCTTCATCCATTAGGAAATAATCTGAAAATTCCACCTGTCTCAAGAACACAAAATAGTTCATAAAATCGTTAGCAATTTTGGCTGGAACAGTTATAACTGACACATTTTCAGAGAGATTTTTTACAAATCTTTTGTAAATACTTCAGGCTGCGGGTTTTATGTTTGTTCAGAATATTCAGCTGCTATTCGGGACTTAACTCACATCCTCAGCAACCATTTTATTCTCTCCTCTACTGAGCAAAGTAAATTTGAAACGGCATGATCCGACTGTTCAATCACCAGTTTATGTCCTTTTAACACAATTGTTTTCCAGCAAATATCTGGCAGATTTTTTTTTTCAATCAGTAAATATGAAGGATTTATTCAACATAGATCACAAATAAACTAAAAGAACAACCTCATTCATTGACCTTTGGACCTCTATGCCTTTACTTTATCTAGTGGATGTTTTTTTTCCCAGGATTTATCTACTCAAATTCTTATCCATCAAATTAATGTGTGTAGAATAAGGATTTACTTGATTTTGGCACAAATCTCCAATAGAGGCTGTTTTCCAGTGAACTGTATGTTAATTCTGGAATGGACTGTGGACTTTATGGTATCTAGTCATTCTCAATGGTCTCTGAAATAATCTTCCCTGTGTTTTGTTTTATTTCTCACACACCTTTTGTTTTTCAGGCCACAGTTCTCTGTCTGAGTCAGCCTTGGTGCAAAGTCTCCTTTATCTCTGTGTCTTCTCAATGAACTTATTGTTTCTTTTGCTTTTTACCTCGACTTCTTTCTAGCCTATTGACTAGAAACTAAAAGGAATTATCCTAAAGGATTAGGCAAATTGATTTGTTCAGATTATTTCCAAAGCATTTTACAATGGATTTATGGATCTTAAATGGACTAAAACACACACAAATCTGCCTAGCTAGAAACATTCTTTGAATTGGTTTCATCACAAGATCATGTATTATAATCTTCTTGGAGCGCTTGAGCACACAGAGAATAATCACTTAAACACCATTTCTGTTTTCGTACACTGTAAATAGATATAAAGGCTCAACGCTGTGATAGGTCAGTTTTTATGAGGAGTATTCACAGCTCCGTGCAGTTCACACCCCTCCTACTTCTCCTCCTCATCCGCAGCTCAGTGCTCACTGGCCCGTAACTGGTTCCTGATGGCGGGCCGTGAACATGATGAGATCACCTATTAGAATCACTGCTCTCATTATGTCTGTCACCTATAATGTTCAAGCTCGCCAATGCAGTGAGAACGCTCAGTACGTAGGACTTGAGGGCACAGAGGACAGACTTATTATGGGATGTAAGTCACAGATGCAGCGTTTTCTCCTCCGTGTCAGTCCTTTCAGAGAGCTAAACTTGCCTCAACTCATTTTCTGTTTGACCTCATTTCTCTGCACAGTAATCGCTCAATTACACACATATGTAAGATTTTTTTTTCCATTTAGAATTGGACTTTTGACCTCGTCCACAGCACTGAAAAACATTTTGGGTTAAAGTATATGACGCTTATGTGCATTGTCTCTTGGTTATAGAGGAGCAGATGGCTTTGGAGACAGAGATGCATATTTTATTGATAAATCTCACTGGCCACTTACAGCATTAGAAGTAAAACGCCTGCATAATGCATCACCTGGACTCCTCCTGTGCACATGTTTCAGATATGAGCACAGTAACGACTGGGAAAAGAGAAGAGCAAATAGCATCCTGGGAAACATAAAAGCAGTCAGATTTGTATTGTTGTTTATTCCTATCGACAACATGCATTACACGAGGGTTGTTTTCTTCAGACTGGCAGCATCTAAACAAAGTTATGATTCCTTTCATTTTTTTTTTTTGTCACAGAACAAGAATATTTCTGCTCTCTTGCAGAACTGGACTGAGTCCAGGACTGTTACATAACAACAGTCTGGACAACAAGGCTGGACCGTGATAATTCATGTCACCACTCAGAACAAGCAGGGAGCCGACAGAGACCTATTTTCCCTCAAATGGGACGTGAAACATCAAAGTTCTCTTTATGATGTTTTAATTGCCTCGGTGAACGCAGAAAGACTGAATTCACCCCTTCTTATGCCAGATCTGAAACCCTGAAATGGATGATGGATGTGAAGTTACTATTATTACTACTTACTATCATTTAGGCACTTTTAAAAGAGCTCTGTTAGTTTCCGTATGCTAAAACCACTCTTCCAGCTTTATCAATGTTTTTATTGGTTCAGGAAATTCAGATCACTCACTAGTTTTTAAAAAGATGTGTATTTTTTTAATGAGGTGTGTGTGCCATTGACTGAAATCTTGATCATTTCACTCTCTGAATAAATGTTCCTGGAAGCATTCTGAATGTTCAGACTTAAGGGTGAACAGCAGCAGTTAGGTCTCTGTTTGGTTCTTGCTTTGGTGTCTATAAATAGGCCCCTGAAACCCCTGTAGGAGGCTGAAGTGTGATAGTCCAGCAGGTCAACCATCCTCGTCCGGCTGCTCTCATATGTCTCGTGTTATTTCTGCACCTTGGCAGAGTGGAAGCATATTGTAAGGCAGCATATTTGCCAAGAAAAGGACAAAAGGGAACGAGTTGATCGAGAGCAAAAAAAAAAAGACATCTCAACACAGCAGTCACTCATATTTCCACCTCATGGCCGCCCCACCTAAAGACGACTCCCATTGTGTCTGTGCGCGCTGGCAGGCAGCCGCGCTGAGGATTCCTCCAATCTGTGGGCGTGTGACATCACTCAGAGCCCAATCCCCCCCCCCCCCCCCCCCCCCCCCCCCCCTCGCTTTATTCCTCTTGGCCAATCAGAACTCAAGGAGACCCGGTCACATGAGATACCCCCGTCTCGGTTACCATGACAATGAGCACTGGTCCAGGCAGCATCTTGATGTGGTGGAAAAGAGGAGGGGGGAGAGAAGGAAGGAGGAGGGAAAGACAGAGAGGAGGAAAAGAGGAAGGAGATGACAAGAGAAAGGAAACAAATTCCGGCGAGAGGAATACCTTTTTGGATTTGATGCATGCTCAGTTTACGTCTGTCTTCCTTCATTGTAGTAAGTACTTCAGCATTTTAATCCTCTTTTAGCTCAATCTGATGTGAGATTTGATGCAGGTCTTATCATTGCTATTTGATAGAGGGATATGGCTGGGGTCTTTGAAGATTTCATAGTTGGCATCATGTGTAATTCCTATTTGATGTTGAGACTCTCTGCAACCTACCTCACCTTTGACAGACAACCTTTTGTATAATTCATTCAGGGTCCATTGATCTTTCAAGACAAGCCTCAATGGTGAACTGAGGCGTGGTTGGAACAGAGAAACTCAGCACAATTAGAGGCAGTTTCGTAATGTGATGAACTGTCAGGTGTACTGTGGTGGGCAGCGAGTCATTTAGTCTCAAACTGATAGGTCTCGCTCCTTTTTTTTTTCTGTGCCGCTGCTTTAAGTTTGTCGAAGGAGATGTGCTTGACACCGTGCATCCTCCTGTGGTTTGTTTAATTAGCAAATCCGAGCAAATCCAACTAGGGCAGCTTGTTCTCATTGGAGACCTCATGCGTGGAATGTCCTTGTGGTAAAAACAGTGAGCTTTCCTGGCTTCAAGTACACTCACAATCAAGATGCTGCTGTTTCAGATTAGCTGTACTGTAGGTCTGAGCTTTGTTTTAGAAATGTGAGTGTTTGGGATTATGACGGCAACCCTTTCATTGTAAACACTACCTTAGGCTCAGGGCCACTTTCTATTTTCTATTAGCTTGCTACGTCCTAATTTTTAACAACAAAAAAAGCATTCTGATATAACACATAAACCAGTTTATGACTTTTTTAAATCCAATTTTACTGCATGTTAAAAATGTGGGGAAATCAGTAACCATTTTTAACCATTTACACTTATAGAAAGCACCATGTAACTTTACTTTGTCTATTGTCTAGTCAGGCACTCTTCACCAGATTTATGGGCAGAATGATTTTATTTTGTTTAAGTATTGCTATTTTGCTCTTTTACAAGTGCTTTAACAGTAAAAAATGGTCCACCTGGTCATGGGGCAGGGGGGTAGGTTCACAAAGGAAAATCATGTATTTGACATCAGTGCAAAGGGCTCAGTGCTATTCTTATTCTTGCAGGGTTTTGAATGGGTACTATTTTTAATCCACAAATGTGGGTTTTCCATGTCAATTATTGAGAAATGTAGTTTAAAAGTTCAGAGTTACAGGTAATGCAGCAAGTAGTGTTTTAACCAGATCCAGTTTCCTATTCTAAAATGTAAGTTTAATGAAGAATTAAATTGGAATTTTAAAGTAATTTTGTATGTAAAAAAACAACAACAACAACAAACAGAAAGGGACAGATGTGTCCTCCTCACTGCTTGCTTTAGAGGGAGAGACCAATCTTGTAGTGTGTGTAGAGCTGATAGTGACAGAGGGGTTCCTCCTTTTAGGATTACCTCACACTCTACAGTTCTGTTCTTAGTAGATAAATCAAATATATGTTTACAAATCAGGATAAAATTATACAATTTTAGCACTGCATTGTTTTTGGCTCCCTGCTATTAGGGTGAACACTTAGACCATCGTTTGTCATCATCACTGGTTATTCTACTAATTTACGGTTGTACTGTCTCTCACGGGTAATTAATTAATAAGAATTTTAAAACATTTTTGCAGGAGGACAACTCGTAAGTCTATTTAAATGGACGCAGTGTGTATGGTGATTTTTTCTAAATCTCAGTCAGCATCTTTACATTGTTAAAAAAAAAAACTATTAATTTAGAGGGAATTGAACAATACATATATTGAAAAAAAACTTAGATCTGTAACTCTATGTTACTCTGTGTTGAAATTGCTTCCAACATCTTTGTCAAAGAAGTCATATATGAATGCTGACAGACACTGTCAGAAATCATCTAGAAATCATCAAACCATTCAATTACGAGAATCAGATGCTATTGCGTCAAAAAGGGATGCATTTACGTAAACTATTTTTTCTGTTTTTTTTTTTTATAAACGACAGAAAAGTGTCACTCTCTTCCATGAAGTCTTCAAAATCTCATTACACCCACTTGAACTTTATCTCTTATTCTCGCCTTATGATTTTGAACTTCTCTTTTAAATTCTTGGCGTAGATTGCGTATAGTAAATAGCCACGGTCACAATATGGCACAGAAAAAAATGACTCGAAGGTTTCTCCAGTCTGGATATCAGTTTATCTAAAATTTTACTGTTGTGTAAACTCCTGTTAATTATTCCGACATCATGTGAAGGCAGCGTTCCTGCTACGTCACGTTGGAAAAGACCAATCGGATTAAACTGAGCTCAAACGTGCAGGCACAGTCAAAGGAGGAGCAGGGGCCAATTACCCTATATCGTCAAGGAAACTCAGGGAAACAAACGTATAAAACATACCTCGCGAGTTGTATACTTCCTTATTGAGATTTGAATGAGTTTTTGAACAAATAGAATGTACAAATAAGGCTTGTAATATTTCTGTTATCAGTAGAAAAGCACTATCACCCCCTAGGATGCCGTTATAGTCTCGACCGATCCGTCTCTGTCAGTTTCAAGTTGCGCCTTCTCCCTTTGCTGTTTGGTTGTGTGCCGTGTCTTCAGCGGGCGTAATTATCCAAAGAACAGACATTTAGTTTGGATTTACCGTGAAACGGGGTCCACACGCGGGAATGGATTCACCCTTACCGCGAACGAGTGGATTCTAAGCACAGAGGCATTCGAAGGTAGGGAGACACATTTTCTTTTCTCCTGCTCGCTTGACAAACGTGTGCATTTTTGAACGTCACCGTGGGATCCGACAACTGCACCTTTGCCCGTCTGGGAACGGGACGCTCCGGTTACGTTAACGGAGAAACTAACGGCGTGACTCCGCCGGTCCGTGGTAAATTCGACTTCAGTATCTATAGCGTAATTAAACGCTGTTGTGTTGTTCATGTCTGGTCATGTGTCCACCTCGGTTTTACCGGGCCAGCCCGTTGGGGTAAAGGTGGACAGTACCAGCATGCGGTCACACATGGACGTCCATCAGAGCCCAACTCAGAAATGTGTTATGCTTTCAGCATTACACGTGAACACACCGTCAGCATGGAGGTTCTCATTTTGCCAGATTTATTTGTAATTCCATATCTGTGAGCCTGTTATTAGCATGAACACACAGTTTTTTGGGGGGGGTATATGTGGTCAATGCCATTAGATTTAAAGTATTGATGTATTATTTAAATACACCATGGGACATTTTTTAAACATTTTTTTTTAAATGTCTGGAAGCTATAAAAAGATGTGTAATTGTAATAGTTTCTCAATTGACATTAAATAACCCCCAATGAGCAAATCACCAAATAAGTTATATTCTAATGGATATTTGATATATAAATGATAAGAATTTTCAGATAAGAAGAGAAATATAAAAATGTTTTTAGAATATCTTTGAAAAATAGAAAGGGCGTTATTGGTCCCCCTATGGTTTTTATGACCTCTTGACCTCTTTGGGGCATGGACTTCATTAAAGAGCCACCAGTCAGGTGTACAAGAGACATGAATCAGAACGACATATTTTTCCACTCTGATTTCAATCATCCTTTCAGAGTTTTTTTTCCACAAGTTCATTCTCAGCCCTGCTCTGTTCACCATGGTTTGGTTTAAGTGCTCATCTATTATGAACGAGGTCCTGACAGAAAGACGGGCCGAACGGCCTTTGAAGTCATTTATACGTGACACACACACACACATATCGACACGGGACAACACAGAAGGGCGTCGCGTCAACAAACCGTGGCGCTGGTGTATGTCTTAGGCCATCGGCAATGTTGGTGCCTGTTGTTGCCCTGTTTTTTTGGATTAGGTGGGGCTCCCACCGAGGGAGCCGCTTCCATGACTCAAGTCGTGTAACACCCTGGCCAATCAGTGGCCGGCAGTCTGCTTTTGGCCTGACTTAGCCCGCTTGGAAACCCGACCGAGCAGGTGCTAAAATTGTAAATGTTAGGAGGTGCCAGCCCCTGGTGGAAAAGTGAAGAAAAAGAGGAGTGGATCCAGCCCGTGCTGGGTCGGTTACTAGTGGAAAAGCTAAACACACTTTGACCTATGAAGGATTTTGTTTTAGAAAAGCAATACAATCACTGTAATTGGCATTAACTAGCGTGAGAAACACAGAATTGATGTTTGCGTAGTTAGAAGAGCAGCCGATGGCAGACTGAGATCAGCTGCTTCGTTTCCGAAAGGTTTTGCATTAAATCCTGAGTCTTTCAAGTGTTCCTTGTGACCCTGAGCAATGCGCTCTTTAATTTTTCAGCTTCAGGCACCATGCATTGACTGCACGCGTCGAACAATTAGGGCCTTATTGCTCCCGCTGACCCAGATCGGGCCGTGCATCAGCCCAAAGCAGCAGGGGTCAGTCTGTGGTTAAATGGAGCGGGAAGGTCTTGACCCGCCCGGTGTTCCTGTCAGACGAGGTCTTTTCTTCTGTCTCCGCCGAGTGAAGGTGGATCTGTTTTTAATCGATGAGTGATCCTGACCTTAATTGTTTGTTACATCTCCCGTTTACCATAGCAACGCGGATGTGGAGATTCAGGTGCTGCTGACGTCGTGCAGTTTTCTGATACTGGTCATTGTATTGCACAGTATATGTGTTATGGTTCATAATGAACACTTGTATATCCAAAGGATGGTCCAAGTTAGGTCCAACTTGTCATACTTTTTGTTTAGTAATGGTTAATTGACGCATTGTTCAAGCAGAGGCAGGTTGCAGTAGCGAAATTCCAAGTAAAGTGTAATTTATGTGCCGCAGGATTAGCCCACGTTCACCCTTAAACAGACCGAAGCCGCGTGCCGTGAAAAGAAACGGGCATTTTTGTCATGAGGAATCCCCTCTCTGCGGGTATGTTCAGGAAAAAGGTGAGGCCGAGTCGCTTTGACCCTTTCCTGACTGTCTCTCAGTGGAACGGGTGAATTCCTTCCTGAGTTGAGGGAGTTGAAACGGTCACTGAGAGCTGCTCCTGACTGGAAGTTTCCCAGCTCTCAGGTTTTCCCATGCCACTCTGACTCATCCCGAGCAAACGTGGTTATTACTGCAGATTCAGGCGGCCGAAAGCCCTCAGAAGGCGAGACGAGTGTAACTCAAAGCTAATGGGATGCTGGATCCTCAGAAGGCTGTCGAGAAATAAAGGCACTGAGGAATAAATGTCCCGTTGCACCTTCAAGTGAGTATTGTGCTGAATGAGGTCATGGTCACGGGAGTGTTCCTGAGTGTTGAGTCAGGCTGCTGCTGAACATCAGGATGTTATTGAGGCTTCTGACAATTAGACGCACCAGTTTATTAATTTTTTTTCCATTATTTTGTTGATGCATTGATTTAAAAAACAATCTGACATTTTTATTAATGCAGATCTTTGCAGTTATGTAAAGAAACAGCTGCATGCTGTGTGTGCGTGTCTGACTTGTTGATTTCCTACCGCTCCAGATTAAAGACTTACTACTTGGCTTTGGCTTCTCCATTAAAGGTCGGAAGTGGGTCAGTATGACAAGTGCATTCCTGAGGCCGCCGTGAGGTTGGCGACCTGTTGGCGGTCCACTGTCCCCCGAAAGCAGCAAAGATTCGGATCGAAATATTTCTAAAATTCATCCATCTAAACGGATGAAGTCCTGTTTCTGGCCGTAACGTGGCTTGCTGCTTGTATTTTTCTTTACTTATGCCCCCAAAAAGGTCCCAATTCTCTCCGTTTCACCTTTTTCAATAGTTGCCCGAGGCAGATTTTACTATTCAGAAAAATCTGATGATATGGAAATGCCTCTGCTAATGAGTTCCGACGTTGCCAAAGTTATTACGCACTTGACTGATGGGCGGTTTCTGCTCGATGAGAAAAAACATAACCGGCGATCGCTGATGTGAAATAATATTCCTCATTAAAAAAACAAAAAACTAGAGGAACCAGCTGGATTCGCGTGAGATCACAAACGCTTTTGAAAACTTGACTTGTGACTGAATGATGGTGCCAGTTATTTTACCTTATTTTTGGCAGACATAGTGGAAAAGGCCCAGAGAACACGCTCCACTTTTTACTGCAGAAAACAGCCCGTCTCCCCAGAGGCTGCTCGACTTTGAAAGAGTTTAGAGCCCTCCTTACCTGCCTTTGTGGACAGGACAAATCTTTCTCTGACCGGCCTGATGGAGCACCAAAGCCCCCCCCCCCTTGTGATTGTCATCACAGTGCATATTTAATGGCCCGGTTCAAAGCGGTCCTCACCTGGCCGGCTCATAGCAGGGCGGCCATGGCAGGCACAGCGTTTTATCCAGGGGGCTCATTTTGGGTCTAATTCACGTCTGCGCTGGCATCGGAACACACGGGATATGTGGAGGATATGACGAGATAATCCCAGAAAAAAGCCTGCCCGATGCTTCAGGGTCAGCGCTGATGACAAAGAAGGTTTCTTAAACCGTAGGAGGGTTAAAAGACCAGTAAATGACGCTGACCTTTATTCCAAATACCACATCTTTGCCAACTTGGACTTCTGACTGTTAATGGTGAACCAAGATCCACACTGGGACCCTAACGGTCTGCTCCAGGGATGGTTATTTAAAGGAAGATGTCAATGAATTTGGGAGTAAACTGATTTTTAGTACTCTTAACCTCCAACTTTCCTTATTAGATGTAAATTATAGCTTGTGGCTTATTGGTTTCTATGCTCCTGTTTAGTTAATCCGCCCCCGTCGGCTTCTCGTTGGTATTATTTATTTAAAAAGGATTCGGATGGCTTGTGCTGCACCTGCTAAACGTGGTTGAGCCGCCGCCTGCCCCTCGTACGAGGCGACGGGCCCTGGAGGAGTCCCTTTCCGTGCGTTCTGGTGCTGAGCTGCAGAGTGATTCCAGGCGCCATGCGGGTGTTTGGTTACCGTCCCCACCTCGGCCAGTGAATGGCCACCAATCTCTTCTCTGGTCCTGAACTTGCCGAGCTGTTTTTCAGAGAGGGAGGGAGATTAATGTGAGCAGCGTGGAGCCCGGAGGATGCCGACCTTTGTATATTCTCACGCTACCGTGTGCTGGTGTGTGTGTGTGTGCATCCAATCTAGGCTTAATTTTAGAGCGCATTACAATTTTTTTTCCTTTTTTCTTTCCTTGTCTTTGAGATGGGAAAGTAAGATATTTTTTTAGCTTTCTCAGTTTTTGGAGCCAAAGATACATGTGTGGCATTCCTTAATAATAAAAAAAAGCCCTCATAATGCTTTGCTTAACGCAGCTGAGCCACAACCGGGAATTCCTGCAGCGGTTTAAACGTCTAAATGGGAGAGTGGGTCTCAGACTGGCTGAAAACCAGCTGTGAATAATGAGTGTTGAGGAGGGCGCTAAATGGCAAAACGCTGGCAGGTCCTGGATCAGCCGGAACACTCTGGAGCTCACTGCACTTGGAATGACCGTCACCAGGAGGTGTGTGTGTGTGTGTGTGTTGTTGTTGTTTGTTTTTCCTCTGTGCAGCAGGATGCTGCAGGATGGATGGCTTGTTTACCATCAGAGCCGCTCCGCCGCGCCCACGCACAGAGATTAGAGAAAGCAAGTGTGGATGTCACCGGATTAGGGCTGCCGGTGGTTGTAGCTCGCTGTTGTGTGTCACGTCCAGGCTTTGACAGACAGCTGCCGACTGCTCTGCTTTTGTCGGACGACGGTCGTGGAATGCGGCGTCCGGTTGCCGACGCACCTCAAAAGAATCGATTGTAGTTGTCAAATTTAGTATATTTATGTCTTTTGCCCTTGGTTTCTTGCCTTTTTGGAGTATTTATTTATTTTTTACAAATGTATTTTGTTGTCTCTGTCTTGTTCCACCTCTGTCGGGTCAAAGGTCGCATACTTGTGCTTACTTCTAACTTGAAACTTTGAGCTTTGTCTCCTGAAAATATTTAAGCTTATATATAGCAGTATTGCCCCGATTCTCATTTGGTCTGGGTGGGGGCGTGGGCTCTTTTGTCATCCAGCCCTTCCTTATTTCCAGCCAGCTTTTATTTAAGTTCAACCAGGAACTCTTGTGTTTGCCGATCACCTTCTGGAGCTTAAACATTAGCTTTGTAACTAATATGGGGGGCTGAGGCGGGTTTAAACAGCGGTCTACTGCAGGTTTTCCCATGGCCTGCCGGCAGAAAGCGCAGGCCTGAGTTCAGACTTTGTGGATCCAACGTGCGCCCGCCCTGCGCGGCCTCCATTGTTAGTTTTCATGTCACGGCGCAGCTGGTTTTGTTCCCGGCCGTCATTCCTTATGGATTAAGGTGCAGAGAGATGTTTGCTTTGTCATGAAAAGCTCGGACTGACACCTTAGACCCGGTTTCCAGACGCCTTCCCCCAGTTGATACCTCCACAACATTAAAAGGTAAAGACTTAAAAGGAGAATTCTCCTCTTGCTCCTTTCCTCCCGCTCGGCGTTCCACGCCGGTCATGACTAATCCACGGGGACTCGTCTGCGTCGCACTGATCTCAGATTACACCTCCCGGTTCTGGGAGAAGGATGGATTTAAGGGTATGTGTAACCAGATACGGGCCGCAGTCTCCCGCACGGCCGTGTGGGAAAATATTCAAACGAACAACGCAGATAAGCAAATGTGGGAAAAAAAACAAACAACCTGCAAGGATTTTAAGGGGCCGATAGCGCAGGTGCAGTCATTCCGGACGGGCCGCATAACGGCGGGACCCGCTCCAGAGGAAAAAGCCCGGAGAGGCGGCGCTCACAGAGCTCTCTTCAGTCAAACTGCTGCTGCTGACAGGAAGCTGTTATTACACGTGTGCGACACCCTAAAGGAATCGAGAGGCTTCATCTGCGCGTGTCCTCCAGAGTGCTCTTTTGCTCATGGTTGGAGGGTCGACCTGTATGGCTCTTGGACGTCACAGAGGAGCACATAACCTCTGCTCTGCTTTCCCCTTGACCTTATCGATGAGGTAGTTAAGAGACGGTCAAGTCCCAAGTCCTGCCTTATATCAACTGACTGCTTCTCACATATGTGTCCTTGCCAAAGAGGACATATGTGAAAAGACTTTGTTTTCACCACAGATGGGCTTGAAGATTAAAAAATACATGCTGCCAAAAGATCTAACGTATTAACAGTTTGCTTTGTTTTTTTCTTTTCTTTTTTTTTTTGTGAAATGAACAAAAGAATCAGACAAACATCCAACCCGTTCAGCCTTTTTTCTACATGAAAAGAAAACCTTACTGATGCTCAGTGAGAGGATGCCGCCAAGCGATGAGCCGTAGTGGGAACACGATGCTCAGAATATTAATAGATGTTATTTTTTCTTTTTCTCATCTTTGAGAGACGACAACATGGAATTTGTCGTGTTAGGAGCTCAAAGGCTGATCTGCAGCCCGAGCTGGTGACCAGCTGAAGCGGAGCGCTCAGCTCCCCGACTGTCGGAAGCAGAAGTCGTTCAGAGGCCAGATGGTTTGGAGCCGGGCCCTGCCAAAAGCTGCTTTAATTTCAGTTATCAAATGTTGGCGTCCCTGGTGAACTCTGAGGGGTTTGGTCTGTGTTGTGAGTAGACACAAGCGTCTACGAAACTTGTCTAGAATAAAATGTGTACCCCTTTGTCAAGGCTGTCATAATGACCAGGGATTAGCCTCTTAGTTAAATGTAAATAAGATCAGGATTCTATCATTTATATGATGAGTGAAAATCAGAGTTGGACACTGAAGCTCATAGCAGCTTATATTCCCACATATGTTATAAATTAGGTCACACACATAAGGATTATGGCGTTTGTTGTACGGATGTTGTACACCTGCACAACTCAGAGAGAATGGAAAAAACAAAACACTACAAAACTGATATTCAACATCATTGTTCTAAACGTTAGTCAAACAAGCTTGGAAGATGGAAGCTGTCTGAAGTCGGCACACGGAAACAAAGCAGGGAAGGTTTGAAGCGGTAATTTGGATATTTTACCGGCTCAGTGTTCTCGCCGTTGGGGCAGTTTCACAGTTTCCTGCTCCTCCGTCCTTTCGTCGGCGCTGATGTGCTGATTGATGGCTGTCGGCCTGGGAGAGGACCGGGGAATTACCACGAGCTCAGAGATGTCCTCCAAACATCAGTCATTCCCGAATCACTCACTAGCTCACCCACTACCAGCTGACAGTCAGCCCAGTCATTCCAGTTATTTTGTGCATCTGCAGGGCGAGGACCTCCTTTACGGTCTGGGAGAAATGGAATGGCTAAATTAGAGCCATGCTTTTTTTTCTCACTCTCTTTTACATTTACATTTATGCATTTAGTAGTCGCTTTTATCCAAAGCGACTTACAAAATGAGAGTTTAACGCTCACTACAACACCAGTTACACACCTGCCTTACCTTGAGTGCAATATGCTTTTTCCTGGAAATTGTATTAATTTGTTTTTGAAATCTTTTTAAATTTGTGATCTTTGATCGAGCATGAATGAAACCATCTAGGAGCTGAGTCCTGTGTGTTTTGAGGGAGATTTCAGCGAAGCAAAAAAGAAAGAAAAAAGAGGGCTTACATAAACGCCTGTGATGGAAACGCATGAATTAGGCTGATAAGTGGGCACTATCTCATTTTTACGGCTTGTTGTTTGAAAGCAGTGCTGAGACACGTGGAGCCCCGGTGGCCTAATCTGGGTCTATTTTTAGAATAGGGAATGACGTAATGCGACCATTGAAAAAAAGCAATGGCATGCTTATGTGTGTGCGTTTGTGTGTGTGTGCGTGCATACGATGGGAAGGCTGCGTGTGTGAGGACTGGCAGGCATGTGTGTAATTCCTGGGCGAATGCTGTGGATGTGTGAAATCCTGCCGGACGGGAGATCCACACAATGAGCCGGAGCGGGATCGCTTTCCTCCTTTTTTTTTATTAACCTCTTTGACAGATTTGGTGCCGTTTTCACCGCGCAAGCTGCTTTTTTTTGTTGTGGCTGCAGTTCACGGCTGCCCCTCTGTCCAGATCCGTACCGGCCGAGGCAGAGCCAGGCCCCGGGGCCTGTTGTTTTCACTGCAGGGAGGAGCTGGCATGGTGTGAAAAGGAGGCCAGCTGACCCCTGCATCTGCCTTCCTTTCATCATATTGCCACTGGGACTCGGGCCTGCGTAGGTTTTTTCCAAGAGCCAGCTCAGCTTTCTGGACGTTGACATGCAGAGCTTCAAACTGTTACACTCATGGGCCGTTTTAGAAACTGTATCCATTTATGTACTTTTTGATTTTGAGATTGGGCTTTGTTTTACAGAAGTCTGTCTCCTGAACAGACTTCAGACACATTATTCTAACCGGGGTTAGATTTGAACAATAACTAAAACTAGAAATATTTACTTTCCCACACATTCGCTCTCTGTTGGAAGTTTCGAAGCTAAGGAAACTCTGCTATCCTCACAAAAATGTAGAAAAAGCTTACATCCAGCAGGGTGTTGGAGCTAAACTAAACAAAGTGGGCTAAATCATTGCCTGGGGAAGCTGGTGCAAAGCAGAGCTGCAGCTCAGCTGTCAGTGCTATTGACTCCGGTGTCGAGTGAAGACGGCATTTAAAGGCTGTTTTAAAGGCTGCATGAGTCAAAACACCGACGGAATCAGAGAGAGGGACAAATGGAGACATTCCACTCGTATCGGTGAAGCAACACACGCCAGAGAACATGTCGTCCCTCTGGGGGCTAGAAAGATGAAAACACTGGAATGAGCTCCCACATGTCAAAGCATGCTGCGAAGAAGAGAGTCGGATGCACACCTCATGCCTTGTTTAATTTGATTGAACTTGTGAGATTGGGTGTTTTGTGTGTGTGTGTGTGTGTGTGTGTGTGTGTGTGTTGGGAATAGCTCATTAACTAACCGTTTCCTGTGACTGGAGCGTGTCAGCAGTCATTTCGACACAGCTTCCTGTTCGGCTTTGTGCAGGTTCAGTGCCCTTCCTGTGTCCAGCCGCTCCAATGACGGAGGTTTGTCCCCGGTCATCTCCACGTCCCTGAAAAAGCCTCACGCCCGTTGCGGTTTTCGCTCAAGCGGAGCGGCTCAGCTCGGTTCTGTCATATCGCTTTCTGCCCCTCACTCTGTTCCACGTCTCTGCTTCTCTGACAGAATGAAGATGCTTGAGGCCGTAAGTTAAAGCCCCCCACCGGAGAAAGGCTGTTCCAGGGCCGGGGGCTGGACCCCAGAGTCCCCTGCCTTGGAGGGGGTGAAGGGCCCTCGCAGGCCCCGGTGAGCCTGGACCATGGGGGATGGAGGTGCCTGTGCGGCCGGGGGAGACCGGGTGAACCGCTCCCACGTCCTGTTCGACAGCTTTGTCCAGGCGTCCACCTTCAAAGGCGTTCTTAAGGCGTTCCAGGAGCTGTGCGACCACCTGGAAGTCAAGCCCACCGAGCACAGGATCTTCTACCACAAGCTCAAGTCCAAGCTCAACTACTGGAAGGCCAAGGCTCTCTGGGCCAAGTTAGACAAGAGGGCCGGCCAAAAGGAGTACAAAAAGGGGCGAGCCTGCGCCAGCTCAAAGGTAACTCTGCGTCTTTACAAACGGGGTGATGCGGCTTTCCACCGTGTGAACACTGAGATGCTCATGTGTACAAACCAGATCAGACAGCTGGGGCAGGCCAGCCTGAGGGCCCTAAAAGAGTGAACAGATTATTCTAAAATAAGGGACAGGACAAATAAACTTGAAAAAAATGGAAAGATGTTGAGTTCAGGTGACTTGTGAAGCATAGACTGATTTTTAAATACTTTTTAAAAACATTTTTCACTGAATAAATAAGGTAATGGCCTGTTGTGATGAATTAGATTTTCATTTTTGTGTGTTCTCATCGTTTTACATCTTGAGTATGCTCATGTTTTAGAACTGAATTCTAGATTTATTGAAATGTGAGACTTCTTTTTGTTTTCAAGCCAGCCATGATTTAAAAATTTTTAAATCCTTTTTATTTAAACAAATCCAATATTTTCAGCGAAGTAGCATGAAACCTGAATAGGTTGAAATGCCTGGTTCCCCTTCAGGGTGAAGGATGAGCAGGGATTTGGCTTTTCCTGTGCCTAAACAACATCTTCCTTTAAGCTCACGCACATCTGTCTGTCCGCAGTGTCTGATCATCGGCGCGGGGCCGTGCGGCTTGCGGACGGCAATCGAGCTGGGCTTTTTGGGGGCTAAGGTGGTGATTCTTGAAAAGAGAGACGCTTTCTCCAGGAACAATGTTCTACATCTGTGGCCCTTCACCATCCAAGACCTCAGGGGCCTCGGGGCCAAGAAGTTCTATGGGAAGTTCTGCGCTGGTGCTATAGATCACATTAGTGAGTAGACGCAACAGTTCTTCCATGCTGTGTTTGGTTACATATTCTTTTGCAAGTAGAAAAACACATTGTTGTGTTTTATGAAGATGGATATTAACTTTTTAAGAGAGAAAAAGTCACGTGAAGGTGCCCTCTGTCTCTCTGAATCGCAGGTATTCGTCAGCTTCAGCTGATGCTGCTCAAAGTAGCTCTCCTCCTGGGCATCGAGATCCACGTCAATGTCGAGTTTAAAGGCCTCATCGAGCCACCCGAAGACCAAGAAAGTGAGAGTAAGTGAATCAGGCTTCAGAAAGGGAATGGAATGGCTACTGGCCTGGCTCTGTGGATGCATTTCTGTTTGATTACGCACGCTGTGTTGTCTTAGGGATAGGCTGGAGGGCTGAGATCCACCCCAAGACGCACCCTGTCAGCGAGCTGGAGTTCGATGTCATCATTGGAGCAGATGGAAGGAGGAACACACTACCAGGCAAGTGTGCAGGCACAGGCCGGAGGAGGGGCTTCACCCGACCGATGGAGGCGAAGCGCGAACGGCACGACCCGTCAGATTATGATGTCATTTGTTTACAGCTGCCGTTGGCTGCTGATCTCACGCTGCTCCCCGTCCGTATGAAAGAGCGCTTGTGCACATCTGTGCGTGCGTTTGTGCGCGTCAAGCTGCTGCACTCAGGGTCCGAGTATTTGCAGAGCAGAATGGGAATTGTTGAATTGGCTGTCTGTTTCCTTTATGAGTGCTGGGCCCCCACACACTGCCACACTGATAAAGGAAACCCCCCGTGGAGTATAGCACCATCACCCCTCCCCTGCCTCGCGCACTGTGGCATCAATGCAAAGGAAGCTACATGCTCCCCAGAGATGAAACTTATTTGGAAACAAAACAAAAAGGCTGTCCGTGTTTCCTCGATACAGAACATCTGGTTACATTTACAGTTACAGTGTGCGTTTGGAGGGTTTGAATTGTTCTAAAAACAAACTTAGGAGTTAAGTTGACCTGAGTTTGCGCTCCGAGTGTTTTACTCTCCGAGTTGGTGTTTTTACAGTTCAGATCTGTAAGCACTCGCTGTGCTTAAGGCTGTTTCTGCCTCCTCAGGCTTTCGGCGCAAAGAGTTCCGGGGCAAGCTGGCCATCGCCATCACGGCCAACTTCATCAACAGGAACACGACGGCGGAGGCAAAGGTCGAGGAGATCAGCGGCGTCGCCTTCATCTTCAATCAGAAGTTTTTTCAAGATCTCAGAGAAGCGACGGGTCAGTCGGAAGCCCATTCTGCCTCTTTTGACCTTAGCTTTGTGTAGTTTTTCTGATAATGAACAAATGGAGTTTGATAACTTACTCCAATGCATATGTACTTAAGCTAATAACCATTCGGAATAACAGAAGTCAGTGAATGCCACTTTGTGAGGCACTATGAGTTGTACAAAATGTGTTTAAAAATGTGTTACCAACCCCTTCCTTTAACGTAAACTCGTCTTACAATGTTCCAGGATACAGCGTATCATTAAATATTTGTTTTTTTATGGATTCTGTTTATTCTAAGATGTCTTGTCAGCTCCTATAAGAAATTCATTCCAAATGCCAAACGTAAGTGGGACAATTAGATTGTCCTTTTCGAGGCACATTTGAATTTGCCAGCACATCCCAATTAAAAGCTTGGATTTGATGCCAACCCTGCCACATTTTCTTGCTGACGGGGCCTGGCTTCATTCATGCGATCGGAGCTCCGTAATTGCTGCTCCAGTTCTCAAATGACGAAAAAGACGGCACCGAAAACAACTGCGCTTTACATGTGACAATGTGTCCATTTATTGATCTTTTTAGGTATTGACCTGGAAAATATTGTGTACTACAAGGACGACACGCATTACTTTGTGATGACTGCCAAAAAACAGAGTCTGCTGGAGAAAGGAGTCATTCTGCATGTGAGTGATCAAAGCCCTGAGCTCAGCGTGTGTGCACGTCCCAGCCAATTGACGAATGTTACCGTGGTTTTCTGAAGTAGATGTAAAGAAATCGGCCACTGGCAGACACTTACTAAATCAAAGGCCTTTTCATTATACCTTTTTTCTTCACTTTTTATCATTTCGTACTTTCTGCTCTCTCTGATTTTGCCCTGATAGCGTAGGCAAGCTAACAGAGTTCGGGAACACATGCCAAGTCAAGCTTTTACTGAGGGCTGGTGTCCCCGCTATGTTCAGTAGTTTCCTTTCCCTGTGCACTTTCCAAAGGAAACAGGAAAGACCTTTTTACACGTCTCTTCCCCCTAAAGGTGCGCCGTGGTCTTTCAGATGTGTCTGAAAGCAGGCTTGATTCAGTGTAAATAATCTCCTGGAAATTCCCTGTTCATACACAACAAGGCAGAAGTGTTGGCATAACAGAGCCCTTTTAGCAGAGTTCAAGGCGATACCTCGAATTTTAGGTGTCGACGGCTCCTGTTTTCCACCGCCCTGCCTTCAGTCTCTTCTGTCATTTCTAGAGAAGCTGGAGAGCCATTTAGCCTGGAAGAATGTTTCCCTCGCCACCCTCTTTAAAAACATGTCACTTTGAATCCACGCAGCGACTTGATGCCACTTGTTTGACAGATTTGTGCACAGCCCAATTCACTCCAGTGCTATTTTTCACTGAACGTATTTGGTTTGCTGATAGGCTCAAACTAAACCGGCTGCATTTCCTTTTTGTCAGCTTACCGGATAACATTTCCCCCTTTTTGTCCCGTAGGACTACGCAGACACGGAGCTTTTGCTGTCCAGAGCTAATGTGGATCAGGCTGCTTTGCTGTCTTACGCACGCGAGGCAGCAGACTTCTCCACCAACCATCAGCTGCCCACTCTGGACTTTGCCATCAATCACTACGGCCAGCCCGACGTAGCCATGTTCGACTTCACCTGCATGTACGCCTCAGAGAACGCCGCCATGGTGCGCCAGCGCCACGGCCACAACCTGCTGGTGGCGCTTGTCGGCGACAGCCTGTTAGAGGTGAATCTTTTCCCCGGACTTGTTTTTTTTTCTTTTTCTAAAGCCTTTTTTCCCACAACATTGACTTCACATCACTCCCCTGAGGCCATATTTGGTTGTTGAGCCTGGTATTTGCTGCTGTCCTCAGCCCTTCTGGCCCATGGGCACCGGCATCGCCCGAGGTTTCCTGGCAGCCATGGACTCGGGCTGGATGGTGAAGAGCTGGGGCCAGGGAAAAACCCCTTTAGAGGTTCTGGCCGAGAGGTACGGATATGGAAACATTGATCCGCGCAAACTAATATTCGCTCTATTCTTAAACTCGCAATCTTATGCAACAGCCAAACACACACACACACACACAATCTTACTCTGCGTACACACCCTATTATCTCTAAGTGCTTTACTAGGAAATGTGCCTGTATGGGATTTGAAGCTTCAGGCCCACCTCTGCTAGTCTAATGGGATAAGAGGCTGTCAAAAGGCCTTAATGGAATGTGACTCCATAGTTCTGTAGTATCTTTTTGTTTCCAGGATAGCAGTGTTAATGATTTGTTAATGCTCTGCCTGAGTGTCCTGCTACATTCCCTCATGCAGCCAGGACCTGTGCTCCACAGGGTGATGTACTTAAATCTACTCCTCTGTGCTCTAGGGAGAGCATATACCGGCTCCTGCCTCAGACCACCCCAGAAAATGTCAGTAAGAACTTCGGTCAGTACAGCGTGGATCCAACCACCCGGTACCCCAACATTAGCCTTAACTTCCTCAAGCCTAGTCAGGTGAGTCTGTCAAGCAGTTTTCTTTTTGGCATCCTGATAAAACGGGTCTGTAATCCCGTCTGCGTGGTCATGACGTGAAAAATGTTCCAGGTGCGACACCTCTTTGACACGGGCGAGTGCAGAGAAATCCGGGTCGAAATTGAGAATGTGATCAACTCGTCTACACCCAAGCTGGCCAGGAATGGTTTGTGTCTTTTATTTATTGTCTTCACAATCTCATTCCCCACCCTCAGGCTTAATCACCAGATTCTGACTTCCTTGATTAATGTCGGAGAAAAAGCATCTTATCTACACTTGAGTCCTCAAAAAAAAGTCAGCCTCAGAGCTTATAGTCTCTCCACCCGTTGCAGCGCTTTAACCCGCAAACAGTCAGTGGCCAGTGCCTTTGGAGATCGGATTTAGGCCTTTACACCGTTTCAGGGGAAAATAAGCCTCCTTTCATGTGCTGATTGATCCAAATGGCATTTACTGAAATGTAATAATGAATTATTTTCACTCCAGACAATTACCTGCTTGACAAGCAGTTGCAAGGTAACGCACAGCCTGAAATGCATGGTGCTGCTCTGCAGTTTGTCTAATCATTTTAACAGTTTAGACTCCCTGCTATATATTCATGAATGTATACGACGTAAGGAATGATGAAGCGCTACACTGAATGTGCGCGTACACTAACCCAGTCAGTGATACTTTCATTTGAACTTCCTGGTTGTGTTTAATTTATGAAGGGACTTGGACTTCTGCATTCTCACCTAACCTCTCCCCTTGCATCCTTTTTTGCTGACACCATTCAGATATCTCATGTCTTGGAGATTGAGATAATTTTTTTTTTAACTGAGTGGTTGAAAATGGTACTAACATAGATTATAAGGCCACGGTAAAACTTTACAATCTTATCCCTGGCCCTGCCTTACCAAAGCCGAGAGATTGCCCAGAAATGGACCCGCGAAGCCACCCCGAACCCGATAACGTTTCTCTTTCCAGGTGAAAGCCAGATTCCCTTCAACCTGCTGCTCTAAAGTCAAACCTTTCATGTCCCGCTCTCCACACACCAGAATCCATAGCTCGATCCAGTAAACTGCTCAACTGGTGCCAGAGACAAACAGAGGGATACAGGAATGTTAATGTCGCTGACCTCACCATGTCCTGGAAGAGTGGCCTGGCACTGTGTGCCCTCATTCACCGGTACAGACCGGATCTCATGTGAGTATCTGAGAGAATAAGCCCCACAGCAAACGCTTTTCAGGCTAGCTTTGCAGTTTGTGGACTGCAGACTCTGCCTAGTGTGTCCTCCCACAGCTCCAGGGCCCGGTTTAAATCTGCTGCCGTGTTTGGAGGGACTGCTCGGCTGCGTTGATGTGCACGCTGGTTGCAGGTTATCGTTATTGTCTGGTTCGGATTTTGGTTCTGGGCGGTATATCATTATAAATGAAATGACAGCTACCAGTTCCTTGGGTCCCTTAAGAGAGCCTCCCTTATTACAACCCCCACCCCCAAAACGTGCACGCATAAACACTCTCCTTAATGTCTCACACTCTATAAACCAGGTTACTCTCTAGAGGCGGCACGGCTATTAACATTAGAAACTATTAGTAGGTCCTATCTGACCTTTGCAGGGTACTTTAATGGTTGCTCGGCTGCCAGAGAAAGGGAGACAGTTAAGTTATGAGCGGATGCTTCTCAGCAAAGCTGTGTACTCGTGTGCGAGATGCCTGGTTAGGGAGAACTGAGTGCAGGTTTCCCTTAATACTGATGCTTTTAAATGGATTTAAGATCTATTTTTGACGTATCAATGAAGATGTGTTTCATCTGCTTCTGCAGTAATGCTTTTTACAAAGTGTTCGGTATCCCGGCTCACACATGTTTCATCAGCCTGTGTTTATGCTAAAAGATTACCGGCAGCTTGCATCGATGCGATTTTTAGAGTATCCTACCATGCTGCACATTAGAAGATCAACAGTCAGGATACTTAAGCCTTTAAAGTCTGCCGACACTTGGCTCTGTAGGTACTCTCAGTTCTTTGGAATTTCCAGCTCTTTGCTTTTGTTTAACAGCCCAAAGCATTGCTGTTGCGTTACGGCCTCACATCCGTGTCATTCCCCCTGCCACAACGGCCAAGAAAAGCCAGTGAAGATATCAACCGGTCAGAAAAAGCATTAAAGCATTTAAAGAGCTACTGAGCAACATGTGTTTTTTTGTTCGGACCCAGGAAAAGCTGGAAAACAACCACTGTCAATATTGAACTTGCAGAAACATAAGACACATTTACTATATATTAAAACAGGTTTGTATCTTTTGGATTGAGAGCCTTTGCTTTTAAAAGCATAAAAGCATGTGACTGACTTTGATTGCAATTTTTATTTGACCGTTAATGGGTCACTTAAAGTTTAAAAGGGAGTTGTAGATCATTTTGTCCTTTACCATGTAAACAAAAGTAATTATCGCCTCATCTCATGTGAAAAGTATTCTAAATTAAACAAGTGATCAGGCTGATTGTGTGAAATTTACTGACAGGACTGTCTTCTCGCTGTGCGCTCAGCTTTTGCTAATTTTTCCCACTTTCTGACCAGATGTTCACTGTTACCACCTCCTTTTTCTCCAGTGACTTTGACTCTCTGGACGAGCGAGACCAAGAGAAGAACAATCAGTTGGCTTTTGACGTGGCAGAGAAGGAATTTGGCATCTCGCCATGCATGACTGGCAAGGAGATGTCTTCTGTGGTGGAGCCAGACAAGCTCTCTATGGTCATGTACCTCAGCCAGTTTTATGAGATGTTTAGGGACACAGTGCCCCCTGGAGGTAAGAAACCGCAACAAGAGTGTTGTTCTTCTACCCGCTTTTGTAAAAACTAATACTTTTCATTTTCTTGTCTTTCCTGGCTTAGATAAACACAACATGAGTCCAGAGGAGAAGGCAGCGCTGATAAACAGCACCAAGTCTCCCATCTCCTTCCTTAGCAAGCTGGGTCAGAGCATAGCCATCTCTAGGAAGCGAAACCCAAAGGTCAGCGACAGAAAATGACCGTATCACATACTCTACTTCTGCTTTCCGAGCTTAAAAGAACTTGCGACCTGTCATTAACAGGACAAAAAAGAGAAGGACACAGACGGTTTGGGGAAAAGAAGGAAAACCAGCCAGTCTGAAGATGTGAGTGGCCCAGACGACGGCGTGACCAGATGTTTGACTCATGATTGTTGTTTATTCAGCCCCAGTAGAGAGATGGCAGCATTCAAAACCTGCCCTTTTTAAAAACATTTTTATCTTCTTCTCGTCTCCCTCAGGAGGAGGTATCTAGGACAGGTCTTGACGACAGGCCGCCTGCCCCTGCTAACCTTTCGGAGAGGAAGATGGACTCCGCTGCGGTAGGGAACAACAACAAAGTGAAGGTCATGGCCACCCAGCTGCTCGCCAAGTTTGAAGAGAACGCTCCTGCCCAGCCCACAGGACTAAAACGACAGGTATGGAGGAAACGGGGGGCGGAAACTTAGATTAAAGCAACATGGAAGACATGTGAGGCTCTAAGACTCGACTTTGTTTATACGGCCATTGTGGTTTGCTTTTCTTTGAATGAACATTTTGAGGACGGAGAATTTTTGTTCGATGTGACTTGGGTTTCTAGTCCCACAATAGAGGAGCTGTAGGCCACCAGAATGCTAACGTTGGTCAACTGTGGGTATTGTTCCTGGGTCTCGTAGGCGGCCTCATGGAGCTGGCAGGGCTCGGTGGGATCGGGTGGTTTGCAGAGCTTTAGTCTGCTTCCTTCTGTGGAGCAGTGGGAGGAGGACACACTGGACAGTGTTTATGATGGAGAAAGGCAACTCTCAGTGACTTGTAATTGTACGTCTCAATCAAATGAAGGCTTTGATTATAAAATAAGCTGATTCTGCCAGTACTGAGTTATTAAAGGTAAAGATTTTATGGATTTGTAAGGTTTTTGAGCATTTCTAAATGCTGAAAGTTTTACTGTAGCCTGACTGTCTTCTGTTCAGGTTTGATATATTAGTACTATTCATTTTCCTCTCTTGTCAATGATTTCCTGACCTTCTGCACAATATTTATTGGCCATCTATAAATATACAATTTCCCTCTGCACCCAGACGTCTTGCCATGTTAATATTATTTTTAAACACATAGTCTCCAACCTCTGTGACTGCACACATCTGTGATTCACTTCCTTCTTTTCTGTTATTCTCTCCCACCATCGACCATTTTATGATGCCTGCCATGCATGCCCTTTCTGTTCCTCTCGCTGGCCATTTCCACTGTTGTTCATCTTTGCCCGACCACAAAGGGGGACTCTCTGCCCAATCTGGACCGCCTTTTGCCCCTCGCTTCACCACAGGCCCCCGTCAGTGAGCCAGTGCGCCTGGCACCAGTGCCAGCATGGAGAAAGGTAAACGTTTATCCCCTTAGAGACTAACCACTCACCTGATCATCCGGCCATGTGCCTCCGTGGGGTGCCATTGTGCATAAAGCCGCTTTGGTTTGAGCCGTTTTTAGTCTGAGCTTCCTTACCTCTGGACGGACATCGGATCCATTTTTTTTAGAGTCAGAGGAATTAACTCGAGCGTGACTGTTTAACCTCTCAGTTAGCTCGCCGTGCACCTTTTTTTTTTTTAATTTTTAGATTGTGTTTGAGAGAGGGAAAAAAAGAGACAACGCAGTCACGGTCTTCTCCTGTCTTGGTTCAGAGACGCACACAGCAGCAGCAAAAGCTGAGCATGCGGTACAAAGAAATGGTCAAGTGTCAGACTCTGCCCAACAGAGGGGAACAGGTATGGTTGGTTAAACTGGCCTGGTAGTTCTCCAGCTAAGGCATCCCTTCCATACCCCCTTTAGTATCAGGATCATGCCCACTAGAGGTGCCACTCAAAGATCTACAAACTTTTCATGGCAGAGAAAACGTTCCAGATTAGTTGTGTAGATCTTCTACATGGACATGAATTCCAGACTCCAGTAAATGGACTGTGATGTGAGGGTATGATGCCCCTGGGATGGAAAATATGGCAATATGAGACAAAATATGAAAGACGGCAGAAACAAAGGGGGTGGAGGGACTGAAAAGTTCAATTAAACATAGACATTGTTAAGGTGCTATTGAGCCCTTTTTATTTAATCTCTTGATAAAGTACCAAATGTCTTTTCCAATCATTCCAAGTACTCCCTGAGCAGAAAATGAGCATTTCCCCAGTTTTAATTTGCTGGAGTCGGAATATGTGTCGACTCGCATTCAGGAGTAGCTCCCCATCTTTTTCATCTCCTGTTGCTGAATCTGATGTTCCTGTTCCTCCTCCTTCAAGGCCAGGAGTGGTGCAGAGCACGCGTCCATCACGGGCTCTCGGAGCTGCCCAAAGAAAACCATTCTGCTCCCTTCTTCTTCCTCCACCTCCTCGCTCTCGCTTCACTCCGAGGTGACATGCTGTCCCCTGTCTTTGTCTGTCCTTCTGTCTGTCCGTGGGTCTGTCTCGCCACACATCTATGGCAGACCCATGCAGTGCATCCTTCCTCCCTTATTTTGCATCCACAGTCTCCCACATAGCGTCTGCTCCTGCACGTCTGAGCCGTGCTCTGTAGTGTGTAGCCGAAAAAACAAACAAAACAAAATGCTGCATTTCCCCTAGTTGAGCTCTGTGGTGTTGTTTGCATCCCTGTGGGCGGGTGGTGGGCGGTTTTCATGCCGGGGAGCATGCTGTTGGGACGTGTGAGCACTTTCACATAGCTGCAGACTCTGGAGACATCAGGTTGCTTTAATATGTCTTCTGACACTGTTGGAGGCCTCACATCACAAGCGCTTCTTTAAATAATTTCCATCGTCCCAAAGTGTCTTTTGAAGTGTTCAAACGCTGTGCGTGTCTGCTCATTTCTGCCTTTAAGAGCATCCATCCAGAGGAGGATGAGCTGGAATACTACGAAAGGCCTCTCACCCACGGGGTACGGTACCAGAGTGACAGCATTTATTAGCAGGCTCCGCTGTTCTTTACTGTGGAACAAAGCATGTGTTTGTGTGAAAACTATCAGACATTAGTCGCACTCAAATGATTGTTGAGTCTAAGCAGAGCTCCTTTGGCAGGAGTGGAGCCCACAGGACCCAGCTGACCCAGGACCTATTCATATACCTGGTATAAAGGAGAGGGCAGACCGCCTCATCTCCAGGTTTAAGGGCAAACCTGACAAGCCCCCAAAGGTGAACGCCTCGCATGGCATTTTGAGAGCGCACGTCTTCAACGGGCTAATTTAATAAAAAAAGAAAATAAGGTGTACGAATGACTGTGTGTACCAGTCTAATAACTTCCTCTCAACCGTTCCTCTCCCTCCCGGAAGCCGAAGAAAAAGCCATCGCGTTTCTTTGTCGAGCAATGGTACTTGTCCCGAGGCCTGAGTCCCGGCTCGCCGCTGTCCTCCCCGGACGCTCCCAGAAAGGTCACGGTTTCTTCCGCCGCCCTGGAATGAGACTCACCCTCTGCCGTGCTGAGAAATAACCCCCTCGTTAAACGTTTTACGGCCGAGAACACGGCCTTGCTTAAAGCCTCGTCTCAGTCTTTTTGTTTTGGCTATTGGCTTTGTGTTTATTCGTCCGAAGTGCAGTCTGTAGTTTTGCACAAACGTTTCTTTCTAACTGCAGGGAATCCACTTTAGGAGTTAACTCACTCAGACTTACCCGACTGTTATATTTTAGACCCTGAGCTGGGATTCGGCGAAGAATAGCAAACAATTTATCCCAGGATGACGAGCTTTTTGAACGGGAGGAGGCATTTTTAGCGGTTTCCTCTTGGCACGCCCGGTTGGTGATTGAATCCGTCATTTCTCTGCAGGAGCCGGCGAGGCCTCAGGACACCGGCCAAATGCCTATATACGTGCTTAGTATTCAGGAGAGGGCTGAACAACTTGCCTCTCAACTGGAGGGCAAGCCAGCCAGACCACAGGTGAATTTTCCCCGTTAGATTTTGCCGTGGAAAATCACTCAAAAGATGTATGCTAAGAGGTGCGTTCAGGATGAGTGGGCTGGGATTCAGCGCTCACTCGTGTGCTTATCATCTCCACATGCAGAAATAGCTGCTGGAGTTAGACAATGAACCTTAAAATGCTTGCCGCATGCTGTCCTGGAAAATGTTTAATGTTTCTATTTCAAGCAAAGCATGAAAATCATAACGTCTTCAACTAGATTTTCACAGAAGGTCGTTTATTTGGAAATGTCTAATACTTTCTTTTTTGTCTCGTCCCTCCGAGGAGCCTAAGAAAAAACCCTCCCGTTTTTTTATGGAACAGTGGCACCTGGCCCGAGCCCAAAGCCCCCCCAGTTCTCCCCCCTCCACCTCTGACACCCCCAGAGAGGTAGTTGTTTTCCAGCTGAGGGATTGGAGTGCCGTGCTGCTCACACACTACTCGGTTTTCCCGGGAAATCAGCTAGCAGACGTTGCTTAACACGACTAAACCCACCCGAGACGTGTTTGGTGTGGCTGCCTGGGTTGATGTGTGGATGAAGACTTTTGTCCTCGTGAATAGAACAGCTGAGATTAAATCATTTCCCTCTGGGATTTATAAAGCATTTTGATTCTGAGATACTCTCCGCTGGAGACGATTCGTCTTAGGTTTGTGGGGATTTTGCTGCATCCTTGGTGCAGTCGGTCAGTTTCCTGGCAGCCAGAAGCTCCTCTCCTGTGCAAGACGAGCATAGACCTCACTGGCCGTGTCCCAGCCAAGCAGCGCAGAGGGACTGCAGCTAATGACCAAATGTGTTCACATCTCGTCTGCAGGAATGGTTCTCATGGCTGGGGTTTGGCTCATAGCACAGCTGACCTCAATCCTTCCCCAACAGAGGAAACAAACTGTATATCAGAGATTTAATGGAATGAAACATAATCCGGGTGTCGATTTAATTCTGGATTGGAACAACAAAAGCTCATATCCTGATCTCTCGCTATATCAATTTTTTTTAATGCTGCAGCAAACCTGTTTAAATGGTGACATTTTTGTGGAAAGTTTGTATTACAGAAGCACCATTTAACGCTGAATTCTTGGATGGTTCATTTCCTTTTCTGATGTCCAGAATTGGGTGGCGCTCAGTGTTGGCAGAGCCGTGACTCTGGAAACGATCCATTCGTTTGTTTGACTGAGTGTGGAAGGTATTTGGTTGTTACGATGGTGTGTGGCTGGTTGGGTGGGGCTGCCTGCACATCTTCAAAGCATGGAAATGCTGCTTTGTCCCCCCGTAGGCTCTTTAGTTTCCCTCCGTTTTGAGTCGTGTGCTTCCTTCTGTTCTGATAGTCCTTTCTTCACCTTTGCCCACTTCCAGTTTTGGCCCACTTCATCTTTCTTTCTTTCCTTTCTTTTCTTAATGCTGTTGATAGCGCTATGTGAGGATGTACACAGGGGGAGTGAGCTCATTGGCTGAGCAGATAGCCAGTCAGCTTCAACCCCAGGAAGACTCCAAGCCCACCCATGTACCTGAGAAGAGGGATTTGGTAAGATGGCTGTCCGTAGATTAGAGGGTATGTGGGAAAGCAAGTCCCAGCTTGGCTCGCCGCAGCGTTGTTTTGTGAAGTTCGTTGTGGTTAACAGAGTGACTTATATATCACAGATTAACCTGTCTGGACTGTTTGGACCAATAATTAACCATTCGACGTTGTGTGCTTGATTATTCATTCATTAGAAATGTGGATGTGGGCACTGAGGACATATCTGCGGCGGGCCGCTGTAACCTTTGACTTTGACCAAATCCTCCGCCTGTTGAACCTCCTCTCTCCGGCCCCTCGTAGTGTTTCCTCGCATTCTGCTTGGCGCTGATTCAGCTCCGTCTCCTCCCCGCAGGGCTCCCTCAGAAAAGAGTTCCCCGTCAACATCGGAGGCAGCGACGTCTGCTTCTTCTGCCGGAAGCGCGTGTACGTGATGGAGAGGCTGAGCGCAGAGGGGAAGTTCTTCCACCGCAGCTGCTTCAAGTGCGACTACTGTGGCACAACGCTACGGCTATCCTCCTACGCCTTTGACGTAGAGGACGGTTAGTATGCCCCGAAGTTCCCCGTGCATGTGCGTTACCACCTGTGCGGACGTTCAGAGGCTTCAGAGCCGTCGTTGCCTGATGTTTAAACAAACAGAACAAATGCAACAAAAATGCAGCATCAGCAGATTATTTTACCAGTGTAACTATGGTGCCCCCAAGTGGCCGTACAGAGTATTGCTGTTGACCGGAACTCCTCACCCCTCAAAAGTCGAGTAGTAAGCCCGTTCTGGTTTGTGACCTTTACAAACGCAGAAGGATGCTGGGACCACATAGAATTTCAAAGTTTTATGTGTGCAACGTTCGTCTGGAAGTCGCAAAAACTCCTCACACCCAGCCCGAGGCTGAGAGCAGTCCAACGATTCGGTGTCCATCCCCGCTGGGAGGTGTCTATTGTGCTCTAGGACAGTCCACAGATTGTTCGGTGAGACAGAGCCACTGTTTCTCAGAGTTTTCAGTGGGACTAAAACCCACAGAGGGTCTGAAATGTAACACAAAGGGAGCTCTCTTACATTGTAACGGGCACACACCCGGTTTCGCTCTACAGACTGTGCTCTGCTGTCTATGGACTTGTCAGAATTCATTTGTCCAGGCCTTTGAACCTATCCGTTAATGTGCTGTGTACCTTTTCGGTCCCGCAGGGAAATTTTACTGCAAGCCTCACTACTGTTACCGTCTGTCCGGCTATGCCCAGAGAAAGAGGCCTGCGCCCTCCCCTGCTCCAGGCTCAGCCAAGGTAGCCCCCCCACCCACCCCCAACCCCCTACCCCTCCAAAATACTGAATGCAAATGTACTTTCATTTTGTGTCCTTTCGAAAAATTTGGCGTTTAGGATTTGGCATGAGGGGGCAGCCCTCTGGGCTTTGACCTGCTCAGACCCCTGCCCTCTTAACATCATTTAATTTGTGTTTTTTGTGTGTTTTCTTTGCATTTGAAGGAGAACCAGTCGCCTCAGACTCCCACGGTGACCGTCGATGCCCCCGGAAGGGCGATGGCTGCGGCAGCTCCTTCGGCTGAGCTCCAACCCTCAGGTACCCGATTTTCCTCTGTAGACGTGGCGGCGGTGCCCTGGCGCCTGGCCATGGGTGTGGGACTCCCGCTGTGTACCCTCCGCCGCACATTCTCCTGGACCTGCCACCAGGTGGCGCACAACCCCCTAGATTCTCCCTTCCTGTGCACCTACTGCATCTACATCTTCTGCTGTTTCACCATCAATGTGCTGCTCAGCCTCCTCTAGCATGAGTTTCCTCTTCCTCCTTCCTTTTAGACTCTTTGCTCTCTCTGTTTGACTCTGCAAACTAATGATAGTGGGAATGTGGATTTAGAATGTACGGACTCACCTGAATCTTGTGATTCTGCGTCTCAGTGATTCTTTTTCTTAATGTTTTGTTTTCCTTAAAGATGCATCATCCATTTCTCTGCGTGCCATGTAATGGCTTCCGATTGGCAGAGAAAACTAATTGATTTGGCCTCAGAGTTTAAGAAGTGAATGGTGCATCCTCAGTCTTTTTATTTTTATTTCCTTGGCTTGACAATTAAATAGAGCTCCCCAGAATTCCTTCTGGTCAGCTCTTCGGGCAGCAATATTAATCCTTTGTGGCTCTTTTCAGCCTTTCTTTTTTTGTTGTTGCTTTTGGCATGTGGTCTTGATTTAAGTTGGTGATAAACCTTATAACCTTCCTAGCAACACATTTCTTAGAGCTTAAGTTTTTTGCATACCTAGATATTTGCCTGCCTGTTTTAATGAAGAGCCAAGCTTGATCTTTTTGTGATTGTAACCTGTAGTGGCCTGTGACAGCTCTGTTTTAGCTCTACCTCTCTTCCTGTGTGCAGTGTCGTTTCAATGCCTGCTCTTTGATGTGTTTCTTTTTTTCTCTATTAGCTGTTTTGCACCTTTTCCTCTATACTGATAGCTACCGTATCGTGATGAAGTGCCTGTATCAGTGCTTTTGTGAGCTTTACCTTTCCCCCTCCTATCGGCACATCTTAAAACTTGAATATTTATAATGGCTTGAATGAGTGCCTGTGATTGGCACTCTTGTGATTTTCCTCGCTCTGCATCTCCCCAGCCTTTCTCCCCTCAACAGATTTCCATTAAAACCACTCGTATGCTCCTTGTAGTGCAGATTTAATCCAGTAATCACTTTGTATGTGACAGTAGGCTAGAATCAGAAGACCAAACAAAGCTTAAATGTGTGAGCTTAGTTGAAAATTGATAACAGAAAAATAAGTAATCTTTAGTCATGCTGCACTTTGAATAAATTATATGATTAGATATTTTAATATCACTTATAACAAGAGCGTTAAAGAATAAAAACAACTCGTACTTTTACTCTTAGTGTTTAGATAAGAAAATCACTTTATTTTAAGACATGGAACCATGTAAAGTTACATGATACCAACATTTAGATTTAGTTTAATTTACATCTATTTCTACTATACTAAAATCGTTTAAAAGCATTATTATTAACTTATTAGAAAAGCAGGAAATTACATTTTGTTGGACCACGTGCTCCTTCAGTGCTTTCTAATTCTAAGTTTATTTTTTGTTTTTGGCCCTTATACGAGCTACATTGATAGAGGCATTTGCTAGCCTAACCTGAGTATTAGACGTATCTTGATTTTTAAATTCCCAAAATTGCACTTAATTCCCACACATTTTAATGGGGGTCTGCCAGCCAGTTTTTATCCAATTGGAAATGAAATCACCTTGAATGATTGATGATGGTTGCTTTTACGAATTCAAGATTTGGACCCTGTCAATGAACCATGAACAATTTTAGCTAAATATAGTAATAGAGTTTTAAGCTTTGCCTGCCAGGATGGGTCTAAGGCGAGGCGGCCGCCTTTTGTATTTACTTTTAGTCTAATAGAGTTTTAGCGTGTTAAACTTTTGTGTGCTTTGGTTTTTTTATGGTTTTCTGTTGAAGTATATTACAAACAATAAATTCAATAGCAGAAATTGGTGTGTCTTTGTGAGTTTTTCCTTATTCTGGTTTAAGGGGAATAAGTCACCTGTGGGGAGTCACATATGGACACTAGCAGAAGTTTGTATCTATAAAATAATTTTAACATGGAGACTGGCTTGAGTCCGGTTTATATTTCTATGAGAACACAGAAGGGTTAGAAGTGAAATCACTCCTCTGCACTCTCTCCCCCCAGCTGATTCTCAGATACATTTTCTGCTTTTTCCCTCCCCTTTTCGGCGTTGTTACCTGCGACTCGCTGCCAACCCCATGTGTCTTCACCTGGGCCTGTCCGCGCCCCTCATCGACAACAGTACCAGAATTCAACGGCTTGCCGGAGCCCAGTTTGGCCAAACGCCTGCGGGGAACTCCAGAGCGCATCGAGTTGGAGAACTACCGGCTGTCCCTGCAGAAGGAGGAGGAGCTGGAGGAGGTGCCTGAGGAGACGCTGGCGGAGCACAACCTCAGCAGCGTGCTGGACAAGGCCACAGACGCCGACTTGGGCTCCAGGTACTGCTGTGACATTTCTCAATTAAGCTCACTGTAGAAAAAGCACCACGTTTAGGTTTGGGCCTCCTCACTTTTTGTTTCATTCAAAAAAGGTTTACTTTCATTGACGTGCCCTCGCTCTTCGACTGCTTTTTCCCCGACAGTAGCTCAGAGTCCGACATGGAGGAGGAGGACGAGCAGGAGGACCAGGAGGAGGTCGAGGACCAAGAGGAGGTCGAGGGGGAGGAGCAGCTCCCCAGCCCTTCGGACCTCGGCGGCGTCCCCTGGAAGGACGCGGTGGAGCTCCACGCCAAACTGCGAGGCGACGAGGCGGAGGGCGAGGATCTGGCCGACGCCGCCAGCAGGGACGGAGATGTGGATGAAGAGGTGGAGGAGGAGGAGGAGGAGGAGGAGGGAGATGAGGAAGAGGAGGAAGAATCCAGTGATGGTAAGCTGTTTCTGGAGCGTCGCTGCTAGTTTTTCCTGTTCCTACTTTCTTTTCTTTTTTTTTTTAAACCGTGTGTGGACAGTTTGTCAGTCCCTTTCATGTGTTGTCTCGTTGCCTCAGACACTGCTCTTCTCATCCTCTGTTTCTCCTCTCCCCTTTCATAACCCACCCCCCCCTCCTGAATCAACCAACGACGTCCACACTCTGCATTTGTATGTGTTTCATTTGGTGTTTGCCCCCCCCCCCCTGCTGTTAGAGGGGAATTACAGCCCCTGGGACAGGGAGCTCCAGTCAGGCCTTTGGCTGGAGAAGTACCTTTCAGACGAGGAGGATGTTTGTACGTTTAAAGGTAGCACCAGACCGGCCTGTGGATGCTTTTGCAGTGCCCTTGAGCGTGACAGTTTTTCTGGCTGGTTTCAGTTTTCACTTTGAAAAGGTTTCAGCAAAAGTCACTTTAGCCTTTTGTGTTGTTCTGCTCTTAGGTCGCCATTGTGTTTCTAAGGGACCGTGCTTAAATGAGTGTGTTTCTTTACACTGTGAGCCATTTAACCTGCTGTTTTGACCTGAGTTTGGTACATGGCTTTGAAATACTAATCAGATAAATCCCAGAGATTTGTGTTTTCCCCCTCAGGCGCTGCAGTTTTGGCAGACAGGATTTTTTTATTCAGCACATGGATCTAGATAGTTTTTATTTTGTGTCCTTTGAAGCTAATTGTTTGACTTTTTTTTTGCAGTGTGTAAATGCATGCAGCCTACCGTCACCGTCCCTGTGATGTGTTTCTGTCCAATGATTTTGTGTAACTGTTTCTCTGCCTTTTCTCTTTCATCTTCTCCTCTCTTCCTACCTCTTATCTCCTGTTCCTTTCTTGATCCACACGACATCACTGCACTCAAAAATCCTACACATGACATGTATTTAGCCAGGAATTTACTCATCCAGCAAGCCCTGCATCCTGTGGATCCCCATGCCATTCCAGGTTTGGTGAGAACACTCCCGGACTCTGTGGGGGACCAGGATGGCCCACTGGCCTCGGCCCTCCATCTTACCCAGCCTTCTGAGCTTATGCAGCCCTCCTCCACAGGTAACCCTCCCAGGGGAGCTGCACACCAGGGGAGGCCGTGTGGGCCTCAGTGTGTTGAGGATCAGGGTCCCTCATTTCACCAGTGTGGTTGCTGCTGTTCTGTTCGTTTGTGACAGGAGGATCCAACTAACCCACCCGCTGTTTTTAATTACCTTTTCATTTTTTTACATTTGTGTAGCATCGCTTTTTTTTTCTCTTGGAATGTCTTTTTTTTTTTTTTTTTTTTGGTCCAACCTCTTAATTTGCCATTCAGAGTCGCTGTGGTTCCTCTGGGATGGATGTAATGCTCTTCAACCGCATCCCAGTGCATCACATAACCCTCTTGTCAGTTCCTTTGATTTTTTTATTTTTTTTTGGTCTGCTTTGTTCTTTTGTGTTCTGCCGTGTTCTTTCCCATGTGTCTAATTGCTTTACTGTTATTTCCCTTCCATCTACCTGTCTGTTCTGTATCTTCTGGTTTGAGAGTAGCTCCTGCCCACACATCCCCCCGACACGAGGCAGTGAGAGTCTGGTTGGAGTCCTTGTCTGGAGGTAGCACAGACCTAATGGGATCCTGACATCCCATCTTAGACTCGTATACTATCTATGGGCTGACCTTTTCCTGGAGCATGCAGAAACACGTGCAGAGAGCAGCAAACTCACACGCATGCATGCCATCCCAAGAGCTCTGCCCTCTTGGGATCAGACAGGCCTCTTTATTTCACCTTTCCCAACCAAACTTGCTCTTACACTTTTTCACCTTCCGGGTAAATGTATTTTCTGCTCACGCCATCACACTGGATTCCACCATACTCCACAGAATGAGCCGCCACGGCTTGAAAGCACTTTCCCTGATGTGTGACAACGTTTTGCTTTAAATCTGCTGTTTGATGTATTGGTGGCTTCTTCAGGGATTCCTGTTGTTGCACAAAGCTGATAACGTAATGTACTACCGAAGTACTTTGTTAGCTATTTAAATGAGAGCCTCTGATTCATGCACAGACCTTGAGTTCCGTCTTTGAGACCAGACACAGCAATAGCGTGTTTGCAGAAGTGGTGATTTAAGAGGTCATTTTATTTCATAAAAGCACAAATTGAGTAATTTCCTCTTGTCATAATTCTTTTGGGAAAAAAATGTTCCTCCTGAAAAGGTTTTTTTTTTTCTGGCTGACTTTTAACAGATGTCATTAACATTTGGTTGCGCTTTTGCTTGTTCGATTTAGATCCATTTGCTAATTAAAAAATGGACAGCTGCATGTATCTTATCACTAATGCTACACTCTGCCCATCCTCTGTTCATTATGGCAACAGACTTGCTGATTTATCGGCCAAAGCTTTTCTTTCTGGCTATATCATTTTCTTAGTGATGTTTGAAGTGAAATGGATTTTGATTTTGAAGTCTTTCCATTCTTTCAACCTTTTATTTCTGCCTCTTAAGTTTTTTTTTCAAAATTGGTCCAGATAGCTTTTCAGCCTACAGCCTGAGTGTATGAAAAGAGTAAAGAAAAGTTAATTCTTTCTTAGACAGTAAGGGAATTGAAAAAGTTCTCTCCTTTTTATTGACTGAAGATGAAAGTGATAGGCAGATTACTTACTTCTCACCATTTTTATCTCGTGCCAGAACTCTGCGAAGATGAAGAACTGGAGGCTGAAGCAGACAGTCAAGATATGGAGCCTGGTACCGAATTGGATCAGGGTAAGCAATTGCAATGATAAATGATTAATTCATCTGTCCGGGTTCTCTCATTTTCCAAACAGAAAATCTTGTTTGAGTGAAATACAGACACAAACAAACAGGCAAGAAAATTAAAGAGATGAGAATAATGGAAACTTCCTTCACTTATCACACTTAAACACGGGCATTACAGGGATATTTTTATGCTCAAACTCATGTTTACCCCTCATCTAAATTTGATTTGTCAAAGAGAAAGCACAGAAATATGTAGCAGGAGTGTAGTCCAACCAGCCGCTGCCAGGGCTACCTGACTGCAACAGCATTCCTCATTCAGAGGAGCAGATTCTTTTTCCCATCCACTGCGGTTAGTGGATTAAAAAGCTCTTTTGCGTTCCGTGTTCATAATGCGTTTGTTTTGGAGACCAAGGAGGATGCACACGAGAGCCATCTCTATAAAGTCTAATGTGCCACAGTAACAGGCGTTTAGGAGTGACTCTAACTGCCAAGCAGAGCCTCTGCAGAGCAGAGATGCATCAGCATTTTTACCGCAGGGGCAATATATAACATTTTTAACGGATTCGAATTATTTATTTTTTATGTAATCAATAATAGATGCTTCCATGGCGGCTATGCCAGACCAAGTGGCCCATAAAGATGCCCCGACCTCTTTTGAAAGCTTCCTCATTCACTTTGGAGCAAAAATTAGTCTAATTTTAATGATCCATAAAGAAACACTGGGGTTTGTTATACTCTTACAAAAACAAGACTTTTGCATAATAAAAATAACTATTGCTTATTAATGCAGTCCATGCATCCACCAAGCACAGACGAGGTATGTTTTTTTTCTCTCTATTCTTCTGGGTTTTTCCCGTTTTATCAGAAAAGTGCAACCAAATATTTTACAAGCACTTTGTGTTCAAACTGAGCATCCGAGCACCACATTTTGTGAATACACACAGGTGATAAATAAACCCTGTTTTTACATCATTATCACCACGAGGCTCCTTGTCGTTATTTTTAATTCCAGAAGACATCCCTTCAGATGCGGAGGCCGAGGCTCGTTTGCACGAATCGGTGTACCAAGAAGTCCCTCCAGAGGAGGAAAAGGAAGAAGAAAGCCTGGCCATAGCCTCTAGTATTGGTACATATCGCAAAACCCGTCCTAAAAATGTACTTTTTTAGTGGCGCAGTTCAGTTCATATAAATAATGCTCCAATTTTGTTGAATGAAATTAGAATCATCCAGCATCAACCCGGCACGGGAAGAAGATATTGTTTTTTCTCCCCTCAAACCATCAGCGCCGCCTGAAACAGAGGTGCTGTAATTTCACACTTATCAGGCTGAAAGCCTATGATGATGTGTTCTGAGTAAATCCAGAACTGTTTTTTTCTTACGTTTTTCTTTCCTTTTCAGCTAACTCCCGTGAAGTCTCCCGGCAACCGCTTTTTCGCAGATCCCTCCCTCCCTGAGGAACAGATGCCTGAGAGAGCAGCTGTGCCTCCGGCTGTCAGAAGCCCACGGAGCCCGTCCCCCGCTCCGGCTCCATTTTCTCCGTCTGTCCCATCTCCCGCCACGGTTACCGCTTCCCCCGTCAAGCCCCCCGCCCCCGCCTCTCCTGCCGCAACCACCACCGCCTCACCCGTCCCCTCTCCGGTGAAACCAGCCACCGAGTCACCTGTCAAATCACCTGTCAGGTCTCCAGTTAGCTCTCCCATCCGCTCCCAGCCCGCCCCCCTTCCAGAGACTCGCAAACCCAAATCTCCAGTCTACCCGCACCGCTCCATTTGCCCTCTCACGGGGAACCCCCTCTCCCCGATCTGTGCCCAGCCTCTGCCCTGCCACGAGCCCTCGTCCCCGCTCGTGTCCGACTCCCCCGTCAGAACTCAGCCCGTCCCCGCGGTGGCCTCCACCCCCATGACCCAAGCAGACAGGGCCGCATCCGAGGATGCATCAAAGTCCTCAGATTCCTCAACGGAGGATACCCCGTCAAAAAAGGCCGATCTCATCGAGGAGTTTTGGTTGAAGAGCGCTGAGATAAGGAAGAGCCTCGGCCTGACTCCTCTGGACCGCAGCAGCAAAATCTTGGAGAGGAGCCCTGTGAAGACGCCGCCTCAGGAGCTCAGCCCCGCTTGGACCAAGTCACCGGACGCGCCTGAGGAGCAGAAGCCCGCCTTTACGGGCCGCGCCGTCATCCGCAGGCTCAACATCACGCTCGAGGGCCAGGTCATCACTCCTCTCACCTCCGCCGAGAGCAAAAACGACAGCTCCTACAAACGGGACCTGAGCAGCAGCTCGGGCCTGGGCTTGAATGGAAGCATGGCGACGGGCCAAACGGCGAACAGCGACAGCTACAGCACATCTGACTCCACTATGCTCACCCCGCCCTCCAGCCCGCCGCCACCTGTGCCTGCTAATCAGTCCCCAGCTGTGCTCCGGCAGCAGAGACACCAGGTGCCCTGGAGCAACGGAACAGAAACCCCCCCGTCGGAGCGTGCCAAAGAGCCGGCGAAAACCAGGACTCCCGTTCCGACACCCAGGACTCAGCTGAGCCCCGTGTCTGTGCCCAAACCCGCACCCAGGAAGGTCTCCTCCCCTCAGGCAGCTCCAGAGACCCCCCCGGTTGTTGTGATGAGGGAAAAGAAGAAGCCTCGTCAGGAGGACGTCCGAAAGTCCTTCGTGGAGACGGTCGAGGAGATTCCGTTTGCTGACGACGTGGAAGAGATTTATGATGAGAGAACGCCAGAAACGAGCATGAACAAATATTACACTCCGCCCACCAGCAAGCCCTGCAAACCTCCCCTACATCTGGCACTGGCAATGGGAAATGGGAAACCCAATATCCCAGGCAGCGCCGTTTCCAAGAACCAGAGAGCAACTCAGTTCTCTCCAGAGGCCAAGGAGATCGCAGAGGAGAGAATGAGGGCCAGGGAAAAGTCGATCAAGAGCCAGGCTCTGAAAGACGCCATGGCCAAGCAGCTGAACAAGATGAAAGACTCCGACATAGACAAGGGTGCCTCACCTAAGGTGGCCTGGGGTGCAGCCCCAGATTCAGCTGGAAAAGCGAAGAAGTCCGCCGGATCTCCAAAGACGTCGGCCGTGAAATCTCTGGAGTCGAAGAGGCAAGAGGTCACGCCGGAGCGTTTCTTCAGCGGCAACAAGAGCGTGGACAGCTCGGTGGCCTCCTCGGACGGCTCCACCACAAGTAAAAGCAAGAAGCGAAGCTCCCTCTTCTCACCCCGCAAGAATAAGAAGGAGAAGAAGGCCAAGAATGACAGCAGCAGAAACTCGGGTGCAGAGGAGACGCCGCCCAAACACAAGTCCCTGTGGAAGGCGGTCTTCTCAGGATACAAGAAGGACAAGAAGAAGAAGGACAACAAGTCATGTCCGAGCACACCGTCGTCCAGCTCCACCACTCAGGACTCTGGGAAGAAGAAAATGTCCCCGCTTGGGAGATCCTCAGGTAAGAGAGTCATTCGAAAGCTTACAAAATGTTCATAGAGAAACATAAACTCTTATGTTCTCTGATATTTGTTCAACAGACTTGAAATCGCACAGAAACTTGAGCTTCTCAGAGGACTCGGACCTGTCCTGCGATGATGTCCTGGAGAGATCATCCCAGAAGTCAAAGGCAGATGTGAGTATGAATGTACGAGCGCTACACAGAATATACGCCCAGCCAGCCTGAGCCTGAGTCATTTCAGAGGTTTTAGCCTGCAGCACAGTTACTAATTACTCATTAGAGGCCAACAAACGCCTCGTCTCAACCCACCTTTGAAAAGGTTGGAGTGATTTGAATGTCTAAACCAGTGGTGGGGAAAACTTTCTGTGGTAAAAGTAACGGTAACGCAAAAATCCAAGCCGGGATCCGGGTCAGTGAACATAACATAAAGGTCCAGCATCAGAGAGGGAGGGAGCATCGAAATGACTAATGCCTGTATTAACATACCTAATAAAATACCACATCTGCTCAGATTTAGGACATTAATATAATTTTTCTCTCTTTCTTAAAAGAATACATTTACATTTTTTTAAACAAATAAACTCCAACCTGTGGCTTTATTTTTACAACAGTCACAAAATGTGCATTTACAAATTGAATTTATCCCTGAAAGGAGATTTTTAAGCCCTCTGAGAGAGAGAGAAGAGGGTCCCCTGCCCTGGTCTACACCTCATTATCTCAGTGCTGTTGATTATTTTTTAACCTTTGCTTTTTCCTTTTCACATTCTGATGTGAATTTGTTAAAGCCCTTATGTAAAATCAGACAAACAAAAACACCCTGATTTCCAGTGACTCTTTTGCAGGTGGTGAGTTCATTTTAGATGTAAAGCACAACCTCACGAACCCTGAAATACCCACAGCATAAGAAACACTCACAGATTGTTTTTTGGAAGCCAGACTAGTCGCCTTCATCATCATCACACTCATTGCATCACCTCATGTTTTGCCTCCTTTTGGTAAACGCTTTTCTTCACAATTTCTTCAACTCCCAGCGGCATACGGACATCTTTGACCTAGTGTCAGGCATGCAGAAGGAGGCGGTAAAGGAGGAGAAACTGGAAAAGGAAAGAAGGAGGGAGTTAAAGCAAAAAAAAGGGGTGAAAGAGAGACCAAAAGAAAGGGAGCGGGAAAAGGAGGTTGACCGAGACAAGGAGAAAAACAACAAGGAGGTATTGTGCAGCAAAGGGGGGAAATGCTTTTGAATTTCAGATAAACGTATCTGTAATCAGCTTAACCAACATTTGCCTAATAATGGCGTTGTACGGCTTGCCCCCTGGCTTTTCAGACCTTGAAAAATAGGTTGTGTCGACACTTTTTAATGAAGCATTAGCGAAAGAAATGTGTACATCTTTTCTCCTCAGGAGATCTGAGAAAGTACCACGTATATTATGCAACTTAATCGGAGTTGAAATCTCAAGCTGTGCTGCAACATAATGTGTCATTTCAGATGCACATTGTAATGTTATCGTTTTGAAAGAAAATTAACGAGTGAATTCTTCAAAGAGCTGGATTCATTCCATATGCCGGGCGCATAGATCTTATCCGGACTACGCCCACAGTCAGCACGCAAACACGCGCATTTTAGAATGCGAGCGCCTCTATTTGAATCCATTTGCATTCATTATGTTCTGAAATTCAAAACGACTCTCTCCGCCGCTGCTCAGTCTGTGTGTGTCTTTGTGTTCCCGGTGATTTAGACAGACTCAGTTATGTCCAGGACAAGAGGCATGAATTTGTCCGCTGCTGCAAAAGAACTCAGGCGCGCTCCCCGTTCAGTTATCACCATTGTGGGAACATTTTGCGAAGAATAAAATCGGTGTTCTGATTCTTGGTGAACACGGAGCTGAGTTCTGACTCCGTACAGACTAAAGCTGCGTCATGCCTCTGAGACCCTGTGTAATGTGACCGGCTCCTGGGAGTTGCATCGTCTTTAATGGCTGTAGTTTTTTCCAGCTCTGTCTGTGTCAGTGCAGGAAAAGCAGACGTAGACATGATAGATGTAGTTCTGTTGTAGTTCTTAACATAGGCAAATGTCACAAAAGCTTATCAGATATTTTTTGTTGTCGGATATTAACATTTTCGAGTTTTTTTTTTATTTATTTGCTGTTTTGCCTCTGTTGTTTGACTTAATCATTAACCTATCTAATCATATCATCTGTGTGATGTCCCCCCCTTCCTTTTTATGTTTCGTCCCGCTCCCCCAACCAAGTCTGTTTATGTCCCTCACGCACTGGCGTTCAAGAGATCATACGCCACAAAGGTAGTATCACATATGTTCCCATTGATTGATACCCCCCCCTCCATCCCAACTTTGCCGCCCTGCACATGTGTAATAACAACTTTGGTGCAACTGGCCAAAAACTAATAACACCCCCTTTGGATGCATGTGACCGTCAGACCACGCTGGCTCACTCACTGCTGGATATCTGCTCTTTTAAAACATTTTCTGAACGCGCTCACTTTTACGGTATATCAGGAGACCTCTGCCTTTCTTTATACCACGGGCTTTCTCTCTGATTGGTATAATATACTGTTAAACCGTCACTCTGGCAAAAACATATATACTCCAGTATCACCGCTGGAGTAGCTTTCTTTTTTCTCCTTCCGCTCTGCTTTTCTTTCTGCTCATTTGGGCAAACTTTTCTCATCCTCTTATATTATCTTATCTGAGGAATATGTCTGTATTTCATTATGTGAACAGTCTTCAGCAGAGTTGCAGTGAAGATGATAAACACTATGCAGCATAGTATGTGTCATATTCTATTTGGAGGTGTCACTATAACCTGAATGTCATTGTATAGGCTCCTAAGAAAACCCTGCAGATGTGTAGCACAGGATTAAATATTCCTATGTACAGTACCGGTACTAGCTGATTGCCTAGTCTTCCTCTTCTCCTCTTTAGTTTTACTTTAGGATCAGGGCACCATATAGCCATCCTGCCATAGCTGGAGCTTTCAGATGAGGCTTCTCTGACTCATGTATTTTGATGTTCTACCAGAAAACCTACACGGAGGAGGAGCTGAATGCCAAGCTGACACGCAGAGTCCAGAAAGCTGCACGGCGGCAGGCCAAACAGGAAGAGCTCAAGAGGCTGCATAGAGCCCAGGTAGAACACGGATGGCATTGATTTTTCGTTTAAAAAATAGGATTTCTCCAGTCCGTGTCTCATTTTCTGTTGAGTGGATTTTGATTATTGTTGCTGTTATTTTATTTTTTGCCTTATACCATACGCTGGCTTTATTATGACTCAGCCCTTTCGGAAAGAGGCAGAATGCTGCACCCCTTGGTTCAGAGATTCATGTGCTCGATGGTGCAACTCTACAGTCAGACTCCTGCTCCAGCTTACTCAGCACTGAGCCGTCTTGCTTCCTGTCATAGGATTAAAATGGGCTCTCTGTCTTATCTTATGGGTCCTGTGTTATACAGAAATACTTAAAAGCTGTAATTACTGTAGAGCCCAGTAGATTCTGTTATTTTACAGTACTCATTTGTCCTAGATTCTTAATTGATCATTTTGTTAATCAGAATTATTTTGTTAAGTTTAAGGGGTGGCACACGGCGTCATTGTTTTAATATCAATTAACATGTTCATACATTAATCTTTAAGTACGTCTACTCAAGAAGTAAACAGATACTCACTGTAAGTTGGAAAATAAGTTTTTGATATGTTACAAGATTACTTAAAAAGCAACTTTGATAAACATCCCACAGCTTGTGATTCAGTAACTTTGAGATATTGAGAAATTTGGTAAAAGTTTTTTTTTAATTGGTTTACGCTAACAAACGAGCCAATTAAAAGTCTGGGTTCTGCAGGGGATTTTTTTTTAAATAGTTAATAGTTTTAGCCGAACATCTGCTTGTTAATTAGCAGATCTGAGAATCCGAGCACAGGTAGAACATCGGTGCAGTGTAATTCACAATGCCCTGTCCCCATCTCTCCCGTTTTACATCAAATTAGATTATTTGTGCCAATGCTTTAGCCAAACTGAGCCATAGCCAACCCGGCTAGCACAGATAACTGGAGGATTTTAATCACAAAATGAATCTCTCACTCCAGCATCCAACTGGCTGTGATGTTCTTTTGACATCTTTGCATGCAATTAGGAAGTGAAGTTGGCTGATGGGAGAAAGTTTTGAGATGCCCCACATAACTGGCTCATTCTCATCAATATAACTATAAATATCAGCGCTTTTGCTGCCAAAGGCATTTGTCTTATCGTGAGCGGGAGCTGCTGCATCAGTGAAGTTTAGGGCAAATTGTCTGTAAGTGGGAGTGATTGTTGCCCTGTGCGCCAATGTGAAATTTGGCTGTGCGATACGCTCGTGCCTCTGAGCGCTTGTTGCCATTGATATTGCGACTGCTCTTCTGTTAAGATAATCCAGAGACAGTTGGAGCAGGTGGAGGAAAAACAGAGGCAACTGGAGGAGAGGGGTGTCGCTGTGGAGAAAGCACTGAGAGGAGAAGCAGGTAACGATTTGCAACTCATACTTTTGACATAATAATTCCCATTTTTCCTCAAGTCAAGGCAGCCAACCCAAGAGGCTCCAAGAATCTGTAACATCACTGCAAATTAGATATAACATCCACATTAGGCAGGATGTCGGGTGTAGTGAGTGTTGTAACGCGCTTATTAACATTTATAAGTGATTTTCTACTTTGACGGTTGGGTCATGACAGCTGCTTCACGGTGCCTCCTCACTGAAATCCCATTTTATCTTAAACTTGTTTAAGCTTTTCTAATGCTCTAAAGGGGATAGTAAAAAAAAAAAAAACATTATGTAATGAATGGTTCATGGTTATTCAGACGGTGCTCAAATCACTGTCTGTATTTATTTTCAGCTGTGCCAAATTTGATCCAGCCAGTAAATTGCATAAAATCCCAGTTTTGTCTTCAAGGTAACAGACCTGAATTGTTTTCGACAGGGGACTATCACAGAGAATATACTTCCAAAAATAAGCTATCTGCTTGACAACAGCACAGCTCTTTATTTGGGGGTTTGAAAGCAGAAGAATCTGTCATGATAATAGATTAATATGAGCTGTTATAAAACTGGAGCACAGGTGGCGTCTTTTACAATGTTTACAGTTAATTTAATCCTAATTTGATTTCTGTTAATGGAATGAAATGAACTTTCACCATGCAAATGCATGCACATAGATGCCCATTTCCCCACAAACCAAATTTATTCATCATCCACTGTTTATACAGTACAGTTAAATGTTTGAGAATGATTTAACTTGTTTGCTACTTTACTCTCTTAAAGGATTGTATAAAGGTACTTATACATTACCCAAACAGCACAAAAGAAGATCAGGTATTAGATTTACCGCAGTTGCTTTTTTCCCCCCCTTTTTATACTTTCATGTAGGCTCCATCTGTTATGACACACTGCAACAGTTCTCCATTTCTAAACATGTCGATCCTTGTTTGTTCGTCACATGACCGCCATCGTCAGTTCCGAGCTGCATGCGATCGGGAGAATGTGTGTCGCAGCATAGATTTGTTTTTGCTCCCTCTGGATGTGTTGTCTCCTTTGCTGCCGCTCAGTGAGGGGAGTTTCTGTACTCTGATCAATCAATCAATCAATCAATCAGAAATTGGCTTTTAATTGATCATCAGCCTGATAGCCTCTTTAGTAGGAGATATCCCTGCAACTATCTACATAGTTGGTGACTTCTTGCAGGTATTTGTTGCTGTTTCCAACTCCTGAATCACCCCGTACAGAAACCTCAGCCTTGCAACTATAAAAAGACAACTTATTGACACGTCCGTTCACAGAAACGAAAACAAAATAACTGTCCCAGTAAGCAGCAATACAGCAAATCTATGTAAAAGTCTTTTTTTTTTTTTGGAAAATGTCATGTAATGTAGTGTTGCACAAACTGCATTGAATTACACACTGTGGTGAGTACCGATGGACTCTGAGTTCTGAGTGTTACTACAGTGTGTCCGTACGTTTGAAGGACCGTGCATGACTTGCTGTTGTTGGATCATTCAGTGTGTGTGCGTTTGTGTGCCCAGTTTGGGGCCCTGATAAATAACTCCTATCTCTAATATATCCCTGTCATTGTAGACTATTGGGGAGATTCTAATTACAGTGAAATCCTGGACTTGCATCTGGGCGGTATGTATTTCAAATCTGTCGCTTTCAAACTAATCTAATGGCTAACCCAATCTGTCCTTCCCCCACCTGTTGTACTAGCTGAGCTTTGTACCCCTCGTATCAACCTTTCATTGGTTGGCTGGCTGGCTTGCTGGCTTTCAGCCACAGTAATACTTTGTGCTCCTTCACCCTCGCCCCCCCCCCCCCCCCCCCTCCACTCCCCTTCCCCCTCCCCCACCCTGTTAGTAGTGGAGACCCTCTACACATCCAATAAAGATCAGACACTGGGCCTTGCACTGTCCTCCTAAGATCACCTTTGATCTCCATAAACCTATGAGTTTATTGAGGAACTTGTAGTTGCCAGTCTTTTGCCGGCAGGCCACACAACGCAGGCTGCCACACACACGCCAACTTCAGTCAGCGAGAAGTGCAATCGTCCTCGTGTTCAAAGAGAAGCTGTAATTTAATTGAGGACTTATCACACAGCTACCACAAAACAGAAAGGACTCAAATATTTCATGGCACTTACGTAACACAAGATTTAGCTTTATTTGCATATTGGTGAATTATTCAGTCTGTGATGGGGAGGAAGAGGGGTGGGGGCTCATCAAACAAAAGGAAAAGCACTTTGTGTTTTGATGAGCTCTGCCATGAGGAGAACGTAACCGCTCATACTCACACTGCATGTAGAGAAGAAAGCAGGTTATTTTTCACCTTAGGCCGACATCGGTGAGTGCACAACTGGTCACTGTGCGCCACTAGACAGATCTTCCAGGAACCAATTCACACAAATAATACTTTTGGAGCGGGAGATGGTTTTTAACAAAACAGTCCCCTCTGTGTTTGCCCCAGCTAATTTTGGCATATCGGATAAAAATGGGCTTCAACACAGTTGGTTGTGGTCTTTTCTACAACACATACAACACATCTGACTTAATATAATACTATAAATCTAATGTAAGTATAATTTTATGAATTGGTACATTTAAGTGTATTGAACTAGAACAGACAAAAAACTGAGGACTAAGATGTACGCGCACAAACACATAGTCAAAGTTTCATGTAACCTTCCCTGGACGGACTCCTACTAAACTGCTGGCCTGGCTCTCAGCTTTCCCTCAGAGCTCTGCTCGGCTGTAGTTCTGCACTGTAGTCCCAACAACCGCTTTCTCATACCTGCTCAGTTGCATAACTCCTGGAGTGTGTACGTGCGTGTGTCTAAGTGTGTTACGTGTCCTATCGGGAAATGTTATAACCCTCGAACCTCGGCTGCCGTATCTAAACTGTGTGGGTCAAAGGGAGCGGGGTCTGTGGTGTCTGGGTGAGATGTCTTGTCATCTTGTAGGAATGCGTCTTTTTCCTCTGGTGTGAACTCGGCTGGGTTTTGTTTGAAGGCATCGCCTCCATGCCAGTGTCGTCGCTCAGCAACAAAGAGGAAAAGGTTGCATTTCCCCCGTGTCTGACAAGGGCCTGCACCTGTGTGTGGTTGGAAAATGTTACAATAATCTGGTGGGAAGACACAGGTTGGGTATCACGGTTCTCTGTTCTAACCAGCTGACCCGGGGCTCTGTGGTGGCACCATGTTTTCTAACCCCAAGTCCAACTTGTTTTAAGTGGATTCATATCGTCCTCTGTTTGTGAATGCCAAAGAGTTGTTTGTCTTTTCTTGTGGATCTCATGAAGAGTTTTTGGTCTCTCAGGGACGAGGCTTTTAGCCTTTTTCCCCCCTCATTTTTTGCTGATGAATACCACGAACTGCAGCTGTAAGTTTGCCTTATCGGAGCAGTTATATTTAAGCCCTGCAGGAAAAACAAGAGGTTATTTTCTCCATTACGGTCTGCGTCTGTAATGTAATTTGCCATACAAGCCGAATCCCCAGAGTTAATTATTCACGTGGACTGTTAGGTTTACTAAACATTACGAGCACGTGATGCAGTTCATAACTGTATTTCTATGATTAGTGTAAGTCATAAGAAAAAAAGGACTTTAGTTACTCAAAAACAAACATCCTACTCCGCAGTGTTTCCCTTTTTTCTCTGCGATAGTCCCTTGTCATAATCATCAAGCACTTCACTCTCCCAGTCGTCTTTTCCTACCAACCTCAGAACACTGTGTCACTCTCTTATTAATGTCGAGCCCAAACCCTTTTATGTGCCTTAACCCGGAGTATCTGTAATCACTCAATTCTTCCTGAAGCCCTTTTTTGGGGAGAGGGGGTAAATTTATCTGTGCTACACATATTTTAATTTTTTTATTTTGGGGTTTATTAAGGCAGTCTTTGCTGTTTATAATCTTCCATTTCTCTAGAAAATCTTTTCAGTGGATGCAAATTGCATAAAAAAAGGGGGGGGAAAAAACTAATTTACACTTCAAAAGTAGTGAAACTTCAAAAGTCGCCAGACTGGCAACAAATTAAGCCGGATGGTCTAAACATGTTAAGCAGTGTTTGCACAGAGAAGCTGTTTAAAGACAAAGCAATTATCTCCATGTGTGTGAGGAAGATAGATGTCCCGGTGGTCGGTAATGGCTTTAGTAACGGGATTAAATAACTTTATTTAGTTTTTAAAAAAATTGGCCATATGTGGATGTTTTTCCTGTTTTATAACTGAGTACCTAATATAAAAGATTATCTGCAAAAAGACATATGGAAGATCAAACAATAGGATTTCATTCCACTCTGTGCTCTGGGTTTGTTCTCACTTGTTTCCCTTTCTGTTTTCACTCCTTTTTCATTTCTTACTTCACACAGCTGGTCTTCTCCCTGTCACACTCCTCCTGTCCTCTATTGACTTTTTCTCCTTGATATTTTCTCCACACCCTTCTCCCTGTTCCTTCCCTCTCCATGTGCCCATGTGATGTCTCTGCTGTTCCTCCCACTGATCCCTGTTCGCCCCCCTGCGCCCGCCCACCCCCTCACATTATTGCCCTTTTTCCCTGTCATGTGGAAGTTGAGCCCTTTGTGGAGATGCCCCGCCGAAGACCGCTCTCCTTCTGTCCCTGCTGTTCCCCTGAAGGTAACCGAACCTCGCCGCATCTGCTGACAGTTGCGGCAGGTTACCATGGTAACCGTAAGGATCTCCAGAACGGGTCCACCTCCGTTTGCCTGTTACCCGCCCCCTTAACGCTCTGACCGCCCTGCATTTGTGGGATTGGGCTCGGTAGATTTCCCCCCCCCCACCCCTCCGCCAAATCCTCACCTAACTCGCCACATTAAAAGGGCAATATTCAATTAGGACTTGATCTAAAAAAGTTTTTAAAAGTACTGTAGATGTATATGGACTAGAAAAGATGTGCCCTTGAGTTTTAGATCCTCACCAAACCTACCTCACTGTACACTGTTGTATGCTAGAATTCCTGCTGCCTATAGTAGAAAATCATGGGCAAAATTGGATTTACTTGGTTGTTAAATATCACAAAATGCAACACTGAGCTCATACATTTCCAATTAAATACTATTACACTCTGGATACTTGAAGTAATAGCTAATACATGGAAAGTTATGCCATATAAAGCTAATGTTATGTATGTTTTATGAACTATATGGCTTATGGTGATTTCTCGACTCAAATTTCTCATTTTGACATAGATGCTATGATCCAGTCTTTGTTTAATTGCTAGTGATCAAAACTCACAAAATGGGCTTAATTGTTGCCTATGTTTAAAGTAGAAATAGGTCATATTCCCCTTAGGTTTCCACCATGCTGCATTCCTATGAAGGGGAAACTACTCGGCCATGTGTATAATCAAAAGCATGTGTTTTTTGCTGCTTGTTTGTCTAAAATCTACTGTGAAGTCTTATCTTATAAAGCGTGTGTGTTGGGAGTTCTTTCCCCTTAACCCCCAAAGACATGTACTTATATTACAAAATTGTTTTGTTTTTTTAATTAAAAATAGAGAACTTGCCAGTATTTGGGAATCTTTGTGTTTCGGAATTGAGGACCTTGCATGGTGTGATTATTTGTAATAGATAAACCTGATAGAAGTCTCACAAATGAGTGGATCATCTGGATGTTTTTGTATCTAACACCTGTCACTTGAGGCTGTGCCTGTTCTTCAAATCGGAGTGGAGAGAAGTATCTTTGTTCATTGTATAATCTGGTATTTGTTCCCTTTTTGTTGTTTTATCGCCCCCGTCTTACTTTGTGTTGAGAGCCTTGGGCTGAGGGTTGGTGGTGGTGGAACAGGCTGAAGTGCTGTGTAATGATAACAAAAAAAAAGCCCACTGTGTTAAAGGCTTTAAATATCTGCTTTGCTTTTGTTAGAGTTCCTCTTTTTGTACGTGTTGCATTCCCCTTAACTGTGAAGCGGCTCTTCTCCAGCTGTGTCTGTCTCTGTCCCTTTTTCTGTCAATTAGCACAAGCCCTTCCTGGAGACCACAGACATGCGATTTACGTGTGTACGCTTTTTTTCCTCTCCATTTTGCAAGAACCTCCTCTTCCCCAGCTAAATATGTCACGCTGCATCGAGGTTTGCCCACCGGTGTTTCATCGAAACCGCTTGGCTCCACCTGCTGCAGTCAGATAAATGAAAGGGGCTCATGGTGTCTGTGTTGGAGTGCACCACGCCAACACCAGACCTCTGGAAGCATGACACATAGACCGGGCTTCTCTGCGGGGGCAAAGAGGAGCTGCAGGAGAAGCGTGTATCTGCTCTGACTGCGCTGCATGATGTTAGCAGAACATGTGTTTTTTTTTGTTTTTTTTCCCCCACAGGCAGACTTAATAGAGGAGTGTGAACTTCGCTATTGGTCTCTGTGATAAGCCATTCCATGAGCATTTGAACTTATGATGGAATATGTACAGAGAGCAGCATAATTCATACATTTACTCTGCCCTCAAACCACTCAGCATTAATGGGATCTTAAAGGATTTTATTTCTGCTGGTGGGTCAGCATGTGAGCAGGCGGATGACGTCCTCATGGGTTCTCTTAAATCTGTGACATCTATAGTAGGGAATGTTGTGCCAGTTGATTTTTCTTTATACCCCGTCAGACAAAAAAAGATAGGAGGATGTAGATGCTCCTAAAGGAGAAGCTAAGCTAGGAGATGTCTAACAGAGGCCAAGCTGGGCAATGCAAACTCTTGACTTTTTTTAAAATAACAGATATTGTTTGTGTGCGTGCATTTGTTTGTTGCGTGTTTTTTTGTATTTGTGCACTCATTGAAGTCGAAACCCGCCACCCCCACGCCACCTCCTGCCTGCCATCGTAAAGTATGGCACGAGTGGCCGCGGGGAGTCCATTCCTTCCACCCCACCATCCCTCAGCAAAGGCATCGGGGCTTGGCTGTCATTGTGCCTGTGTGGGTCCGTGTCCGCCGAGGCCCCGCAGCACCGGCCACCTCTCACTCGCAAATCTGGACTTCCTCGTGTCCTGCAGGTATGGGCAAGAAGGACGACCCCAAGCTAATGCAAGAGTGGTTCAAACTGGTGCAGGAGAAGAACGCCCTGGTCCGCTACGAGTCGGAGCTCATGATATTGTAAGTACACGACTCCATCTCAGGTGGGAGGCGTCAGAACTGAGCAGTGTCATCTGCAAAAGGGAGGGATTACCAGTGTGGCCGAGGCTTTTACAGCTATTTCTCTAAGAACCATTTCCCCACTGTTTTTGGCTCAAAATGCACTTGTTTATAGTCAGACGATACTTTCCCACAATTAGCATTCTTGACATTTTATCATAAAGGCCGAGTGTTCAGACAAATAATGCAAAACGTGTTCTGCTCTCCAATTTAGGCGTAGAGGCTGACGAGCTTTCTGAATTTAATAAGAAATTGATATTCGAGTAAATGTATCGAGCTTGCTGTCTGAACAAGGTCTCGGATGCACTGCAGTGTTTCCTCCAGCGGGCTGAAGTCTTGGCCAAAAATAAATAAAAATAAATAAAAAATTGGACCTGTGAAAGTTTGAGCACCTGATGCAAGATCCCAGGGCTTATGAAACCTGAGTTTTGCATCATCATCTTGGAGAAACACAAACAGTTATTTGGAAAAAAAACATTGATAAGCATAGGGAGAAATAGGGGAGTTTCATTGATAAGGGGAAAAAAAAGACCAGAATCATTTAATCTTTGAGTGGTTCTCTTTTCTATCTACTTCAAATGGGGGAGAAATAAAATGCTTTTTTGACAAAAAAAGCGCTCTAGCCTTGGGCCATCGTGGATAAAGGGCCTCAGCCTTTAAGTCTTGTGCTATCATTGTGTGTAAAAATAGTGAAGTGATCTCGACAGACTTAAGACTAAGGATGACCCGATAGAGCTGTAAGATGATAAAATGCTACAGATTCATCGTCTCCTAACTGTTGTAATTATTCCCGATTGATTTTCCTCGGCCTTGTGAGGTCATAATACTTTTGCGAAGTTTGACATGAAATCATATTACATTTTCAATCCATTTGAGGGGGAAAAATAACCGGCTTTATTACGTTATGAAAAGCCATTGAATTATCCTTTGTTATTTCATCATCGGCCACTAAAAGCTTTTTGGATAAACCGTTTTGAAAGCTAATACCCTTTATTGAATTTTGCATCGATAAATAACACGACCTGAGAAGAGCCGAGCTGAAAGATAAAGAAGAGCAACAACGAGTAACAAACTTCTTTCATTTATTTATTTATTTTTTGTCTTTGTGCCTAAGTGCCAGAGAGCTGGAGCTGGAGGACCGGCAGAGTCGGCTGCAGCAGGAGCTCAGGGAGCGAATGGCCGTGGAAGGTGAGGGCAGGAATGCTGATGGGCCGAGAGCGAGTTCACAAACGGGGGAGTCCGTCTGACTTCCCTTGTGATCCGCTTTCCCCCTCGTCTCCCCCTCAGACCACCTGAAAAACGAGAAGGAGCTGGCCCAGGAGAAGCAGATCCTGAATGAGATGCTGGAGGTGGTGGAGCAGCGCGACGCCCTGGTGGCGCTCCTGGAGGAGCAGAGGCTGCGGGAGAAGGAGGAGGACAAGGACCTGGAGGCCGTCATGCTCTCCAAGGGATTCAACCTCAACTGGGCCTAGCCCGGGCCTCGCCGCCCGCTCCTCAGGGAGAAGAGCGGGAGCCGTCCGAGGCACCTCTCGGCGTCGCACAGCCGTCTTCGATTGGGATTCGTCTTCTGAACGCCGACACAGGCTGTTGGTCTCAAACCGTCACACCTACAGCAGTGAATGTGTAAAAAAAAAACGACGACGCCCACGCGGACGCATGCGGTCGGCAGCGTTTACATATCCTCTGCCGAGCGGCACTCCGAGTTAATCAATCTGGAGTTTCGCCCGCTCTCCTTCTGAGTGGGAGGAGAGGAGAGTACAGTTTCACAACTTTATCAGCCCGGCCTTGAAGTGGATTCTTCCAGGCAAGAAGGCAAGGTGTAAAAACTTCACTCTGGATTATGTAAAGGGAAAAATGCAGTTCAGTCCTGCTGATGTCAAGGAATTGTAAGATAAGTGTGTCTCGTGTATAGCTGTTGAATAAGTCGCATTTCAAGCAGATGAGTCTTCTCTTTTCCACAAAGACTGCTATGGGACTCGCACCGTTTTTCAACCCTTTTAGTCTCACTATAGGACCGACATCATCTTCTGAAGTTGCCTGTTCCCCACTTAAGTATCCAAATTAACAATGATAGGAAAGGCTCTCTTCCCCTGTTTCATCAAACTCATCATTGAGTGTCTCAACACTAAGAATTGATCAATTATGGCCATGTGAGTTTTTTTTTTAATGTATTTGTTTTTCTTTGCTTTTGCTTTACACAGATTATTTTTTTTAATGCATCCTGAATCTCATGGTCTTGCACTTGTGCTAAACTCTCATTCCCTCCCAAGCCATTACACAATGGCTGCACACACCGCAACGAGTCAGAGATCTTCACTTTTCTTTTTGGCATTTCATGTGACTTGATAATGATGGTTAACGTTTACAAATGCTTGTTCAATGTTCCTGGTGTCAGATCTCATTATATTACTGTTGTTAATATACACACTACACTTGCACAACAATATATATAGCAGTGTTAATATTTTACCCTTGAACAAGATGCCTTTGTCATTTTCACTCTCCACGTTTTTGTTCTACTTTATGCATTTTGTCGTTTCTGATGTCGTCACATCAGTGAGTCCCTCCCGACTTTGGGAATTTTCCTTTTTTTCCCCTCTTTTTTTTAAGCATGACCCCACAGTGAAAAATGGGGTTGCTGTGGAATCCCACTTTAATTTATCATCAAATATTATGGGTCATTCGGCGGGCAGATCTAACAGCCTTTTCTGCTAACTGTAAAAAAGAAAAGAAAAACATCCTGATGGCCACTGTTTTACAGCACAGAGGATATTTATGATGGGAGGTGGGAGAGCCGTGGAAAAAAAAGTTACATGGTTTTAAAGCGTGTGGTTTTAGATGGTGTGTGATAAGTTTGACATGATTGTATTGATATTTATTAACCTGTGTGCAAATTGTATCATATGTAAAGAAAATGAATCCTAATTTTTAAACTGTTCCGTTGACACATGACTCGTAATGTAAATGCTTCATGTAGCTTAAAGACTTAGGGGGTGTTGGATGTATGCTGAAATGGCAATAAAACAATGCAGTTCTTTTACATATTTGTTCAAAACTCTCACTTTTTTTATTCGGTTGTGGTTACTTTAAGATTTGGCTTTAGAGCCAGCTTTTTTTCTCCCCGAGCCATTTGAAGATGGAATTGATATGATGCTTCTCTTATCGTTACCAATTCTAACCTGATCAAATTGTTTGGCAAAAACCTTTTTATTTTGCAGTGAATGTGAAGTATTCAACTTTCAATTTTAAAATCGAGAATTCAAAGTACTTATCTTGAAACACTATATTGGGATTGATCATTTAATGTGATCAGACTGTACGGAGGTGGAAAAGTAGTCCCATAATTAGCACTACAGATCTTTGATAACTCTATAAAACATGGTAGAGTTTAATCAAATTTTAGTTTGCCAAATGTTAGCGATCACTCAGATGGAGCCAGGACTACTTAAGAAGGGCCATCAGTTTAGTTTCAGGAACCCCTAACTGGATAAAGAGGGAATGGCTTATATTTGGTCTCCAGATGCCGAGAAAATATTATTAAGCATAAAAATGAAAAGCAGACATTGTGAAACATTTCCTGTTATGCAGGCGGTGAACTCTGCTGAACCCTTCTTGCCTGGTGACTGTCAGCATGTGCTCTTTAGAGAGAAAAAGAACAAATCGAGCTGGAGCCAAGGTCACAGTCGTCCCGTTCAGCTGTGTATTCTCTCTAATCTGCAGACACTGGGGCGGTGCAGTGGGCTGGTAATCACTGTCACCTCACAGCAAGAAAGTTCTCAATTTAAACTGAGGCTGACACCTTTCTGTGGAGAGTTTGGATGTTTTTCCATGCGCCGCTGTGGGTTCTCTCCCGAAGCGTCTGCTTCCTCCATCATCCTAAAAGCATGAATGTTTGGTAAATTTGCTTTTCCTCAATGGATTTCTCCTGGGGGTGCTCTATGTCTTGCTGGGTAACAGTTGGAAAAGATTTAAGCGCCCCCACAGCTTTAACATAGTCGGCGTCATGGAGATGACTTCTGAATTGACACTCAGGGGGGAAAAGGCAGAAATTGGACATTTAACTGACATTTACCAGCACTTTAACTAAAGGGCTGAATCTTTGGTTTCTGTTTGTAAAACCAGGATAAAGGCCTCAGTCATTTAAACTGCATCTAAGCACACACAGACAGAAAAATATTATCCAAATTTGACCTTTTTTTCTCTTTTGATATCAACCTAGTTTCAACTCCACTTTCATAAGTGAAATAATAGTTTCACTGCTCATAAAGTGAGTTTAAATCTCTTTCAAGTCTACTGTGAGTGCTGTGGATTTTCATCTGGATGAGTGGTAAAGGCTAGATAAGTCTCAAAATAGTCCTTTGTTTGTTTCTATCAGTCAATCTTTATTTGTAAAGCACTTTTCATTCAAAATAATTGCAGCATGAAGGCCTTTAAATAGATAAAAAAAACAAAGAAGAATACAAATAAATTCAACGTCCCCCTGTGCACTACCCAAACTGCATGTCCCATTCATGCACAGAATAACAATCCTTTAAAGTAGAAAGACTGATGGTATTTGGGATATATTGAAAAGAACATTAAAAAATAAAATAAAATAGGTTAAAATAACAGGATGAAATCTAATTCAATGTGAATACTCAAATATGTGATCTAAGTATTTAAAAAGTGAAATAACAATAATAGTGTTAAATTATCAAGATTGAAAAAAGGCTCATTAACAACAATGAAACACAACTTATCACATTTACTGAAAAGGTAGGTCTCAAGTTTTTCTCTATTATTTTGGCTCCACCTTTGATATAAATTAGAGATTATCATCTGATAACCTAAAAGAGACTCATAGATCATAAGTAAATCGAGCAAATACTTGGGACTAAAACCATTTAACGCTTTTAAAATTATAAAATAATTTAATAAAAGAACCGGAAGTCAACTTTAGCCATTTGGCTATATAACAAAATAAAGTGTAAGAAACCAAATGCAGGTCAAATCGCTGTGCTTTTCTATTTATTTATTTTCTACTTAAAGTTTGATATAATAGTTTGAAGGTCTTCCATGCTCTGGTGAATAGATTTTAAACGCCTTGGTCCTTTACTTAATTTGAAGGTTATTTGTATCGTATTGGTTACTTCCGGTCTCAAGTCCCAGCGAAGTTTGGTGACGCAAATCGAGACCGCTGGAAAGTGGACTGCAAAAATGTTCGAGACAAGTTACAGAGACTGTCAGGTAAATAAAAAAGCCTCACTTTACCACGTAGAAAAAACAATTTAACAAATAATGACTTCGGAATAGGAACGACATTTACAGTGTGAAATTGAATATCGATCTGGGTCGATTAGGCCTTTGCTGTGCTGAGATTAAAGGCTGAAAAAAAAACCAGCAAAAATACAGCGTAGTGGAATTCAATTCGGTTAATGTAAACGTTGTGGGCTTTTTCTTTCCTTTTTTGTTCCGTTAACAGAGCAGACGTTCAGCCAGCACGGAGCAGTGGAGAGATTTGATATCCAAATTAAATTTTCAATCCGTGCAAAACCCTGAATTTAGAGACTGGGTTGAGTTGTTTTGGTTTTCTGTGCGAAAATACACACTTTTCTCAGTTTCTGCTGAGCTGACTCCTGCGTTTTCACTTGTAGGCATGGAGAGCTGAAGGTCTTACACTGTCCACCAGCAGCAACGAGGCTTGTAAACTGTATGATGCCATACTAACGCAGGTAACTGGACACGCCTGGTGCGCAAGGTGCATTCTGAGTAAAAGTGAATTCATATCTGAATTTTAACACCCCGATTCTAGTATGTGAAATGGAGGAATGATGAAACCCTGGGAGGCATCGAAGGGTGTATCTCTGCCATCCAGGCAGCCGACCCAAACTTTGGTAAATTCTCATTTTACTTCTTTTTTTTAATGGAAAACTGGTGGTGAAACTTTGGTGCTCATGACATATGATAACTCTTTGGAAATAGATGTGATGATGAGCAAAACCATGCATTCAGTCTAAAAGAATAAATCAATGACACTGAGCCAGAAGTTTAAAAGCATTTGAAATTAGGAGCTGGCCATCCTTTAAGCCTTAAATAAGCTTGAATGAGGTCATCCTCTATTGTACAATATTGTGCTTTAATTCGAATCAAGTATGTTTTGAGTTTTTTGTTTGTTTGTTCAGGATTCAACCCTTCCACACTGAAAATGAATGGATTTGACTCTCACAACTTAAAGGGAAAAAATTATAGCTCTCAGTGTTTAATATTGATCATCATGTAGAAGTGATTCATGATCGTGCTGTCAGTGTTGTAACCAGCACTACTAGATTCTGTGTTTGCTACAGATTTAATGAAATGCTGAGCCAAAGCCTTTAAGGTAGGCAATATATGTTATGTTTCGCCTCGTGTTCGTGCAATCAAAACGTGCACAACCTCTCACCTAGTTGCCTGTGTAACGCACCTGTTACTGAAGGGTTCCAATAGGGGGCCCCACTTAGCACTCAGACCTGAGGCTTTTGCTGGACTTACAGGATGTAAGCAGACGCTCTCTGATGGAAAAACGAGGTCGATGGAAAAGGTTACATTAAAGTTTCAGGAAGTGGTGAAGTGGCGGGATTGTCATTATCTGAAGTATTTTTTTTTTAAGTGCAGCGAAGGTTTGGCTGCTTGAATACTTGTCCTGCAGTGGACCGTTTCTTAGAGCTTCTCTTCTTGTTGCATCTCATTCTTCGGTCAACTTTCCTTATTGGGAAGTCCACCCAAGTACAATGTTTGGGTAGAAAATGGCATCACATACAGGCACAGGCAGCCGACTAACATCCAGTTAGCAGGATTTAAATGTGTTTTCTTACATTTTTCTTTTTGACATTATTCCAAAAATAAGCAAACAAAGAGATCCAAAGAGGAGTTATTGAGTTATTAAAAGGAGCCCTTCTTCCAATGTGGCAGCTAAATACAGAAACTTTGCAGTAGCATGTGATTGTTTGTTGCAGTGGGGAAAGTCCAAAAAGACAGAAAGTGTTTTTTTGTTTTGTGTTTTTTTTTTTTCTCCGCAGTCATGGGTCATGTGATCGGTACGGGGCTGGAGTTGGTGGCAACGACAAGCAGCACCCGGCTTAACGAGCGCCTGGCCGGCGCCGTGAGGCGAATGGTGGCGCTCGCCAACAGCCAGGACATCTCCCCTCGAGAGAAGCTCCATGTCAGAGCCATGGAGCTGTTCTCACATGGGTAGGAGCCACAGGAGAGGCACAGTTCAAAACAGAGCGTCATTGTAATTTTATGTAATGTGATGACACGTGAAGCATGTTTGGAAATATTGGGTCAGTTGACACAGTTTACTTTAAAAAGGTGCATCTTCAGGAAAATGATCATAAAATCTCTCAAATTTTGATTGATGAGTTATATATAATGTAGATATATTCAACCAAAAAATGTTTAACTAATTTGAAGTAGCTCAGTCTATACCTCTGTACATACATATGTATCATTAAAACTGAGCCTAAATCTTAACAGATTATTTGAATGTATTTAATATTGTTCCCGGAATATAGAAAAGTTCTGATTCAATCTTATACATCACAGATGATTTTACCAGAGCAAACAGTGATAAGTCCCATTAGTGAAGATAAAAGCTTCTTTTCGGGACCTAAAAGACCGCACAAAAAGTAGTTATTTATTCATTCTTTGTGTCTTCCCCTCTGTGATTCAATCACAACAGAATTCAGCTGTCATATTGCATTGCAGTGTAGTTTTTTCACATTTCAACCAAGTCTGTGAAGTGATATATCTGTTTGAATTCCAGTGTCTTATTTCCCCACGGTACGGTAGGAAATCCTTTAATATTGAGGAGCCATTTTGTTGCTCTCTATTGTCTTGGAGGAAACGCCATTTGAAGTGCTTCTAATTTCCTCGCTAAGCACGGCAGCATCTGGGCTTCTCCCGGCACGCCGTCGTCGTGGTCCGTTGTACAGATGGTGTTTCTCTCAAACCGTGGCTTGTTTTTCTGGTAGGAATTTTCCTAAAGCCTGCGAAGCGTGGGAGGATATTTTGGTCGATCATCCGACCGATTTGTTGGCCCTGAAGTTTGCCCACGACGCATACTTCTACATGGGGGCCCAGACCCCGATGAGGGACTCGGTGGCCAGGGTGCTTCCCCACTGGAAACCTCACACGCCGTTGTTCAGGTGCTGAAAAAAAGACCTTCTTCATTCTTTGTGGCAGACAAAAACAACGCAATTCCCAGCATAGACTTACTTATGAACACATTTAAGAGGGAAACGCACATGGATGCATCCGGCCATAAGCACAGAACAATAATTACCTCCAGACACTGGCTTTTATCTCCCCACAAAGATAGGTTCCTGTTTCTCCCTTTCTGCATCTTCTAAAGAACATTTTCTTTGTATGTTTACCGTCAGCTATCTGAAAGGGCTCTATTCCTTCGGCCTCCTTGAGACTCGCTTTTATGACCAGGCTTTGAAAGTGGCAATGGAGGTGAGATTTCCATCTTGCTTTTTAGCTTTTTTTCATGGTAGATGTAGTTGCCATAATTGTGGCTGAAGTACTCCGGGCTATCAGCGCCTGTGGTGATTGTTCCTATTCAGTATGCGGGTTGTTGACTCCTCTCTGCTGAATGTCGTGCATATACAGCCGCTCTGACATGAGGGTCACTCGAAAAAAGGCAGAAGAACATCAGAGTGCTAAATAGTTAGTTTCAGAGCTGATTTCTTCACATCTGTATTCCACCGTTCTGTTTCCGATCTCTCCCGTGCAGGGCCTGTCTCTGACTCCAGATGATGCTTGGTCTGTCCATTCTGTGGCCCATGTTTATGAGATGAAGGCAGAGGTGGACAACGGATTGAAGTTCATGGAGAGTAGAGAGAAAGACTGGCAGGTAATGAATTTAATGTGTTTTTAAGCTGGATCACAGCTCGGTTATAGCTTACACATCGAAGTCCCTCAGTTTGAAGACAAAATGAGTTGTGAAAAGTAATTGAAATGTGCTATTTCTTATTCCAGGTTTCCGATGTCCTGGCTAGCCACAACTACTGGCATTGGGCTCTATATTTCATAGAGAAGGTGAGGGTCGCAATGGCTTTTTCATTCAAGCGAACAGTTGCCAGGAGAGGCACTTGTGGAACTTATTTATCACCTCCCGGGAGCAGGTTTAAAGTCTGAAGTCGATTATGTTGTAAGATTAATTAGACTTTGCATCTGTGCAACACAACTTATCAACCTGGCTTGTCTCAGTATTCAGAAGTGATTTCAATTTTTATGTCCCACCACCTCCACAGGGGCAGCATGAAGCAGCTCTGCAAATATATGACGCCCAGGTGGGTTTGCATCAAAACTTTACCCGCATCTCTCTCTGCATTTTAAAGGAGACTTCGTATTCCATTTTCCTGTCAAGTACTTTAATATAAGTGGACGTGCAAGTCAAATACACACCTTCATCTGGTTCAGTGTAAAATGCTGACTCATTCTAACCCTCAAAGTGGGATTTTGACATGTGAAAATACTTTTTTTGTGTCTTGAGCGTCCTTAAGAGCATTTTCCAGGGCCTCTTCGGACTGCCATAAGTGTCAAAAGTAGTTATATCAAGTTAGCTGGAATCCATAAATGTTACAGCATCTGAGAATCCACAAATGAAAATTTGATTTCTTGCAGTGATATTATTATGTGCTTGTTACATGTGACAAACCTCAGCAGTCAAGATGAAGGCTGAGAATGTGTGTTCTTCTCCGAAGGTATTCAAACGCTGTAAAGCCACAGGGTCCATGTTGGACACCGTGGACGCCAGCTCGCTGCTCTGCAGATTGGAAATGGAAGGTAGAACTCATGCTAGCTATCCAAGTAATGTTGGATGTCATTTTTCCAAGGGTAAATGTTTGTCATGTGTTGCTAATGGACTGAGAAGAAGCTGTGACATCTTATTTAGGGGGATTTAACACTTTAGTCTCAAAGCAAAACTACTCATTAGGTATGATAATCTCAGTTTTCTCAGATAATTAATCAGATGAGTAGCAGACTCTCTAACATCCCTTTCATGACGTTCTTTGTTTCATTGAGCGTTTGACAGGCTGACTGCTGATAATGAGTGTTGGTGTTGCCACAGGCGTGTGCGTGAAGGACCGCTGGCGAGAGCTGCTCCAGAAAACCCAACCTCACACCGACGACCACGTGACTCTGTTTAACGACCTCCACTTCCTCCTGGCCTCCTTGGGAGCCGAAAAGACCACGACCACTCAACGTCTGCTGGAGGGCCTCCGGGAATTGGCCAAGTAGGCTCGGCACCACTCGACCGCGCACCTCGGCGCTCTGTTAGCGTTACATAAGAACCAGCCACAGACGAGGCTGCGCGTAGGATGTGAGGCTGAGAGGCAACACAACTCCAAAAAGAGTTCTACCCCGCCTCCTTTTTTCGAGAAAGGGATCTTCCCTCTGTAGCAGATTGGCTGTTCAGGACCTTCGGCCTCCTCTGAGTTGGTGCTTGCAACATGCTGGGTTTTCCACTCTGGTTTTTTTTCGGGAAAAAAAACGTCCATTTCAAATCCGTCCCTTCTGATTGAGTAAAGCTCGCTGAACTTTTAAGATCAATTTTGGTGTGTTCAGTCCTCAGCACAGCTCTGCTTCAGGTGATCGAGCTGACAGCCTGGTATTTATTTCAGTCAGTCACTGGCATTCGTTTTGAGTTTAAAATGTTGAACACGCCTTTACAGTCCGAGGCGAGGATTCAGGGCATCGGCTAATCCCAGAAAGTAGTAAATGTTTGCCCTTATTTCCCTCTGGAAGTAAACCCACTTTTCACCATTTCTGGAGATTTATTTGATCGGTAGAACCTTCCTCTATCTAATTTAATTGTTTGATTCTCTGTTTTTTGACCACAGAGAACCCGGTGTCAACCAGCAACATCGGCTGGCCGAGGCTGTGGGCATACCGATGTGTCAGGCCGTGGTGGAGTTCTACCAGGGCAACTACAGCCAAACGGTGGACCTGCTGTACCCGTTGCGGTACCGCATGGTAGAAATAGGTGGCAGTGACGCACAGGTGAGGTTAAAAAAGAATAATAAATTGGAAAAATAATCAAATTTTAAAGCAATCACCGATTCTCTGACAAGCCTTCAGAATCGTCTTGAGGCTTTGCTTTTCTTTAGAAATCATTGATTGTGCTGTATTGTGTTCTTTTCTAGTGGAAAGGCTTGTTATTGTAAAAAAAAAAAAAAAGAAGTGGAGCCAACTGGCACAGAGCTGCATTCTGTTCTGTTGCCCTCTTTGAGCAAACCGCATGTTGTGGTGTCAAAAAGTGGAGTGCTGTGCATCAACATATGAATAATGAATTTTTCTGATGGATTCCAAGAATTTGATGTTCTCTGTTCAAAAAACAATCCTCTGAGGTTCTTACAGTGTTCTTTGTAAGAACAGTGTAAGAACAGAAAGTAGTGGAAACACTTGTGCTTTTTTGCTTACAGACGGCTTGTCTTGTCTTTATTTCACAGAGAGATCTGTTCAATCAACTGCTTATTCATGCAGCCATAAAATCGGAGAACAAGCATCACCAGAAGCTGGGGAGGTAATGCACAGCTGGGACTTCAGGCCAAATATAGTATTCATGTCTTATTTTAACTTACAGTGCTTTTGAATGTTTTTAAAGCCTTTAGTGTTTCCTTCATTTTCTGTTCCAGCACTCTGCTGAAGCCAGACTTATTTGTCATCTTTTAAAGTGGTCCGGAGTACTAGTTTTCTAGGCTTGTTTTTATTGGCTGCCTCCTCGCCCATCCACAGCCCAGACCTTGTTCAGGACCATTTTCCGAAGGATGAGTTTTAACCAATTTCTCACTAATCTATGACTCATCGGAGCCTTAAAAGAGACTCCTGACTCACCAGATAAATTTGAGTCTTCATGCGAAATGCATATCTAAGAGAATATGCACTTCTGTTTGCAAAGACACACTATTGTACCCTACCATAATAAGGTGAATGTGCGGAGGACAAAAGAAGCGGATGAGGGCTGGTTTAAGCGATGCACGTTAGCATTTTTAACCTCATGAATGAACCTTAATCTTCTTTGGAGTGATCCTATAAGCTTAGCATCCCGTTTTGATCTCTTGAGTACAACTTGGCATTCTGGGAGATCAACTTGGAGGAGTTCTGTCCATTCATCTTTGCAGAACCTGTACTTAATAGTACTTAATGTTTTGTTAATTTTTTTCTAAAGCTCCACAGATTAAGTTGAAACATCAATCATCTGATATTATTTGAACAGCTGTATTCCATCACGAAATGGTGCATTTGCTGTGGGGTTTGCTGTCGACCACTGCTCCGTTTTCCACATCTGTCCGTCTTTCACTGAGCTTACAGAACACAAGCTGCGTGGCTGACACTCCCCGTCTGTACACCGTGTTATGCTTTCACTATTGATCGTTTAGCCTCTCGGCTTGATGTCTCTTTGAATCTGTATTCACCTCTTCGCGCTGTCCTGCTCTGTGTGAATATCCCCAGATGTCTGCTGGTGGAGCGTGATGCCGTGAGACCTAACTCCCCTCTAACCCAGCGCCTGATGCAAAAAGCTCTGGCTCTTCACGACTAGCGGGATGGCAAGGTGTACAAGCAGCTCCCGTGTGAAAAGATCAAAGCACATTGTAATCTGATGTTCTGTACTTTGGTTTCACACTGTTTTCTGGACCGTGAAAACCATTCATGCTGCTCACTTTTCGTAGCTTGGTGGCCTATTAATTATGAAGTCATGACATATTCAGTGTGTGTTCATACAAAAATATACTTACTGACTATTGTGAAAATACATAATTTAGAATATAATTTGCAAACTAATCTTGTGAACCTGTTCAGTATCCTCTTATCGGTTGGTTATTTTGTTTTTTTTCACACTTTTTTCAGGATCCACATTTCACAGATTCCTTTTCAGTTTTTTTCAGTAAATCCCATAACCCCTATCACTGAAGCTTTTTATAACTTTGTAAATGTTGCTAAATTAAAATGTAAATGAGGCATATTTCTATCAAATGATTTTGGGGTTTATAAACTGGGTTGCATGGCAGTCTCAGAAAGGGGCTATGGTTATGTATGATTGGAATTACTTTACAGTGTGTGTGTGTGTGTATGGGGGGGGGGTTGTCGCAGACTGGTAATTAAATCCTGAATAAGAGACTGAATTAGTTGATTTTTTTTCTTTTTTTTAATCTTAGGAGTATTGTATTGATTAAATTCTGAGGTCATTAGCCGTTTATTGTCAGTTTGATCCACACAAAACATGAGGGTCGAGCAATAGGGTTCCTGTTTTAATCCAAGAGCAAGTAGATAATGCTTATCCTGTTTTATTTTTCATTCATATGTGTGTGTGTGTGAGTTTACATATGCATGCATATTATTTCTATACACAGTAACAAACATACAAAGATGTTTTTTAACTTTTATTAGCAAATTTATCACATAAAAAAAGCCATGTTCGAAACCAGAAAACAATTATTTTGCTCATAGTATGTGAGTAGTTCTTGCAGTAACACAATGAAGAGAATCAAATTAGTATGCCCTGAAGGCTCTGGACTTTAAAAATAATATCATCTAACACTGTATGGTCACAGCAACAGAATAAAAAAAATAAAATAAAGATGTCCTTGCTCTGGCTGAACAGCTTCAGACTCCCCTTTTTTTCAAAATGCTGAAATCTCATCTTGGATCTGTGAAATGAGGATCTGAGATAGCACGATGCCTGCGATCTAGAGGACAAAAGCAGCCACTTTAGAATATTATCGAATACTATACAGCCACTGAGTGTACGATACAGGGTCTGTAACCTGGCTGATCATCTCTGGGTAATTTAACACCCATTTAGTCCCAGGGGGACTATTAGAGATTATAAAACATGTATTTTCTTATTTAAAGGATAGAAGCACGACTATTATAAATAACCTCTTATGGAGGCATGCTCAAATGGATGGCAAGCAGTCTTTGATAATCAACGGTTTAATGTGTCTTGTTATGTAGACAAATTCAATGAGCATTTACTGAGGGTATGCAGGATGAAATAAGAAAAACATCGCCATCAAATTTATCACTCATCAAAGCAACCGGAATACAAATGCAATTGTACTGACAGGACTCATTGGTAATTCACATGCTTCCCTCACAGCAGAATCATTGGGGAGCCAAGTCAGAGAGATCAGGCTGATGATACAGTGGCATGCCGTGTGAAACATGTTGATGAGTGAGTGGACTAGGAAGATGTAACGGTTAATAAAATGTACTGAACTGGGATATTAAACACACTTCTAAAAAGTACTATGCGGCCAATCTCAACTAATGAAAGAGATGCCCGTGCCGCACCTTCAAACCCTAAGGCCGAAACCATACGGTACATAATGGTTTCTGCCAATAACCTGTGCTTTTCATCAACGACAGTGTTCTGAATAATGCGGACTAAAAGCGGTCTGATCAACCATAAGTTTTATGATTCATCCTTTTCAAGTGGTCTCGCTTAGACCATCCCTCTTATTGATTTCCTTTTATGTAATTTGTCCCCCTGGAAAATAAAGCAAAATTGCATGTGTGAATTTGCAAAGGAATTAAAGTGATTTACCAATCAAACAGTCTGTATCTAATTAAGGGTCACCGCAAGCTCTTGATGGATGAAGTGTTACTTGTGCTACTCACTGCAGTGACCAACTGCATCCTGCAAATCCCCTTTAAAGAGACCAGGGCAAGTCAATATTTTGATTGTGACAATCCTCCATCCACTAAGCTACCCCTTGATGTATGTGTGGAATCTTACTGTAGATTAAACTAAAGTATTTTTTCGGCTCTGAGCAGTCCGTTAGCTTATTGGTGCAGAGTCTGTATTAGCATGTGTGAAGTTACCTGAGGCAAGGCCAGACCCAGGGTAAGAGCTCCCACCAGCAGCAGATGAGACTCAATCCACATCACAGCTCTGTCTGCACAGCCCACTGGGTAGATTGACTTGTCTGCATCGAGAAAATTTTGGGTCTGGACCCCAAAACCACACATGGTGTTGATCACTGCCTGTATGCCAGAAGTAATGTTAGAGAGAGAAGGAGAGCAGATGGACTTGAATACCATATAAACCTTATTCCCTATAAAAGTCTTCTCTGGGGGAGCTTAGTCTCTGCAGCTTTTATTCCACACGTGCGGTTTTATGCTGACAAAATATTATATTTATGACACCAAAGGGAGAGTTGCCAGAGGCTAGTGATTTTGAATAAAAACAGGGGAAACAAACACCAGGGGGCCAATTTAGCCACATTTTTTTTTCCAAAAAAGGGACAAGGAAGACTGAAGTCCCTGAAGCATGGAGTTGCAGGCTTGCACCAGCAGGTTGCAGCACTACATCAGCTCTTCTGTTGTTTAATTAATCGATTTTTCACCCATGTTGGAAAAGGTTGCAGTGATTTGTTTTTCTTGTCACTTGATGTTTAATCAATAGAACTGTGATGGCACAACATGATATCTTTGCCAGCTTTGGCTCGCAGGTTTTCCTGCTGTGTCTGCACAGCATGCATCAATGTATGTATGAATTTGAATATAAATGTTTTAAACATGAAGAAAAAGGGACTTGCATATATGCCCTTTATAACCAACTTTATAACCTTACTACTCCTTTTAAAGCATTTAATTATAACATTTATTTTCTTAACGTTGACATTTTTTTTTCCTTTTTGGGACTATAATCTTAATATTTAATTAATTTTATGGCAAAATATTTGCTGAAATGATAATGTCCATTCTGGATCTTTTAATAGTTTATCATGTTTATCAGCAGGAATAAAGAAGAGTTTTGTTGTAATGGTGAGGTGAATAGTTTTCACAACAGCTCAATTTAGGCTAAATGATTAGAATGACAGAAAAATTCAGGAACAGATTTATAAGTAATTGTGAACAATTTGGGAGATTTAATCAAAATATGATTGGAAAATCGAAAGAATTCTAAATATAGAACTGACCAGGCCTGAAAAAACCTTCGATATTTGGTTATGCTGGATTGTACACTGGCACAAAACACACAGCCTCAGCTCATTTACACTTGCTGCTGCAGACACAAATGCCCGTTAGAGCTTCTTTGTTCAAAGACGCAACGATAAACTGCGTTCCCCTTACAGCGCTTAAAGCCAGTCCATCTGAGATGTTACAGTTGGCAAATTAAAAGGCTGCCTGTCCCCCAGCCTCTGTGCTGCTGTGTGGAGCCTGGACCGCCCGGCGTCCGACTCAACGGGGTGACCACCAAGCAGCAGGTCCAGACAGACGGGAGGGAGTGGTCCTGACGTCAGGGACATAGCAGCTCACCATACCAGGACCCCCAAAAAGGTTTCTGTGTACAGCTCAAACCACTACAGCTCAAACAGAAACCATCATCCTGCCAGACCTGGACCTGGACAGTCCTTAGTTAGCTGACCTCTCTAAAAGGAGATAGCCTCTTGTAACAGTTCTGGACGTTCACATTCTGGTATTGGAGCTGCACAGCCTGTGAGCACATGGACCCACGTAGGCTGGTGAAGGTGGCCAAGAAGCTCATGGGGTTCAAGCTCCCTAACCTTGACATCATATATGTCAACAGAATGAGGAGGAGGGCCAGCAGCATTCTTGGGGACATCACACCCTCTGGAAATAAACTCTTTGTACCGCTGCCATCTGGTAAACAGTTCAGGGGACTGAGGAGCCACTTTGGCTTCAGAACCTGAAGCGATAAAAAGCTCCACACGCGCAAAGAAAATCTACTAAACTGCAAATATTTCCACTTCTTCCTTTATATGCCATCTAAATCTAATTCTAAATACTTGCGTTTTTCTGCATTTACCGTTTGATCAGTTTTGCTATTTTGTTTTATTGATTGATGCTTTTAAAATAAATGCTGCTAACACAAAAGGATTGGAAAGTGTTGTGCCTTCAGAGCTACAGCAACAGCTCCAAGCTGCCTACATGCCCCTGACTCAACTTTATAAACTGTGTTGATGTCAACTTCATTGTGAGCGAGTTAGGGTGAGAGATAGATCAGTTATAGCTTTTAACCATCAGTCCTCTTACTATCATATGAAGATGTGGTTTACATAATAAGGAAAATAATTGCACTTTGGCTTTTAAAGAATATTTTATTCAGTGTCTCCTGATGTTTTATGCATCTTTGAAATGTTTTATAGCTCAAAGTTGCACGCTGATCATTTGATAATTTCAGATGAAGGGTGAAACCTGCTCTGTGCTGAGCTGGTGTATTTAGACATGCTGTGTGCCTGCTGTACCCTTCAGGCACCCACCCTGTGGAGTTTTGACAAACCTGTGTGCACGTGTAATGCCAGCCAAAACAGATGTTGTTTGTCAAAGTTATGCAAAAAAAATCTATTTCATAAGCATAAGTGCTATGATTTGGAGTTTTAGGACATTTTAGTGGGGACATAAAAGAAAAAAGAGACGCCTAATAAGCCAGACGTCTCAGTGTAAGCTACCGTCAGGATGTGGAATTCCACATTTCATTCAACTGTGCTATGATTTGTTGAGCTTAAAGTGCCACCTTATACTGTAGATGCTACACAGAAACTCATTGTATGTCTTATTCATCAAAATGTTTGTAGCTATCAGATGCTGCGTCAAATGGAATTCAGCCAAATGAGCCTTATATTTAGTATTGCTTAATTTCTCTTAATAGTTGTCCTCCCTTTTTTGCCATTAGTCTGTCCACTCTGTACATTATGAGGCCGCACGGAATGGACCATACCTCTCCAGGAACAGGAGTGCAGCAGGAGTAGGGCACGGCACAGCGCTCCGAGCTGGGGTTCTCACTTGTGCAATTAAAGTAGATGTTCCACGACCAGTCAGTGTAGTTGTTCCATCCACAACACTTGAACTAAGGGAGAGCACAGGTGTATGTTGAAAAAACTTGGTTTGGATCTATACTGTACATCCTGCCAGTCTGGGTTCGCCAATGGGGAAAGCCCAGACTCATATTTGTGCCAATAAGTACAGATGGAAGAAGAATCACATGAGCTGACCCACAGAGTCGCAGGAGGTGTGTGTTTGTGTAAAGTCGGCCATGTGGAAAATGTTCAGGAAGGGCAAAAATGAATTTGAAAAACAGGTACATGGCTCTGAGGCTTGCTCGGTTTAGTACCCCAGAAACCTTCAATAAGCCATTGGCTGTGATCAATCTGAAAATGTACGTTGTTTGAATAGCTGTAAACAAAAGAACAGGCAGTATATCAGACTAAAATTGGCCAGCACCTCTTTCTGGATGTAATCCATCAGGTTCTGCAGATCCAGGTCATCCCTGTAGTGTACGATGGCTTTTTTCACAAACTTTCCTAAAGCATCCCGTGTCTACAGAAGGAGGAATTAGGTAGTTTATGAACAAGTTGAAAGTTTTAACATTGTAATTTGGAACTTCTTAAAGACAGTAGGGGTGGAATACATCATTAAATTGACCAGAGTTGAACATTGCACAAATGCTTTTATAACTTAGCCAGACAATGTTTTTCAGTGGCACGATGGAATCTCGCAGGACTCCAAGCTCTGTTAATTACTCGGGACACATTAATTGTTAATGGCAGAGTGGCTTTTTGTGTAAGCACCTTTTGTGGATGCTGTGAAACTTCCAAAGACCTTTAAACAAATTACAACAAAGTCAAACTGAATCTATCTCTACTTTTTAAAAGTCATTCAGGGTTTCTGTCATCTATTAGAACCTTTTTATCTACCCCTGTTATTTACCAGAAGCTTTCTGTGCATGTGTTACAGCTTTGCACATCTTGTACATTTGGTGGTCATTTTGGGACATATGATGCACAGTATTAAAAAAACAAAACAACTTTTTAACAAATCATATGGTCTACACTCAGCATGTTACTTTGTGATGAGGATTCATGTTCTCGTCTGCATTGTAAAAGTGTGTGTCTTGAGACAAAAGCCCAACAGGAAATATTGTTCTGCAGCTGCAGTATTTTATGAGTAATAATTAAACATTTTGCTAAATGAAATGCAGACCCGCAGGAGCTCGAAAATTGCATGAATTAAACTTCCTCTGCGTTGACAAAAGAAACCTTGATGAGCTGCAAATACACTTACTTCATTGAGTAAACTGTACCGAACGTATCAAACTAAATGAGGTGGAGTCATGCCTGAGACTTATTGTGTTATTGTTTGTCAGCTTGTGTCGTCCGGAAAATGATTTTTTATTTTCATTGTCCCAGCCCTAATGAGCATATTCATTGACAGAATTTCATTTCTCAGTCGTTTACAATTTTGAAAAGGAGAACGGCCATGGTTATACTTACTGAGATTGCATGTAATGAATGCTAATGGGGGGGACTATATGCTAATAAGCAGCCAAACTTTAAAATTTCATTAATCTGAAAATGAACCTCTGTGAGCTTGTTTGCTAAGGGCTTGTGAACTATTCAAATTACGGATCCTGTTGGAACAGGTTTTGTTGATGAATAGCGTTATCCTGGAGTGGTTTTGCTAAATTGTGTGAGGTTTTTACAGCGTTCCCCCTAATTCTCACAGCGTTCCTCTCTACTGTATGTCTCAAAGTGTCGCCGTTGGCTTGTGGGCTTTTGAGCCCACCGTCACACTGTGCCATTAGCAGCAAGGTCCTTTAAGGGATCTGTTGAAATGGAACATTTGGTTCCACTTTGAAGTGCCGAAGCATTTGAATCATTTAGCAAGGAAGGATGCTGGGAGGGTTGTTAAACTGCTCTGTTTAGCAGCAGGCAGTCTGAGCACTGACAGAGAACACAAGGGAGAGGAGAGGTATCATCAGGCACCAGGCAACCCGCCACCACGCACTGATGAGAGGGAATGTTGCCACTACTGGCTGTTGTATTTTTATTCTCACTGAAACCCTAATGGGATGCCACTGAAGGGGAAAAGTGGTTACTAGAAGAGAGATCCTTTCCTTGCCAGTTTAAAGAAGGACATATCAAGATTCAAAATCCTACATCTGATCAAAATACAATCCAATTTTTTTTTTCCTTTTATGAATTTTATCCATAAATAACCATATATTCCTGTTTCTCTGAGGAAGAACTGGAAACCAAGATATGATTGAAACTACCCCCAGATTACAAAATGACTCAACTAAAGCACAGAACTGGCTTTGAAGAGGCAGATACCTGATCAGAGTAGAAGAAGCCCAGAAATGCTATGGCCAGCTGTGTGAGGAACACCAGTGTCAGGCTTAAGGAGAACTAGAGAAAGAAAAACAACTGAACAATCACAGGAGTCATAACTGACAGATTCGTTGTCGCATATGAAATATATCTCTCCTTCGTTTTAGCTACAGTATCACGAGCAAAACGGAGTGCCAACAATAATAATGTGTGTGGTTGGACTGTTACGGTCTTGAGGAGGCGAATGTTCTCTCTGAGGGCTCCGATACAGCCGCAGAACGTGATGAAGAACATGACCACCCCCACCACAATTAGAATGACGGCCGGGTCGATCAGGAATGTGTCCCGCACCGTGTCTGGCAAAGAGACAGGAAAACGGCTTGTTCTTGAATTGCTGCGGTATTCTATATCTACTTCCAGTGTCCTACCCTGATTTCATTTCTTTTTAGTTAACTGTATCCCTCACACAGCCACCTGTTGCCCTCGCTCACAGAAGCTGACCTCATTTTTTTTGAAGCCATCAATTAACTTTTGGGGGATTATACGTGATTTGCAGCATGATCACAGGGATTAGCCCAGGTTAATCTTTTTTGGAAAAAATGAAATGGAATGGGAATTAAAACACTGGTAAACTGTAGGAAAAGCTCAAATCCAACCCGCTGAATGTGCTATACAATTGCCGGTTTGTCTGGATGGCTGAAAATGGAGGAGCAGTTCTGTTCTGCGAACACTAAGATAAACTAAACTGGCATTACCGCAAAGGGAAACCATCACTGCCTTTTGTTAAAGGGTGTTTGATGGATTTTTAAAGGAGAAAAGTAGCACTTTACAAACCTGTAGCTTTCTGGACTTTGGCATACACTCCGATTGCAACAATCAGCAAGGAGAAAACCTGAAAAATGGAGAGAGGGGTTTGTCTTTCATGGACATTAATCCACATAAAAACAGCTACACTGGGCACATTAAACAATTTCAAGGTTGCCATTAACCTTTAGTTTATTTTCAAAATGCCCTCAACGTGAATTTAAAACATTGCAATAACTCAAATGGTGAAACCAAGAAAAATGCAAAATGCTCAAATTGCATGCTTTCTGAAAACTTGTTTTCTGAAAAATAACTACCTCTTGTCCTCTGAGATTAGAATGATGATGGAGAGGAGAGGAATTCTCTCCTCTAGTACTGAATATGCAAAGCATCTGTAGTCATAGTAACTGCTCTATAGTACTTGTTTGTGGTAAACAAACAGATGGATATTAACAATAAAAAAGCAAAGCATATGGGTCTCACTTGTAATCATGCAAATGAGGAAGTGGAACCATAAACCATCAGACTCAGCCCACCTGTGGTTCAAAATAGAAACTTCTGTTTTGTTACTTTCTGCAGACTTGACAGTATCATTATATAATGTTTGTAGCGACAAGCTTGACCTTGGTCAGAGAACTGTGGCTATTTCGAAAGAAGCTCTAGTGTCTCCTTTTAACTGTGGCTGTGTGTGTGCCGTAAATAAGGTTTTCAGTGGAGGATGTGCTGTCAAGCTGCGGAAGATGTCGGGTAACCTTAACAAAATCCTTGCAGTGGGTGGTATCGGAGCTTTCCACCGTCAGCAAAAAATTCCCCTCCTCACTTTGATTCTTTGTCTTTCCTTGAATAATAGCCTTTCCACCCTCCAGATTCAAAGCTTTTCTTCTGATTGATAATTGTGTGTGCATTGGTTTGAGCTTTTGTTCAACCTTAATATTCATGGATTTATTTTTTATTCTGTTTGAAAAGCCTTGGCTTGAAGTCAGAAGGTAGCATGGTCCTTGAAAGAGCTATGTCCATATTTCATGAGCTTGAGAAATGTAAATGGCTGCTTTAAAATAGTCAATTTCAACACTTTTGAATCAGTGACCTGCCTTGACAGTACTTATATAACTAGTTCAAAACATATAAAGAATACTTATATTATCACACACATTTTTAGTTATTTCTAACAGTTTTTTTTATTTTTTATTACTGTATACCTACGCATGAATGTTCCCCCACATAACAGGATAGTGGGTGGCAGTGTGCACAGGCAAAAGGAAACCCACATTCACAATGAGCTCCAGCTATGTTTTCAGGCTTTTCAAAGAGATGAATCAGGCTTCCCCCAGCGGATTGTGTGCAGAGGTAAAAGCCAGCTGAACTGAGCCATGGGGATGCAGGGACAAAGACCTGATGGATTAGGGTTGCAGTGTTCACTTCTGAGCCCATGTCTGATAAACAAAGTCAACATGGGCTGGGGTGTGTGGCTGCTCGCGCCTCAGTTATAGCTGATTGGCTCTGAAAACAGTGAGAGTGCGGTACAGTGTCACCCCCCCCCCCGCTTGTTGTTTGTGTGTAGAAATGGATGAACAGGGATATACCGGAGCATGAGGACTCTGAAGAGTTACAGATGTGATCTCTGTGCTCATTTTGTGATTTAGTAATAAACTGAGCGTGTCAGAGAGGTGTATGTTGGTTTACGTAACACAGATGGATGGATTTCTGGCTATATTGATGTCTCCTCTATATCTACAGTATATCCCCTTATCTGTGCCAGTCATTTAAAGTCTCACCAGTAAAGGTGTAAAAGCCATTGTCATGGCCCATGGTTATATACTGGGCCTATCTTGAGTCTTATTGGGTCAGAATTTATGTCTGTGATGGGAACTGGACTTAGCACAGTAGCTCTTGAGCAAGATTAGTTGTAGTTTGATTCCTGGCATCCCAAAGTTTCCCTTTGGCTAGATACAATCTCTTAGTGCTTGGATGTGTGTGATTGAGAATAAAACATTACATAGCCTGAAAAACTGATCATGAAAAGTTAGTGCAGTTAAACAACACATTTAAAGATGCTGAAAACATCTAAAAATTAGAATATGGAAATCAATAAAAGTGGAGAAAGTCATTCCTGTGCTGATGGATAAAAAACATATGTGTGCAAAGCTGATGACATGCTAATCTGGAAATGTTTTTTTTTCTAATTTTCCTGTTACACCTATTTTTTCCAGTAATTGGGTTCTGTCTGAACAGTTCTGGAGCCAGAAGAAGGAAAAGCAGAGACACTAGTTAGGACTCCCACCAGCAAACAAACAAGCTCCAGACCGATGAATAATGAAAACACAGGTATTACTATTATATAGAAAGGTGCCGGCAAGCAAACATGACCTTTGTAACCACCTCATCCCACCAAGAGACCTTGCTCAGCTACACAGATTAGAAATGAGAAGATTCAGAGAGAGCTGAGATTCCAAAGAAAAACCATCCATCCATCCATCCATTAGCAATACCGCTTATTCCCTCATGGGGTCGCGGGGGGAACTGGAGCCTATCCCAGTGGTCAACGGGCGAGAGGCAGGGTACACCCTGGACAGTCCGCCAGTCCATCGCAGGGCCACACACAGGACATACAAGGACAAACAACCACTCACACTCACATTCACTCCTAAGGGCAATTTCCCCAGTCTCCAATCAGCCTAACATGCAGGTTTTTGGACTGTGGGAGGAAGCCGGAGAACCCGGAGAGAACCCACGCAGACACAGGGAGAACATGCAAACTCCACCCAGAAAGGTCCTGGTTCCCCCGGGATTCGAACCCAGAACCCTCTCGCTGGGAGGCGACAGTGCTAACCACCACACCACCGTGCCGCCCCAAAGAAAAACCAATGAATGACAATTACATTTATTTATTGGCAAAATAACTGAATTATCTCTGAACTGTAGAGTGATGTGATTATTTTGAAATACAGTTTCTCTATACTTGTGCAACATTCATTTAAGAGAATCTGCCTTCATGATCTCCGAGAACATTCAAGGTTTTTCAGATAACTTTTACCACAATTTGAAAAAATATGTAATCCCACCCTGCTTTGGGACAAACTCAGGAATAAACTTGTTACAGACCTTGAACTGTGTTTATAGTTGTGTGTGTAACTATTACATTGTAGTCAGAGAGAGAATAAATGCACAAATTGAACTGTTATCCAGTGCTGATTTCAAACCACATACCCATTACATTTTCTTTCTACACTGCTAGCACACATTAATAGCTGCCAAATATTCTCTCCCCTAAAATGAGGCTGAACGGCCCAATTATAAGTGTAGTTAACTTTTAAAAAAGCAGCCATGGTGAAGCTGGGCAGTTCTTGATACATTATATTTCCTTATCCTTCATTGAACAGCTTTTTCTTTTAAATAACTTCCTTTCTCTTCTTTCTAAAGCTACAACTCTGATAGCTGAAGACCTGTACGCTCATACACATTTCGAATTTTTGGTGCCCCGGGGCAGCAGGTCAGCAATGTCAGTGCAGGTATGTGCTATAGGAGGGAAAAAATCCATCAAAAGCTAAACTGGACTTACCCAAAACAAGAAGCTGAAGAAGAAGAGAAAATATCTGATCCAGGGGTTGACAAAGGAGAATGTCTCAGCTCGGTTCAAATTCAGTTCCCTTTCCATTATATTGGATTTTTTCCCCCCAATCGGACATGTAGCTCTAGAGACACTTTCGCTTCAGAACGGTCCCCAGTTTCAGCCCCACCCCTTAAGCGTCCAGTGGACACGTGAATCTGTTATGAGAGGCCCGGTCTGCAGGCTGTGGAGGTGTGAGCCTGGCTAAAACGGGGTGTAGGGCTCTGTGACGCTGCCCGGCCATGCTGGCAGGACCCAGAACCCTCCATTTGGACTGACAGGTCAGATTACCAAAGATATATCTATGGCTGACTGCAGCTGAGTGGGACAGGGGCTTTGGACCACAGTCAAGCTTCTGTAACGGAGAACAGATCATTTTTCACCTCCATGCACTCAGTGTCATCATTTTCTGATACTTCAAAGTTAATAGATCCTGCATAATCTTCCCACACGCCATTGCCTGTGCTAATGCTTACAGGCCTCTGGAAGGCTTGCATACAAATGACTGCTCCAAATATATTTATGTAACCCGATGCAGAGTAAAGCAGAATGACAGTTGACAAAAGGCCAGGGCAGGGAAATCTTTGAGAGAAGGAACATGAAATGTAGTAAAATAAGCATTTTGCTATCATTTCTCTACTGTGCATCCTCCATTCCTGTTTAGTTTGAGGGCTAATGTGGGGGTTGTCAGCACAATAATGGTTAACATTTGAAGCTGCAAATGCTAAACCCCCCCCTTTGACTGCAAATGTACAAAAGATTCACTGCCGGTTGATTGAATTTCATAATGTAGTCTGAGCTGTCCTTGTTGTTTATTCTCTCCTGAGGACCGGCAGAAGGACATAAGGCACCTCAGGTAACATGAAGACTTAATGAGATTGATCCATATTTTTTCCTAGGACACAGCCCCATGCTTAATCCCTGGGAACCATGATTAGGCAAAATGTTTCTTTTATAAGTATCCAAAGTTTTGCTTGACCTTTTTCTTCTCATTGTTAAAGGAATTGTATATTTAGAGAGTCGTAAATGCTGAGCACTGTTGTGTTCACCAAAAATGCCTTTGGGGGTAATCATCCTCAAGGAGGTCTGAAGCCACATTTTACAATCCTCAGAAAATGTATTTTGCCAATTTAATTTAGTTCTATACGATGGATGGATAGATGGATGCCACACTATAATGATTCATTTCAACCAGTGTTTTTAGCTCTGCTTCTTTCAGTTGTCAGTTGTGTCAGTTATGATAAAGGCAGTCAACATCAGTCAGCTTTATCCTGGAATCAAGCCTGGCAATATGGATTCCCTTTTGATTTTGATCTGGGAAACCTCAGAAAAACATATCTAGCTGTCTCACAATGTAATTCCCTCATTCTTCATGACTGGAACATGCAGATGCCACTCTCCTCCCGCCTGTCTATCTCACAGAGACACAGCTGCTCGGAACGAAAAGCTTTACATTTGCAGAAATTAGATCAAAGCCCCGGGGCCAAATACTTTATAACACACCGAATAATTATCACCGAAAAGCATTCGCAGACAGCTGTGGATGTATTTTTTGTTTTATACCAAGCCATGCTGGTTCACGTTGCCATTCACACTGGCATAATTTATCTCAAACCCCAATTTAGATAGATATGACACATCTGTAACCCAGATGTGCTTGTTACAGATAAGTAGGCTGTTTCATTCCAAAACAGAAAGAAATCTATTAAGAAAAATGTCCTAAAAAGTATGACATAGTCAAAGTAATGGAATCCTGCATACAGCTCAGCCGTGAAGGCTACAAATTAAGTAATGATTCGGTTTCTCTGGGAAATGTGTGGGCTCCGTGCTGCTGCTCTTGATTCCTGAGGCTGAAACTCTCGTGGATTTCTACCCGGCAGCACTGGTGACTGTTGATTGTTCTTTTCTGGGGTAAATCTCATCATTTTTTCAAGTGCACTTGCAGAAGCTTTTCGTGTTTTAGTGTTCCTTGCATTTTCTGGGTGTAAAAGTAATAATCTGTTTTTTAATTTTTTTACTCACTTAAAATGTTGCTGCCATTAATTAGATTGCTACAGTGTTCAGACAAGGCTATTAGGATTGTAGCAACACACATTTGTATTGACGACAACCTTGTAAAGCTAACTAACATTTTGGTTGAAGAGTGATTTGCAATTCTGAACAACAATAAATGCACAGAAAAAAGTGTATTTTCCTTCAAAAAGTGGAATTGATAAAGATAGAACATGCGGTGACAGTGGCAGGAATATGAAAAGGAAGCCACATAATTTACAATAAATAACAACAGACTATATCATGGAACTTCCTCAGCATGAACGCCCCCAGAATAAGCATCCTATTGTTAATTCTTCTTAATATACTCGTATTTATTGTAATTGTGGGTGCTGTAATCATCTGCAGCTGTGTGTCACGCTGAGTGGCTGTTAGGGACCCCTCTAATGAGGAAGAAAACAAATATTTAGAGATAGTTTAGATTTACTGGCACAAAAAAACAGATCTCACGGGTTCCCGCAGAAAACAGTAAACATTCCATGATTCATCCGTGCATCTCCCTGCTGATCATCTCCTCAAAGACTGAACACTGTACGAGGCGAGCGCTCATCCGATGCTCATAAAACCAGAGCTGTCAGCCCTCTGCTGCAGTCCGGATGTGATGTGTGTGCTGATGCGTGTTTTGGTCACTACAATTCAACTTTTTTTTTGTCCACTGAAAGGTCAGCTGCTCTGCACATATACAGTAGACCTAATTGCTTGTTTTTGATTAAGCAGATTTTTTCCCTGTACGTGACCGCAGGACTGAAATTAATATGTAATGAACTAATTCCTTTTTGCTTTTTGCCCCTCTGGGGGTTTTTGGTAAACTGTTGCTTTCGTTACAATATGGTTTAGCTGTAGTGCAAACAATGTCACATAACAAAGTGTGGGAGCATTTGCATCAATTCAGGACGAAAAATTGGAAAAGATGTTGGGTTTTTTCATCGTGTCTCGATGACTGACGTTCATAATTTACACAGTGTCAGAAAACGGGCAGAAAAATATTGTTTCACAATTTTTTTTTTGCAACAGTTTTGCGCATCTCATGGCTATTTAGAATAACTGTCAGCGGATAAATCAAACTGTCAAATGAAGAGATTTGATGTGTGAAAAGGGCATTGCAGGGCAGAATGCTGTGAAATGATGAGACGGGGAGGAAAACAAGGCTGTGAACTGTGGTACCTCAGAGCGTGGTCACGACAGGTCAGTTTCAGACCAATGGAGGCGAGTATCAAAGGTTGGTGTCATTCAAAACGAGTCAGAGATCTACAGTTTCACGGTTCACCAATTTCCCTTGTTTTTTTTGTTGTTATTTTTTTATTTGTTGACCGTACGGGAGTACATTAAGCTGCAACAGCACATGAAAAATTTGAATCTCCCTCACGTCACTTGACCCTAACCCTAAATACATATTATTCAGGGGATGTCTTGTTTGTGCATTACAGCAAGGTAATACAAAACCACATTTAGAGCTGAAAAACAGCGTGGCTGCACAGTAAATGTCCAGGTGCTAAGAGGTACCTTACCTGGTGTCAAAACAAGAAGTACCCAATGTGCTGGGAAGCAGAAAGACTACTACCCAGGTCTCCTGAGTTGCAACAGCCTTGCAAGTATTTTGATGCAACGATAGTGCAAAACATGTAGCCCTCACACATAGAAATGAATTTCTTGTATCATATTAAAGATGCTCATAACAAATACATACATTTTATTCTACCACATAAACCTACTAAATATATCTTCTTTTTTTATATTGCACGCATCAATTTTACTTCTCAATTCATGAAAAATATTATCTTCAGTACAATAAGCCTGTGGAAGTGTTAATCTTGCAGTTTTTGCATGCGATCAGGTAGGTAAAAGAGTAAAATAAATTGACAGTGGAAAAACAACCTGTAAATAACATCTATTGTAGGTTTGAAAGTTCAATAACAATGTGTGGGAACAAAAACAGCTCATCAGAATGAAAGGCTCCGAAAATTCAGGTTAATTGTGGATGAGATAGGGGGGAAAGTGAATTGGTGTAATAACAACCAGGGGGGAAAAAATCCACGGTTGATTACTTTTACTTTATTTCAGTACATGTTACTCATACAAAATAATCTGTACAAAGGCTAAAATAGGTATGTTTTTCTTTGCATAGAAGGAACAGTGATGTAAAACATAAAAAGCCAGTGTGGAATGGCACAATTGACTCACTGTCACACACAAGCCTGATAACAATTAGGTTAAAAGGCAGATCAAGCTCTGTACAAAAATACTCTGCTACTCTCTTCATTGTGTTTAGAAATTAGACAAATCGTATCAATAATGCCGAACTTGACAGATGGAAAAAAAAAGATAGATGAGATATTGGAAATGGGTTTACATTTTTTTCTGTTTTTGTTAAAAAAGAAATAAAAAATCCAAATACCATTAACACATATTTAGGATAAGTGTTGCACTATTTGCAGGGGTTCCACTCAGTTCATTTAACACATTGTGGGGTCTCTGGCACCAGTTTTCTACGCTTTTCATACTTCGTTCTTCACTCCCTTATCATTGACTAAAAATCAAACAGTTTAAATGTGGCCTGTATAAATAACAGTGAAACAAAAAGAGACTAAATCAAAAGGATTGAGTCATTAAACATGAAAGACAATGACTGTATGCTATCATGGGATTTTGTGACACACTTTTCTTTATTTAAAAAATAATTGATTTAGAGAATAAAGAGAAGGTAGTTCACCACCTCATATATTGTTGATGAGTAGCAGAAACTCCACAGAACAAGGTTGGCAGGTATCAGATAATTCCACCCAGCGTTGCACAACATCAAACACGCCATTTCCAGAACATACATATCCACTGCTCAGATATTCAGCTTTACCTTTGCAGCAGGATAAGGAGATTACAGAAATAATATATTGAAGGAGGCGAAAATCATTTTATTTTGAAAAAAAAATTCTATGTTAAAACTTGCTCACAGCAGAGAAAAAAACAAAACAATTATTGTTTGTGCATTCTGTCTCCACCATTTATATGGGTCTCCAAGAGTGCTGCAATGGATGAGAAGGAATATTTAATGCTCCTTCAGAAAGAAAATATCATACGCTAAAACAAGTATTACTACAAGATCAAAATGCAGTCACCAAAAAATATTAAAACCATGACAGAAACACAAATTTACATCAATTTTACACTGCTGGTGGAGTTGAAAGAAAAAGAAAAACACAGATGCAAAAAAAAGCTGGAAACATAAAAAACAAACAGATAACACACAGTACGAATTGAAGATACGTCTAAGAGAGCATGAAAGCACATGGGTTGTTAAAAATGACACTGTCACTGCTAATATCATCGTAGGTGGCAGAGGCAAAGTGTAACATTATGTTACCTCTGTTGTAAAATGAGGGTATTTACATCAGGGGCTGACACCCAGGGCTGATATATTGGAATAAAATAAGCCCTGTTGTACAGTGTCAAATAGATCATGCTCTACAAATACATTATGGGCTTGACATCTGCAATTTTAAAAAGGCATACTGCAGCTTATAACCACACATCCTAATTTAATCAAAGTGGAACCACTAGAAGCGTGCTCTATGTCTTTCAAGGATTTCACCCCTTGACAAATGTCCAATGTTCCCTCAGTCCGTTCTGACTTAATTGCTCATAAGTGCCTCCAACAGTGTTAAGACAAAAAATGCTTTTAACCTTGCTATTAACCTTGTGGAGGAGCACCGCAATGACTTAGTCTGTGAGAAAAAAAAAAGACCTTATGGTGTCCTGTTCTGACATTAAGTGTCTTGTCACACGTGGAGACCGAAAATCCGCAAAAGTGGATAAAGACAAGGAACGCAATGGTATTCTGTATAAAAACAAACACAAAAACACAAAAAAACAGCCAATGGACAAAAACACATTGCACTCTGGCCAGATCTTAAAAACAAGGTGCACACAGAGTGCCGGTACATTCAGATCAGTGGCAGGAAAACAGTTTCAAAGAGGTCTGTGGGCAGGAGCCCTGAACTATGTCAGATCTGAAGACAACCCTTGAAATAATTGTATTCCCATTATTCTCTCGTCTCTTGATTTCTGTGTCATCTTTGTTTAAAGTCGATTCTATGCAGTGTGAGAGAAGGCAGTGCAGTTTTCGTGAACGTGTCCTCTCTCCTTTCTGCTGTAAGGATACAACACAGCCAGATTTACATCACGGTAACAGCCCTTCCTCTTATAACCTCTCCTGAGAGCAGAATGCTTCCCACAGGTGCTTCGAGCTGTCCAAAGTGCAGAGCTACATCTACGAGGCCGGCAGCATCTGTGTGCAGTGCCGGCTTTCTGCAGAGAGAGGCAGCAAACGCGGGATGTGCAGAATTTGCAGAGGCAGCCAGGCGGAGGAGATGTGACCACTTGTGGCTGCGCTGTTCATCAGCAGCTGTCATGTAAACCCCATGGACACAACAAGAGGAGCCCAAGCATATGAGGCCAGACAGTATATGTTCAGCCGGCAGGGTCACTGCACACAACAGCCCCACATTTGTGCAGCCAACCCACTTTCCACATATTAAACCACCTCAGGTTAAGTAAGAATGAACCCAATTAAAAAAAAGGCCAGGAATGACAATGGTGGAGTCTTGGAGGCAAACATTCAACAAGACTGGAAGAATGTCTACTCCTACGAGGTTATTTTTTGTTTATTTGCTAGGCCGTGTAACAGAAAAATAACGGTTATAGATATAAAGTTCCTTCCTGCAAATATGTAGCCACTTAAGGGCTGATGTGGCTCTGATAGCTCAAATCTTCTGCTGCCTCGGCTGTTAAAGCTGTCAAAGCAGAGTGCAAACATGAAGCCACTGGAAACACCGCTGTTGGACAGGGTAATAATAAACTGATGTGGGAGGATTTAGGGTGGATGAAATGTACATACAGTCCTCTAAATGTGTGCAGAATGTTTGGGATTTTGCTAAATAATTGTTACTAATTTAATACACATTGGTAACTGATTTCACAATGTGTCTGAAATTGGAATTGTGAGGATGTCTGATAAATAAAAGAAAAAAAGCTACACGCCGAAAAGAGGGATGCAGGGCATCATGGTAATTTGGAGTCAGAGTTGCAGCTCCAGGAAATGAAAGCAGAGGCAGGCAGTGAAAAAGTGAAGGTATGAAGCACTGAAATTAAATCAGTAGCTTTATTTTTGTCGATTTTTCCTTCATAGCCGATCCCTGTTGTCTACACGGAGCCAAACCCTCAGTTTCAGAGATAATGCTCTTTCAGACTGTCAGGATTTCCACACTGACTTTCCTTCCATGCTGACCTATTATTCTCATTTGCGCCGTGCTCACACTACAATAAATAACTATTAGTGACAAACTGAATGTCTTTGATGGCTTTTCGCCTTCAGTGTTCGTTTGACATTCAGATGTCAAACTACATTTATTCTTGGTGTTCAGTCTGACAATAAGTAATGAAACGAGTGAACAGTCTTTCCCACTGCTAAGAAGATCCTTTAACAAAATGTGTTTTTTTTTTAATGCTAGTGAATCTTAAAAGACTTCAACAGACACGCTGGAGGGCATTCTGTTAAGTCACCAGCAAATAAAGAGCATTTTCGGTCTACGGGAGGTTGGCTGATGCACTGGCCTCCTGTGGTGCATCAACACGCAAACAGACATAAACAGATGTGTCCTACAGGGCATGGTGCCATACCTATCTGCCTCGGCTTTGATCTGCCTACACGCCCGTCTCCCTCTCTGCTCCCGCCTGCATGAGAAGTGAGCTTACACAAATCACGGGAAGTTGCAAACCAAGAGGTTTAACTGAGTAATGAGCAGGAACATCAACGGAGGCAGTGTGCGTACGCACGGAGCATGAAATTCATTGCCTCTTGACATGTAGGAAGAGAATTGGGATGAAAAAAGAAAAATGGAGGCAAGTCTGAGTTAACGGCTACAGAGGGTATGAATGAGGAGAGAATGGATGAGACCTTAAACAGGGAGCCCCCAGCCGTCGCCGCCAGCACTATTGATGGCCGCAGTGAGAAAACATGTTTGTCGCCGTCCTGCCCTTGCCTCTCAGTATGTCTTTGCAAATTTTTTTCAGCTCTGCAGCCTGGACTGTGCGATAAAACAAATACAGCCAGTTTCCAGTGGCTTCAAGCTAATACAGTATATATATATATACAGTCTTGTCTCAAACTTAATAACTTTATCACTTTGGTTAAAGGGGCTCTTGAAAAAGTAATAAACAACCATTAAACTCCATTTGTAATGTCACATGGGGATTTAAAATACCAGTGCTGTGCTGCATCCTGATTTCAATCTATTATTCAGAGGACACTGCAGAATTTGATTTAAAATTAATCCACTGATGATCTCTCACACTCTCGTCGCATTCCCTTTACTCAAATCTCAACAGCTGAGCGAAGAAAAAAAAAAAAAATGACATGGATTACATTAAAAACCTTTCCTGACATGTCTGTGCCCCTCCACGGAAACGTCACGTTAAATCCAACCGCGCTCACATACACACGCCGCACGTCTGAGAGCTCATTGCACTGATCTGTTCAACACTTACATTCCACCAGAGAGCTGATGATATACATACAGGAAAAAAAGAACGAATATTCCAACAAAAAATGGCAACTACAGACATCTCAAAGTCACAGGTAAATCAGTGAAGTAGAAAACTAGCATGCTGTGTCGGATCTTTATTAATTTACAAGGGGGAAAGGGGGCTTAGCTGTAATCAACATGAAGGGAAAAAAAACAATTGAAGAGTTTTTTTAGTTTTGTGGATTCTCTTTGCCTTGACAGGCCTTAAGCGGCTGTGCGGGCATCTTTGTAGTCTTCATTGTCCCTGAATCCATTATTCCATTGAATTGTTAGTCCAAGAAAAAAAAAAAAAAGAGAAGAAAGCAAAGAAAATTTTGAAAATAGATGAAGCATACTCAAGACAACCGATGGGACTCGCATCCTTGCCAAAAGTAGGTGTCCCTTCTATTCCAGTTGTGTTACTCTTTGGCAAAATGAATGATAAGAAGAGAGAGCAGAGAGGGTGGAAACACAGCTGGAATCTGTACAGGGCCAGGACGGGAGATGAGGGATGCTCTACGGAGGTTGTAAAGTGGAGGGGGGAAACAGTGATGTTTATATCAGTCTCATCCCATTAGGCAGTGGGGCTTCTCTCCATCGCGTTCCATCACCCAAGGCTAGGCGTCGTATTTCTTCCCCGTTCTGTGGATGTGGTGGAACAGTGTCATGGAGAACGCCATACCCAGGAGCTGCAAAGGGAACAAGAAGGAGACTGTGACTCTACATATTGTGAATATCATTCTGTTCCTAGTGTGAGGTCGATTTGATGCTCGTGCCTCGGGCTGTGTTGTTTTCTTGAAGCACAGTAAATCCTGTGGCGAGCGCAAACAGGGCATATTTTCCTTCTCAGAAGGTCCTCTAATGAGAGCTCTGGAATCTTTGTGACGAAAAAAAAAAAAATGCACAAGTGTGCGCCAGCATCAAGTCAATGAAGCAAACTGAGATGCCACTGAATCAAAGTATCCAGCTATCTCTTTGAAGTTTCCATTACCCCAGATGCCTCTACATCAAACACAGTCGCAGCGCTGATCCTAAAACCATTATCTTGAAATGTTTCAGATGGCAGGAAAAGTACAGTGTGGATTCTTTTTTTTTTTTCTAAATAAAAATTTACTGTGGACTACACAGGGGAGTCGTGCAGTGCGTGATTAACTTGGGAAAGCTGCCGATTCGCCTTTAGTTTCAGTCGGGTCTTCATGCAGCCGCTTAAGACCAAGACCAGCTTAAGCTGCTGCCAATCAAAACAGGCGGCTTTGGAATATTAACACAATTTATTCATATGTGGCTCATCTAGAACATTTGCAAAGTCTGCTTTACTGAGTCTTAGTGAAATTACTGTGTTGTTAGGCTTGTCACAGCCTATTTGCCTATTTATCCATGGCTAAATTGTGGTTTCTTCTAAAATAATTTGTTTTTAAAAATCTATACAGGTTTCCAAAATAAGTCTAAATCATTCATAAAGGTCCAAATCTCTCTGGCAATTATGTGCACATTGTTTGGACCAGCATTTTGTGTTGTTTGCTACCAGGTTCCCTCCCTTGCTTTTTTGGATTAGCTAATCTGATGCCTCAGGTTCTATCTCTGAATTCTTCACTCTTGCCTTAAATTTGAGAGGGAAGTGTGAGTGTGCATGGAGACCCGGGATTAGAAGGTTAAAACTCAAGTCAGACCTTGTCAGTATCCAAAATAAAATGTATTCATCATCGCTTTGTGAGTTTAAAGAGGCACAAAAAGTTGCTGTCAAAAGTGTGTTATATCAAATATAAGTGAAAATTTAAAAATCAGCTTGTCGTGGCATCAAGTATAATGCACTTATTCTTTCCGCATAGCTATAAGCTTTAATTGAGAGCCATTTAGTAGCGCTGTGCAGGGCCAAATGAATAAAAGACGAGGCCGTCCGCGAATGCCTTTTCTTCAAGTCAGCCTTGCCAATTTATAGTTCCTACATAGCAGGTTCGATGAATTACGGCAAATGTCAAGTTGCTTTCACACTGGCTTGACTGTTCTTAAAACCTGGAGGAGGATTATGTTTATTAGTCAACATTTGTTTCTGCCAACCCTCTCAACCTCCGCTGCTCCTCGTCATGCTGTGTCGATTTCATGTTGTCACTGATAGCTGCTCTGTTTTGTTCCTTTCAGTGGGGTCTCTGCTGCTGCTGTTCTTAGAGCATCAAGCTCTCCATGTGAGATCATTGGAGGGCAGGGATGAATTAAAGGAACAAGGCCACACTAATAGATATCAAATTACACATAGGTATATTTTAAAATAACGTTTTTGTATAAAGTGCTTGTGACTGAGCTGCTGGAATAGGTTTGTTGTCAGGTAAATTCTGCAGAAGCTGAGCTGCTGTCTGTTTTTCCATATTTTTTTTTATGTAATCCTTATTCTGTAGCAATCGCGGATGCATGTACTGCCAGGTTTCTGCAGAGAGAACGAAACACATGCCACACATTTTCTCACAGGAAGTTCCTGACTTTACGGCCAACATCAATCACTTCAATTAAGGGAACTTAAAGACCTTATTGCTGCGCTGCTCTAAACATATTCGATCACTGTGTGGTTAACTCTGCTTTAATCCACCAATCCGTCAAAAAGACAGACGGACCGGTGAAACAAGTATGGCCAGAAATGTTTCATCTGTGTCTCCAGGAGCAAAAAAACTGTTAGAGGGTGTCAGCTTCAATTTGGTGACTGAACTGTAACTATCTCACACAAAAAAACATGAATCTTCACAATTAACTTTGGGTGTCCAAATTTAAAAAGAGCTTTCACCAGAGAAATGACACTGATGCAAGATGCTTCAAATTCAAGCTTCTAAAAAGCTCGAATTCAACAAAAAGGCATTGTGACGGTTAACAGATCATTTCCTGGCAGCAGGAAAGTGTGACAGCAAACAGCTTTTTGTCCCCCATGATGGTGTCCTTTTGCAATCATTCATTGTCATTATGTGAGCAGACATAAAATGATTGTGGAGTGTTGTATCAATAAGCCCCTATTTTTTCAACAATAAACAAATCTGAGGCAAACAACAGATGAGTTTTTCTTCAAGGGTTGAAATCAATTTTACGGGCGTGGATTTCCTTGAGTCTCATCTAACCTTTTATTTTGCTTGCAATTTTGGGTCAGTTATCGTTTATCACAAGTTAATAAATAGAGAAAAGCTGCAGGCACAAATCTATTCAACAGCTCCCGACCACTGAAAGTCAGATTTACAGACGAGTTCATCGAATGCCTGCTGAGGGCTGTCACCTGGTACTCAGTGACCTCAGTTTAGTTCCATCTGGCCATAGATATAATCTGCCAGGATGCATGAAAAAATGCATTTAGGACATTCATCCCTGCCTCTACGGGTCAAGCAAACGGGAGACAACATCATACGATTCCATGTTTTCCATTTGGGGACATTAGTTGATGATGAAAGTCCTTACTATGAAAAACTGGAATAGCATGGCCATAAGCAAAGTCGCAGACATATGAAGGAACACAGATTAAATAAAGTGTTTTTATGAGTTTCCCTAACTTCAAATCTGATTGATTGGATTACGATTGCATTAGAGAGAATTGGATTGTAATTAGTTTGAAGTGAATTGTGAACGTAGAAGAGTCTTGATGTGGAAATATGCACCTAAACAGCTAAATAGATAAATAAATAATAAATAAAATAATTAACTGCAACACCTTTTTTCAGCTGATGTAGAAATAAAATCAAGTTACAAGTCGCCAATGCTAAGGTAAGCAAGATTTGTTAGCCTGCCAACACAATGCTGTTAATGATCAGACGGCATTTGGCAATAAATTCAATGATGAACATCATCCAAAAGAGAGGAGCGACTTGGAAAGAAGGCAAAAATCGGACAGTACATAGTCTATTCTAAACATCATCAATTAAACTGGCAAGACTTTATGGGCATGTTACTTAATGTTCGCTTAGTTACTCCTGCACAACATTGTAAGTAAAATAAAATGGTGAAGGTGACTACTTCATGCTTTGGTCTTAAAGTTAAGCTTTTCCTTTTAATGTCTGGGTCCCCTGGAAATTATACATCTTTATAACCAGGTGACTTTAGAAAATGACATTTGCATTTCCCTTCTATTATTCTTCACTAAGCTTGCACTCTTCCATTTAAGAAAGAAGTACTGAAAGACCGTGGCTATTTCATTACTGCAGAAAGACTACAGACAGACGTAGGAGTGGAGTTCCTGGTGAGTTCTGACACCAGTCAGAGTGGGAGTTGTCACGCAAATGGAGCACTGTCGTTTTACACAGCTGGCTCACTGCTAACTGGAGCCCACGTCTGCACAGCTGTGGGTGAACAGTCATATTAAATGGAATCAATCCAGTGGTTACATTTTTAAAACAATGAACTGCAAAAACAGGTTTGGTTACTACTCAGTCTGTCGGCATTTTTAGAACACCGCTGCCATGTTAGCGGAAACTACTTTGGAGGAAGTTCGAGAGCGATGAATGTAAAGCAGAGTTTAGGACCAAAGGAGAACGGAACCCCTAGGAGAGTATGTATCACTCCTCCCTGCAGAGCCTTTAATCTGTGACTCTGTACTTGCTCCTCTACATTCAGTATCCTGGCTCTTCTATCTTCCGACTGCAGCCCACTTGGAACAAAGCCAGGTACCTTTGAATCTTCCAGACAGCAACAGAGAACGAAACTTCAATATTTCAAGATATGTGGGTGCTCAGAACACCCACGGAGCACAAGCCCCACAACTTTCTCAACAGAATAAGATGCCAGCGAGGCCACTGAGCATACACTTTTTCTTTACCGTGTTGCCAGACAGATGGTCACAAAGCAGAAAGGGCACACAGGGAACTACAATAAATGGAGTTGGAAATAATTATTTTTCTCTCCTACCTGCACGACCAAGATGACCATGGCTATGGTTCCCAGAAGATGCTTGTTATCATCCAGCCATTCCTCCACTTTCTCAAAACAGCCCTGCAATGCAGCACAACCTTGTAAATTCAGAGGCATAAAAACGAGTCATGTCACCTCTCAGTGGCATATTTGGCTTTAAGCTGTTAAGTCACCTGGAAAAAAAATGTAACCATCCAGTTCACATTTGTCCTAAAAGGCCATTTCCCTCCCTTCAGATGAATGCATATCAGATGAGGTGTTGAAATAAGAGCGTTATTCATAAGGAATGACTTTTATATGCAGAGTCTCAGGACATATATGAGACGTGTGCACGGAAGAATACTTATACATTCCCACCTGGGTTCAGTTAGGGGTCACCCACTGGCAAGGTGAGGGATATAATGGCTGTTTCAGCAGCAGAGTGGAGTTCCCTCTTGAATGTGGATGCTGGAACAGCATATAGAACCTAACTCAGTAGCATGTGGCTGTCTCCTCTGGCCAAGATTACACACAAGGTTGCAGTTATGACATTTCCCAGAGGCCCAGCTCATTGTCTGCCCATTCTCATATTGGCAATGATATTACAGCTTTTAATCCTCTACTTTGGACCTGCTTGCAAATCACGTGGCAGACCAATGGCAGAGTAGAGTTGAAGTGGAGTGAGGGAGATTTTAAAAAACAGTGCTACGAGGAGAAAAAAAAAACAGGTTGTCGACTCACGCTTAATAGAAAAAAAAATCCATTGTGCTCAGAATTAAGCAGAGCTATAAAGGCAGCCACTGAGCAGATGGACTAAACATGGATTAGTTGTTAAATTTCATGGTCTATGCTATTTAAAGAGCAAGACAATGACTTAATAATACCGTTAATTATATTTTAGAGCCACATAATTATAATTCAAAGCAATGCACATTCAAGCAAATTGGAGATGACATGAGACAATATGCACATATAAATCGTGCTTATGATCCCACTGGTATCACAATCATTGACAGAATACAAGCTAAAGGGCATGATGTCGACGTCTCTATAACCTCCAACGAGGGAGCATTTCTTTGCCATTATTTTGGTGCCATTCTTCATTCCCTTACAGCAGTGTTGCATCCAGGTGTGTTTGCCGTGTGTCTTCATGCAGCTTTTTTTGTCTTCATTTGGATTTCTGAGTCTGTTTGCCTGTAGTTGCTTTGTAAGTTTCCTGCGACTGATTTGCATTTCTCCGTGGCGTTCTGCAGTACTTAAGATGGCATCTTCTCTGAAGTCATATTCTTTCTCAGAATGCTTGTGCTTGCTTTAGTCTTCTAATTGACTTTACAGCCAGAAATTCTCTCAGGCTTGTCCCCACCAGGTCCATTCATTAATCCTATTTATTCTTTTTACATGCTGAAATATCCGTGCAGCCTGACCTATATTGGGAAAAACAACTGGCCCATTTAAAGGCCTGAATCTTAGAAAAATAGATCGGCTTTTTGTGATGAGATCATCAGAATGTATGCAATTGTCACAGCTTAAGAGAACACAGCTTAAGAGTCTAATTGAGGACTCATTGACCCGTGAGCATCTTTGTAGTAATTCTTGTCATGCATTTTAGTTCCTCTTTGTGATCAGCTAAAATGAAATGTCGCTTTGCATTACTTGTAAGGACTTTGTTTGGTTTGAATGAATTGAATGAATGAGCTGGTGCTGTGACTGATTGGCAACCTGTACCCCACCTCATGTCCCCATGACCCTAAATTTAATAAAACGTGTGCAGAAAATGGATGGATGGAATTTATCATACTTTTGTCACGCACCAAAAGAATTTACTCCGCATACTTTTTGCATTACATCCTATATTCCTCCCACATCTACAGCAGATTTTGCATTGCATGTTTAACAAAGACAGACTTGAATGCATGTTACCCCAAACTCACCCTGTTCCAGAACATGTTGGTGGAATTACGCCCACAGTACTGGTAATGCTCTTGGCAGCAGCGGTCAGGAACTACTTGCTCTTTCAGGGCCTCATGCCAATCTGTGTACGCTATCACACCACAACACTTCCACTGTGGGAAAACACACACACGCGAAAGATACAGGATCCCTGAATATGTGATTTCCGTTCTGGTACACGTAAAATAAATCCAAGGGTAAAAAGGGCTGCAATTACTCCTTTTTCTTAAGAGGATTAAAGATAATGTAATAAAACACCATTTCCAATGTCAGATTAATGTTGTAGCAACAAGCCTGGAAATACATTAGCTGGAACTTTTTCTACATTTTCATGATTAAACATTCATGGCCATGTTTCTAATACTCAGAGTAATGTGAGCTATGAAGTGTACTAACCTCTGCCTGGATGATATTCCAAGCATTTCGCAGACCGATGTTGTTCTCTGAGTTATAGAGTGCCAGCCCATCTTTTAGATCCTGCTTAGCATTCTCACTCACCTGGTGATGACAAAAAGGAAAACATTAGTCTGAGTTAGAAACCTTAGTTGGGGTGGCTGGCTCAGCATTTGAGCAACTACATTTATTAGAGTCTTTGTTTAATCTTAATAGAGGAGAAGGAAGAGGCTGCTCGAGTGTTTGAAGAGAGTGTTCGAGTTATTTGCTCCTTTAAAAACTCCAGCTCTCGTTCAGGCTTTCTCATACAGCGGTAAACAATCATCCCACTGATCATGCTTGTAGGGCTTTCAGATGTTCGAGTGGCGCTGTTGCAGGTGAAATGACTAATGGAGATTGGACGTGTATGTCTGACAGTTTTTAGTTACAGGTTTTGAGAAAAAAAAATCATCTAAGCCTGTAATACTTGAAATTTCTGCAGTTTGAATATGGATGATGCCTATCTATTCATTCTCTATACAGCTTATTCCCAGTGGGTGTTGACGGAGGCTGGAGCCTCTCCCAGCACACAACAGGTGAGAGGCAGGTACTCCCTGGACAGTCCATCGCAGGGCCACACAGAGACAAACAACCACACACACTCACAGTGACTCCTAGGGGGAATTTGGAGTGTCCAATTAACCTGTCCTTGGACAGTAGGAGGAAGCCAGAGTACCCGGAACATGCAAACCCCACAAAGAAGGGTCCCGGTCCCCCCAACCTTGGTCTTTGTAAACAAGTCGCTATGGCCTTGCTGTTTTATAGTATCCAATTATTTTAATTTTTAGTGTGCAAGACAGCTGTTTCGAGGAGCCCTGGGACAAGGTGTTAGCAAGCCAAGGTCTATATAAAATTTGGCAATTTGCATCGGCTGACCTTTACTGTCCACAGTCCTAACAAGCCACTTCTACGTGTGAGAAATTGCAAGAAGCGGCCGGCAACAAAACAATTCACACTAAATTCTTTAAAGCGTAATAGAGAGTGTTTCCTTATTTATTTCAGCTGAGAAAAAGAGAAAAACAAAGTCCAAACTTTTTCCTCTTATAGGAAGCTTTTTGTCTTGTCATGTTGCAGTTCCGCCGCTTCTGAAGCTTTTTGTGATGTCAGCATATCTGACATGTTACGTGCGGCTTTAGCATGCCCTTCCACAGAGCTAGCAAATCATTTTTCTCCTGGCTGAACCCGGACCAGGTTCATGTCATGTCTGGCGGAGATTAATATCTCGCTGGATGCGTTAATGAGATGCAAAATCAGAGAGCTTTAGCTCTCCCGCAGTTTGTCATGCATGTGGGATTTCTTAACTGCCAGGAGAGATTGAGAGGCTCTTAAGATACAGGCTAATTATGGTTGTGGGGTGGGGAAAAAAACACTAAAAAACCATGTTCAACATCATTACAGGCGACACAAGTCAGAATCACTTCTAAGAGATTACACTGGCTGTTACAGTTAACAATACAGCCGAAGAGGAAGATAAGGGAGTTATATGTATTCTTTAGAAAATGTGCACATAAGAAAAGAAGAAGCATCGTGTGTCACTTTGTCACGTAACAAAGTGCTTTTTAGCTATTAGCTTTCTATTATTCCTGTATGCATAGATGACTGCTGCTAAATGCAGAAATTGCTGGCTGCTAAATAAATCCCTCACTTAAAAAAGAACAAAAGAGACAGAAAAGGCTTTCTAATATTGTCCCTTTTTTTAATAAGAAGTCTTCTTAATGTCACTTGACTAATCCTTGTGTAGCTCAGTTTCTTTTCTGTTAATGGTGCTCTTTAAGTGACAGATCAAACATTTAACACACACACACGCTCAAAACAAGACCAAGCTTTAAACTGAGTCATTAAGGAACTCAGTGGAGAAAATAAAAATCTTTTTTTCCTCCTCAGTTGCAAAGCATTCAAAATCTGTATTTTGCAGAAAAGCCTAATTGAATTCTTACTAAGTAATTAAGATTTCCTTGGGAATAAAATGCTTTGGTGAGCACTAATCATATCAAATCTATTTCAAACTGCCTCTCAAACCCTTAAAATAAGATTAGTGTCATTTCATATCACATTGTCCTTTTTTCCCTGTGACCTAAACCAATGCTGAGACTTCAGCTGCAGGCCAACCTTTTCTGTCCTTGTTCAGGAAAATGAGATGATGAGCAGTATCATCAATCTCTGCTTGAACTTTGTTTTGATCCTTGTTGTTTCCTGTTCTCCATCCAGGCTCTACGTAATGCAGACTCATTACTGACTCCTAGCTGAAATACAGTCACTAGAGATCGGGGCCTCCCCCTCTACCAGAGAACAGAATTATCTCCTGAATCTCCTATAGTTTCTGCATATCTCCCATTTCAAGTGTGGAAGTCTTTGTTACAGCCTGAAATGAAACCTAATGATCCATATTTACAGCTAACGAGAAGCAGACAAATGAGTTCAGAACAAAGGGGGATTTGATCATGCAACACTCTGACCCATTTTTCCTTGTAAAAGAAGCAGATAAAAAAAAATCTCTGGCATTAGCCTACTTTTTCCCATCTGTAAAATCCACCGTCTTCACTGAGGCTTCGCGTTGTTACTACTGGAAAGTGTTCACATACATCAAATCAGCACTGTGCAGGCATCTAACTCCTGGCAAATTTTTCCTGAAAGCTGCCACTGGGCATCAGTGCAATATTTCATGTGTGGCGTGTTGACAAAGCCCTGAAACGCAGTTCATACTTCTCATTACATAGATAAGCTTGTTGCTTCCTCCAGGCTGACCCTGTCCGAGCTCTGCAGCACCGGGCAGCACATTCATCACACAAATCTAGTGTTCAGCTCAGCTCAGCTGGGAAAACACATGGAATTCAGAAATCATAAAAAAAAGAAGGCGGTATATACACGTGTTGACAGGGTTGGGAAAGCTTTCAATCCAACTGAGCGTTCCGCATAAAAAAAAAATCGTCAGATGACAGATAAAAACATGTCTAGAAATGTTGCAGTCCGGTGTTAGATGCTTTTTTTTTCTTTTTCTTCCAATCACTATCACCTATGTTGCCCGAGCACATCTGATCCCAGTACAAATGCATTGTGTATTCAAGGGAGAGGGCTGACTTTTTCAGAACTGGCTCCAGATCTGGTGACACACTGACACCCAGGAGAGCAGGTACACTGGGACCTGTCACCGTGCTGATGTGAAGCTACACTGAATGCTCATTACCAGAGTACATGACTGTGCTGACTGGCCCAGTTTTTTGAAAAGTGAAAGATCTGATCTGTTCAGTGGATCAGTGTTACAAAAGCACTGCAAATTAAAAATCTAAACGATCATTCGACAACGGTCACACCGGCCATGTAGCTCACCGAGATCTATTCCTTTTGTTTTGTTTTGTTTGTTGCCTTTGATGAAAAAAAGCTTAACAGCATTTAAGATGGTGTTACGCAGGGTGGTAATGTGTTTAATCATGGCAGCTGAGGGCGATCGGTTCTATTCATTACTGAAAAATCTAAATCTTTTAAAGGTGCACTGTGTGAATAGAATTAAATCAGATCTCTGTGAAACCATTTAACATGAAAAATGAACAAACACAATAACAACTGACCTACTGTAAACAAATTGTCATTCTGAATAAAAATAAAATAAAAAAGAGGGAAAAATAATATCAGTGCACCCTCTTTTCATAGTTGGTCTCTTGTACAGGCACTACGTACAAATACAAGCACTTAAAGGTTGAATTCTGGAAGTTGCTATTTTTGCAAGCAAAAGTGCAAAATTTGGATCTAAACTTAACCTTGGCAAAGACGATGGGTGAAAAACCATTTGTTGCTGAAAATAATTTTTACCTTGATTATTGGCTGCATGTCTGGAACAGGTAAGAGCTTAAAAATGACACTTTTAAGTGAAGGTGGCAAACAAGCAAGCTAACAGTTTCCAGTTTGCCCAGTATGCTATTAAAGAGCAATGTTACAATTCATTTGAAGCTGGTCCGCAGCCACTTGGGCACAGCGTTCACCAGAATGACAGCTGGACTGTTGGAGCAGGACTAGTCAGCACATAAGTAACAAAGTTATTTGACTAGGATTTGCAGTTTAAAAGTGCGGAGTGTGAGCCTGTGAAGTTAAGATGAGAATGTGGGCTCATTAAACCAATTAGCTCACGGATATGGCGATACCTCACAGACAGCTTAGAACGGTGTCACATCTTTTAATTTACACATACTGCAATCCTGTGTCAAGAAAGAATGTGAATTATGCCATGGCTGATTAAAAGACACCTTTTTTTATTGGTCCTTCTTTGTGTTCTTTTATTTTTAACATGAGGCACACAAATTGCATAGACTGACACAACATTGTACCAGTATGTGCTCTGGAAAATAAATGAATTCCTAGAATTGTTTCTGATATAATCGCACTCTTTGTAATCTCAAAAGAAAAGCTTTGTGTGTAGAAGCATTTCCTTGAAATAGTTTGATTATGGTTGATGATGCCTACGCTGTTCATCCACGTTAAATAAATCAAGGTCAGACACCTTTAATCCCCCATAAATTGACTCCATAAATCAAGCACTGAATAAAATATGACAAGGAGAACCTCCCAGTGATTCTTCAGGAAAAATGTCTCGGGAGCCTTAAAGTTACCACCTCTTTACACCAAATGTATTTAAAGTATGAACATCTGGGTGAAAATATGGAATATTTCACATTTATTGTGAAAGAAAGCTCAGTTGTTAAGGTTTTCAGTCATCTGAGAGAGTGCTCTGAAGTGATTGAATCGGAAACAGAATCAACAGTACCACACATTTTTCAGCATAACTGATACCAACATACACAACTTACTACATCTCCTCTACATTCTCTTTCTTTTAAACATGTCCCATGGTCATAGAGCCCTTCAGCATGATTATTCTAACACACGCCATCATACATGCTGGCTTCAACTGTTGTCTTTGACTTAGGGGAAGTTTTACTTTTGCTTTTCTTTTGCTGAGCAAAGGTGTCTAAAGCCCCGAGACTATAATAAATGATGAGAGGACAAACGGCATCAGAGCCAAAGCACATCATTAAAGAGGACACCTAATTCCCTCAGTTGCTCCGCGAGCCAGGAGCAGGTCGCCGGTAGCAGGGCAGATGATTGATCCAGGAGCTGACCCCCTCTCTTTCTTTGTAATTGGTCTTGAAAAATAATACATGACCAGGGATTAAACACAATTCTGGCCTTACACGGAGCAGAACATAGCAGATGCGTCTGATGCTTTGTTCCGCGGTTAGTAAGATAGATCAGGCATGTGCCGCGGACCTCTCTGTTCCCAAAACTAGTCATTTTAAGCTGTAAACTTTCTTTTTCATCCCCATAGCCACTGCCTCTTTCCCAACGTTTTACCTTATAGTGACACCTCCGCACTTAACGTGTCCCTTTTAGAATAGCTATATATACTTTATCAAATGCTGTTTTTTTGTATTACCATTTATGGCCCGTTGCCCTCTTTTTTTTCTCACCTCACCTACAGATTTTCTTTTTTTGCCCTATGTCCACATGCCTGTGCTCTGCACATTATGGCACAGCGTGCCGGGTAATTCTTTTCCTTATTCTGAGCTAATAAAACCTTCACTGGTGTTCAGCTGGGCGTGTTGGGTCGACCGCGGCGCAATGAGGTCACACCGTTAAAGACGGATGGCTGTAATCTGGTTTGTGGCCCAGCCATCTGCTGTAGTCAGCTGGTTGCTAACTTCAGGGCAAGCCTTTATTATACTACGTGTCTCTACATGGCCTTTAATCAGGAGGCTTAACACCACTGGGTTGTGGAGGCAAATGGGGAGAGGCCATGCATACCTGGAGGCTAGACTGCTGGGTTAAGGAAGCCCAGAGAGAAAATCTCTGTTAAAGAAGTAAGAATATCACATCTTAAACTGATGAGTATGAAGAAATCCAGAGAAAGATAGACTAAACAGGGGCTGTGAAAACATGCTCCTTAGGAAAAAAAACAGATATTGCATGCTGCTATCTTCAACACATTTCGTTGACCGCTTGTCACACAGATTGCAGTTTGCACAAAAACTCAGTCATGACTTAAACATGACCTTTTTATAAAGACTAAAATATCTGTTTGCCTGTCAATACATGTTTAAAAGCCGACAACTACTGTATGTCTTCCAGACTTGTTAATAAATGCCTTGTGATGAGCGGATCAAATAGGAGAAGAGAATTAGAGATTCCTCTGATCACAGCCTGTAGCGGCGGATGAGGGCAGGCTCACACAGCATACGAAATCTCACTCGAGAGAAGGAAATCGAGAGGAGAGATGCACAGAAAGCTTGCTCAGAGGGCCTTATGAGATGCACATCATTTGTCCTTCATCCTGTGTGGACATCCTTTAATTTCCAGAATATCTCATTTAGAGATATTCATTTAGAACACACTATTTTTGAAAACATATGATTTGCTGTAATGGCTTTTCTGTCCAATGACATCTGAAGACCAATAAAGAAACGTATATTTACTTGTGATCTATATTACTGTGATTTTATATCCCATTAGGTCTAAACACACTACAATTTGGCGAGGTGAGACAAACAGGAAAGATGGTTTGTATGCACTGCAAGTAGTGTGAATGAGACAGTTCCCCCTTTGCATAACCAAGTCCAATGTAGTCTTGTTTGATCTCTCATTTAAGAGATCCTCACTGCTACTGTGGAGTCAAGAAGATAGCATTTAAATCCCCCTGGAGAGCTCATGAGTTCTTCTTCCACTTATTTTTTTTAAAAAGTAAGTCAGTAATATTGGAGATAAAGCAACAAGCATATTTACCCCTGTGAGACCCGATCCAAATCTGAGAATGGATTGCCTGCTAAATGAATTCCTTTATCTGCCTGAGAGTCTGAGAAATAACCTCTGAACAGAGGAGAAGAATTAACCGAAGTTCCAAAGGCTTCCATAAAAGCAAAGCAGATCCATCAACAACATGCTCGTGAAAAAAAGTCTTCAGTACTCGCCCCACACTAGGCAGTAGTTTGACTCAGCATAGAACAATTAAACACTTTTTGAAGAATCTAGTCTGCTTATGTTTATCAGTAATATCCACAGCTTTATATATCCTCATCTGCTGTGACCCCTCGGACATTCATTTGACTCATCCTAACCGGGGTCATGTGAAATGTGCTGGACTAATTACAGAGAGCCAACTGGTGCGGATTGGACTGAATTTCGTGGCCTAACCTTTGACTGCTGCCTGAATGGCAGAATGAAGACATCCAAGCTCCTGTCTGGGAAACAACTAAATATACAAGATGATACTGTGACCCCCGGAAGCAACTGGATAACAGCCACGTTTATCACGCTCACAAGTTTTACTGCTCTCTGCACTTGTGCGACAAGAATGCGACAAGAAATTCCAGGGAGCAGTATTTCCCCATAGCTTTTACAATGTGTGCCCACACAACTCAAATCCTTAAAAAAAGAAAGGGGAACTCTGTGTAAAATGCGAATACAAGACAATGCAATTATATGCAACGGTACAAGGTAAAGAAGAAAAAATACAAAAATGATGAAATATTACAGAGAGAACATATTTTTGTTCCATAAAATATGTGCTCGTTTTGAATTTCACATCTACAATAAATGAAAAAAAAATCCTGGAAATTAATTTCAGTCGATTTGAAAGGAAAATGTTTTTTCCAGTCTTTAATGGAATTGCATTTAATGTTTTAAAGATTAAAGCTGCAGGGAGGCTTTTTTTTGCTCATCAAATCACTCATGAATATGAAGCAACACTAACCTTAAAATGCAAACTTTGTAAACTGTAAATGTAATCTGTTTCATGAAGACTAAAGGCAATGCACATACAATGTGCGTAATTATTTTATCTATCCGCCAGAAAGAAAAAAGGTTTTCTAAAATGTGGCAGGGGAGCTGAATCTGTAGAATTACATTACATTCATGATTAAGCAGACAGTCTTCCACTTCATTCTGGTCCATTACCATTCGTTTCTCCTTATCCCTGTGTATAGAAATGTTTGCAGATTCCCTCCTTATTCACTTTCAGAAAGATTTATGTCTTGATCTTTTTTTTGTGTTATCAACCTGATAGCAACTGGTCTGAATAGTAGTAATTTACTCCACCACATGTTTATTTCCCCATTTGTAATTGCCGTATTTTCATTGACCTATTCCACACTATTTAGAACATGCATCAGCCTCAAAATGTTTTCACTCTTTTTTTTACTCGTGTTATGTAGCCTTCAAGCTATTTTTTTAGGACGCACTGTTGTACTAAAGAAGTTGTTGCAAAACACTGTAAAAACCATGACGAAAAAAAAAAGATGTGATTCAGGAATGAAATCCACTTACCTTATCTGAGTATACAAAGAACAAGATGAGCAATATCAGCTCTGCCAGGAGAATTATCAGCAGCACAATGAAGAACTGTTGAAGAGATGGAGAGAAAGGTCCCGTTTTAAACAGTTGCTCTGGCAACATGATTGGTTAAAGCAGTAATTTGACATTTTGGGAAATGGACGCGCTTCGTCCCAAAAGATAGAAGAAAAAGGGTTTTAGTCCATTGGCTTACCCCAGGATTAAAACAGAAAATGTGGTTTCTTTTTAAGCTCATTAATCGAAGCACTTTATCTTGTTTGTTCAATCTGTGCAAAAACCAAACAGTGAAAGGCGCGCATTGTGGATTTAATGAGGTTATTTGCTAAACTGGAGACTAAAATTCCTGTCTGGCTCCAGACCTTGCATTGAATAGCCACAAAAAGCCCCGAACTTCAACAGACAACAGATCGTGTGTTGATCAGTGCACCTGAGGAGCAGTTTTGTAACCTGCATGGAAAACTGGACTGCTATTTTCCTAATTTACTGTCTTTAACCTGAGGTCAGGAGGACTGGAATTGATCTAGCAGTGAAAACAAGGAAAAATTAAGTGCTTGAGGGCCACTAAATGCATGTGCGAAGAGAAAGATGGCTAAATAACCCCTGAGATTAACTTCTGACACAGCGCTGCATTTCAGACAGCTGCTCTTCTCCTCTTCTTATTTGACTCCACTTCAGCTCCATATATCCCAACCACTTTTGCAAGTCTGGATTTTAGAGAGCCCCATCAATTCCAAATTCATTTGGGAGGAAGGGGAGGGAGATATTTTTTATATAACGCCCCACATCAAAAACGGCTGGCAGTCTGCTGTTGGGTGTGTATCTGGGTTACCAATTAAGGGGATCACTGTTGTTGTTCACAGTCAACTTGCCACATTTTCCTGCTGCTTTAAATGAGCGCTTTCTGATGTCTCAATGGCCCTGCATGTGAATACATAACAAAAAGCACGTGCCTTCTCAGATTTAAGGGTGTGCTTTCTCATTTGCTGTTGATTGAGGCGTTTTAGAGAGAAAATATGAAGCAGAGAATGTTTGGGCTTTTAATATTTCTAACTCATGTGCCTAGGTAAATGCTCAAGGTAAAGTGTTATCCTTAAAAGACCTAAACGTACTCTGGTCTTTCCATGACATGGTACAATTAAACTATGTCATCTCTCTCCCCAGTAACTGCTGTGCATGGGTGGGAAAAAAATAACAGCAATGATTCCTCTGCAATAAACACTTTTGGAGTGTCCAAATGTGAAATGTCATCACACACACCACAACTTTCATATTTTCCTTTAAGTCTTTTTTTTCTCTTCCTCAGCCTCTTCTCTCCCTCCGTGCACTCCACTCTCTCCATCTCTGCTTCACAGCTGTTAAGCAGGTGAAGGAAGCCATGTCTAACACCAAGGATTTGGTGGGGCTTTTGACTGATGCAAGAGCTTCAAGGGATTGAGCTGTTTGTGATGTTAAATACTCAAAGCCCAACCTCTGCTTCTCATTTAAAGTTTCTAAAAGTGGAAGTTTTTTTATTTTTTTTAATTCTGCAGTGGGTCCACACACACACACTTCCTTCCATTGGGTGAACTTCCATAATCAACTGGTGCTTAAGATAAAACACTCACACAACTTTGGGCAAACAGTCCAACATTAAGGCAGAGCAGTCTTTATAAGGAATAATAAAACATTCTTAATTATTGAGCCCATAATTATCAAGTGCCTTTTAGCATTTAATGTAAATAGAGTGTAGTGATTTGCCATCATAATTCATAAAATTGTCCTCCTGACTGATGGTTCTCGTACCAAGATGTGACTAAAGGCTCCTAAATGACGTGCACTGATGTTAATTTGTACAAAACATAAATGCAATTGCTCTATTCCAATTGAATTTTCCCTTTGCATTTGACACAGCACAGACTTTTTTTGTCAGTCATCTTATCTTCCTTCACTGAGGTTCTGGCCAAATGACAAATAAAAAACGGGGGTGTGTTCCTGTGGAGGTGTACCTTAACCACCCCAAGGCAACTGAATATCAAAGTACAATCAAATAATGCCAGGTAAAAGGTTACTGGCAATTTCAAGAGATTCAGAAACAGCCCCCTTCGTCATGCTACTAAAAATCTATGGGAAGGTCACAAATATGCTGTGCACAAAATGCGAACCCACTAAAAATGAAGTGCAAGCAATATGATTCACAGCTGTCTGTGAAAAACAGATATGTTACCAAAGTTGTTGTGACGAATATTTACCTAGGTTCCATGAAGTTTAGCAATGAAAATAAATCTTAGATTTTCAATTTTTTAGGTTGATTACATGTACTTTTAAAACCTCAGGCGGGATGCTGTTCTCTTTAACATAAAACAATTTTACTGCCTGGAAGCGCTGTTAGCGTTTTCGTTTGTTATTTGTTTGCATCATTATGTGAGACACTGTCATAATTCCCGTCTAGCAGCTAATTTGGCACTGCTGCAAACAGAGCTAGTTGGAATGGGCCAGCTGCCATCATACCCTTACAATGCCTCAGCTATGAGCATAACATGCCAGATGTTATGGGTTGGCTGTAAATGTGAACACCAGAGTCTTCATGAGAAACAGTAAAGACGCTGTGGATCACTTTCATTTCTTGATGGCGATGTCTTCATAGCTATAGGAAACTCCCTTTATGAGTTGTGTTTGCACATTTGCAGCCTGTGGGTGACATTTTCCATCTGTTTACTTATTTTTTGGTGACGTATGTTTTTAAAAAAAAGGTAAACAGTTTTAAACAGAAATGACTCCATCTTCAAAAGTGGAGGTGCTAAGGTAATCAAACTTATTTTAAATGAGGGCAACTGATAAAGCAAACTACTGTATTTTATCTGAAGGTAGTATTGAGGTTAGGGGAGTAAACTAAGTGGATTCCTGTCAGGTATATAAGACTTCCAACATTACAATAATGCAGCTGTTCCTTTAGTTGTAAAAAAGGCAAGTTTGAGATAAAATGGTAGTCATACCTGTGGTGTTTCGTTTTGACCATCTGATTCTGTGTGTGATTAATCTGAATGCCTCAAGCTATCTTGTGACTTCTATAAAAATATGCTTCATCTGATTACCAACTCGGCATATTTGAAAAGTTCATGCCCTTTTTAAAAACAGCTTCAACAGGAACATCCAAGAAGACTCTGAAATGAAGCACCTGGTATATCAGGTTAGGTTAAAATAGATAGGAGCATCAACAGAGCACTTCAGAGAAATGATGAACTCCCTAAATAAAAAGAAAAAAACATTCATTGTGCCTGCTTGTTCTAGGGTCATATCATGAGAGAGACAAGTTTTCTAAATTGGGAGAAGTGTGAGATGAAATAAGGGAGAAACAGCACTGCATGTATACATTCTAAGATAGCTTTCTATAGAAGTATGATGTAGAAATCTTGATGTTACTCACGCTCAGAAGCAGGCACTTGTTCTCCTTAATGGCACCCAGACATCCGAGAAAGCCCGTAACCATGACGATTGCACCGATGGCGATGACCATGTTAGCAGCTGACAGTGAGGGCATTGAGGGAGAGAAGGTGGCAAAACTGCCCTGTGACACAGAGAGCCAGATGCCCACGCCTAGCAGCCCACAGCCACATAACTGCAAGGCAAAAGACACCATGGACCATAAGGTGAGAAAAAAGGGTACAATCTTATTTTTCAGGGTGACAATATATTCACAGACAGATTCATTCCTAATCCTCCCATGGTTACTTCAGTTACAATTATAGGCCTCCTCAAAGGAGTATGGTGATCTTTCATTTGAAATAAAAGCTGGCTCTAAAAAAAACACATCTCAAAAGTCTCACTTTCCCCTGGCTGCCAGGGGCCCACACACTCAACAAACACTGCTAAAAAAACAAGAGGGTTTACACTAATTACAGCCATGATAAGCCAATAACAGCTCTGCATGAGATTAGAGCAAAATCTGGACTCGGGCCAAGCTGGTTTTGAACAGTTGAGCTGATTACATTAAATCCAGAACAAACAGAGATGTAATTACTCCCAACCCATAAAATGAAAACTTCCAAGATCTTCAAAACCACCTGCAGTATTTTCCAATTTAACCTAGAGGGAGCAATTCCCTAATCTCGCCATAGCAGATGAGTGTGTCTGCAAAGTGTATTTTAACACAAGGTAGTCCTCTCAAAATGCTTTGATTTGCAAAGTGGGGTGTCCCGTCTGCTGATGTGTTGGTCTATTTATCACAGATAAGGCTCATACAGCACGGGCACTTCTTGATGAAATATGGACAAGGAACCAGGCAGTGACATTTGTGTGCATACCTAATAGAATGATAAATCCCAGGCAATCTAACCATATCAATCAATAAATAAAGAATCATTCAAAATAAATAGAAATATGGAAAGGGGTCACAGCAAATCATTGCCCTCTCATCCTTCCCCCTCATATATTCCCGCTGCTCCCACCTGCATCTCTAATTCATGCACCACTGCAAGAGAACTCTTTAATGCTGGTCAGCAATATGTGCAGAAAAACCTGCTGTGCATGCACACAAACACAGTGGAAAATGCATGTTCACACACAGCATCCAGACACAACCATCATTAGGTAGGGATTATGGGGAGAATGTGGTTTTGTTTGAAATGCTTCACCGGTTTTCCTTCTTTCTCTGTTGAATCCAGAATAATGAACCCACCTCACACAGAGATCATTTTTCTGTTTCAAAGGTTGAAGCTTCAAAAAAGCTAAATGGATAAGTGTGACTAAGTTCTGCACTTGCAAACGTCCATATAAAAGAAATGTGGCTGCAGTTTTCCTCACGGTAAGTCAGCTGTGCCCCGCCACAGGCACACTTACTGACTTACAGCTCATCTCTAACTCCACTGAACTTTAAAGTAGCACTCAGATATGGCGTGTCATGTGCTTCTGTGTAAATTTGGAGTCTTAACTGTAGGTCTCATGGCCCTCAGGTCTAATTAGTGCAATAGATCATGTAGATACATAAGCCAAGTGTCCGACGAGCTCATTCGCACCATCTTTAACCAGTGACCTTTGTGATCTAGAGGTTTCACTTTGAAGAGGGTGACCTCGAAGGCTCAAAGAGTTTTGGGACGCAGACAGCAGCACAACCGGAAAACTAAACTTGCTCTCACAAAGATTACGACGAAAGTTTGTGTAATTACAAGTGAGGGGAACAAGGTTAAAGGTAGCTGGTGGTTTCAAACAGACCTCAAGACTCTGCTTTAGAAAGAACTACACCTTTCTGGTCACACATAGGTGACATAGGAGCCACAATATTCAATTCTCAATTCTAAAAATGTGAAACAGTGTTCTGAGTGAGGAATTTTACACTTAGAGAGTAGAAGATGCATTGGTGCTCACAGAAAATTTCACTTCTGTTCGGAATAAATCTGCGGCGACTAAATTCATTTGGAGTTTCCAGCGAACCCTTTATAAATATTCAGTTAAAAATAGAAAGGATGAAAAGTCAATTGAAAAAAAATGCTGGTAAAGGGCTTGTCGGCTGACACTATTCAGAGGGTTAGATTATATAGAGCGCGAAGAAGGATTTAAAGATGCAGCAGATGAATGGGGAGTTTAAGAGGTCAAACAGATAAAGTGGATTTAGAGCCATAGCAATAGGGAGTACCAGGAGCTTTAAAAGTCCAGGTGGGGCGGGATACAGTGCCTCCTTCTAATTGTGTTTAATACTTGGTGAATGGAGCTCATCCAAGTATGTCACTCTCGTTTAGGCTATCGTATAACTACCCATCCCTCCTCAACCTGTTTCATCTGAGACTACCAGCAGGATGGTCTAATCCCACACCCACTACTGCTACTACAACTAAACACCTACTGTGATGTGACCGGTGTGTCTGCACCACAGGGGAATACTTTCCTTACATGCTTTGATCTTTTCGCTTACCTGACCTTGGCAACACATCTGAGAGTGAGCGCTTTATCTTATCTTAATTGAGACACGGCCATGTTTTGATAGTACATCTGCAGGGAAGCGCCAGGGGATCCCCAAATACCGGAGGGGCTTTGGACCGGTTAACAGCGAGAGTCTACTCCAAAAGCAGCAGCAGATGACACACAGGACTCGATAGTTGAGTGTCTTGGGATTTTTTTAGTCGTAGAAATAAATGGGAATACATACAAAATAATATTTGTCTTGCAGCATTCTTTTAACCTGCTATGCTCCAAAGTACAACTAACCTAGCCACTGATTACCAGCATGTATCAAAGAGCTAATTCAACTCTGCTGCAACACAGAATTTTCCTGCGTAATTGTACATGAATTATTTGTGCAGATATAAATAATCCCTGCAGATGCTCTGGGCCCATCTGGTTCCACTGCTGTCTTAATTCATAGATGCCTCTCTGCAGGTTGCGGGCCGATCAACAATCAACCAAAGCTGACACATGCCAGCTCTCCTGGTCCACAATCATTTCAAGTCGATTCCGCTTTGGTGATGGATAAAGTCTTTCATCGGCCTAGTTTTTCAAATGTCTTTTTTGTTTAGAAACTGGAAAATGCTGTCAAAACAATTCAGTCTCTTTGCCTTGACGTTCTGTTTTATCACATTTCTGTGCACACACACACAAAAAAAAAGCACAGACGATGCTTCTCCTTTACTTATCACTCTGAGCAAGCATTACTTTCATATTGGGAGCTGGATAGGTACAAATCATTTGGCTGTGAAAAGAAATTGTTGGAGGCTGGCATAAAAACATACCCACTTAATACTGAATTGAGTTTGAAAAGCTAGCAGTCCAAGCTAGTGGGTGCATTACATTGTACTTGATAAGGTGTCGGTTTGCACATCAATGCGAATACAAGAGTGTGATGGGAGAATGTATTGCCTTAATACAAGCTGGGTGATATTTTTGAAGCACTTCATGGGCAAGTTAACTCCAAAAGTGAAGTCCAAATGTCATCAATGGAAAAGTGAGAAAAAGCCCTGGAGACAGGGGAGCCGAGCCCAACAGTTAACTTTCTGTTAGAGGAAACAGGAGGACATGAGATGTGACCGCCAAGTTGGATAAGCAGTTATGGGTGGTATAACAAGCTTGGGGTGAAAAATAATTGCAATAATACTGTGTGTAGCAAGAATGAGATATCATGCCAAACCAAAAGGTGAGGTGAAAGAGGTCAACCAGTGGGTGTGAAAGAAGGTATGAGAACCCATAGAGATTGGGGGGAAAAAAACACATGAGGTGTGTGAAATCGAGAGACCCAACGATAAAGAATGAAATAGAGGCTGACCCCTCATCCGAGCGGATGGCTTGGAAAATTATCAGTTGCTGCGGTAACTGGCTCAGTGACACGGAGCCCACTGCCACAGGACCCACTTCAATCTCACCCCAACATCGGGGGTCTGGGAACGCAGGTGGAACATTGGAGGACATTTCACACACTGATCACTTGGAGGGGTCGTGACCTGTTGTAAAGAATGGCCACTTTGGTCAAATTACTGCTGTCCTTTGTGACCGCTTCTATCACAAGAACTCAATGACCCGGTCAATGAGTTTGTGAAGTTTTGGTGAGTGAGGATGTGGGCACTGAGGCTGCACGTCGAAGCCCCTTATTTCAGTTTAGTTAAGGCTTTGTTGCCAAGAGCACATAATAGGCCTATAAAGATGTAGGATAAAAAAGAGTAAATGCTTGTATAGTAATTCACAAAGAAATATTTAACACCGAGGCACAACATTATCACCATTAAGAGGCGAAGCAAACAACATTGATCATCCCATTGTAATGCTGCATTCTGTTGTTAAACATTGGATTCTGCCTTAAATGGGGATCTTACATCGACATCTGCAGTCCATCTAGATAAAGTTGAAGAAAAAGCACGAGTTATGCTCACGATATAATTATTTGATGGTAACGAAGCAAGTGAAGCATGTTTGTTGTCCTCATTTTTTAAAAATGTTTTACAATCATGTGTTGCTTGGTACAGAGCTTTTTTCATCCTTTCTATTATTGCACTCTTTAGAATTACAGAGGACAAAAGAACAACGAGATACCTGAGCAAGCTATCTGCATGAGCCACCTGAAGACTTCATTGTAAGGTTTTAAAAAAGGATAGCTACAAAGACCCGGAGAGTAATTGGCTCCTCTGCAAGTCACAATAACAACAGAAAATAATGAAGGAGACTAGAGAGGGCAACACAGCCTGTTTTAGTCTTTTAGTCTGTCTGATGTCGGATCAGCAGTTCTGCGCAGGTTTATCACCAATCTTTACCCTAAATTTGATTAATAACTGTGTTGCATTTATCATTCTTCAGTCTATCCACTTACTCACTTACTAACTAGTATTATGCCTGTCATACTGCATGGAAGTGAGTTGCTTTGCTCCATCCAGCTGTTTTCAAGTAGGCTCTTGGTCTGCTGACACATTTGAACAGACTGTGTGATGGTGTGGTTAGTGAACCGAATAATTTCACAATAAATTGTTTCTAAATGACACAGGAAGAGCCGTTTTTTTTTGTCTTTTTGCCTATGAACAAACAAGGTCAAGGTCTTAAAGATTTTTCCATGATAAGCCTGATGAAACACACAGGGGAGCACCGCAGAGCAATGACTGTTAGAATTTGGAAGCTTTACCAATAATGTCAAAATAAACCATAACAATCTCATCAAATGAAAACTTCTTCATGATAGCAAAGCTGAGGATAGAGCCATTTTTTCGGGTTAAAATCCCCTTTGCCCTTTACTGCAATGTTGTTGTTTGTTTCTTGAAAAAAAAGTCTGCTGGCACAAAAAAATCTTGTGCTCTAGCCATTATTGATTTTGCAGTAAAAGGGAAGACAGAGGGTACTCGCTGAAGCTAAAAGGAGATTTTTCAATTTTCCACGTGATTCTGCAAGTCTGTGATTCATGTTACAAAGTGAGCGCTGTGTCAGTTGCAAGAGGGAGCCAGAACCATGGAACGGCACACACAACAAAGCAGCACTAAGCACCAAGAAGGTCTGAAAACACTTGAAAATAAAATCGGACTTTTTGTGTCTCTCACCCAACAAGAGAGAGGGATTTTCTTTGAAGCCTGTGGGGGTAAAAACAAAGGACCATTTAACTGCAGAGTCTTCAGTGAGACTGTTTGTGTGAGCTTGTCAGAGATGGTTATTTTATTAAGGCTTCCTCCAGATAAATAACTACTCCTACCATGTTTATCCTCTGTTGTTGCAGAGGCAGAAGAGCAAAAACAGGTTATTTTTACATACAGAGTTATTCTTTAAGCCAACGGGTTCTTTTGGAAAAATAAGTAGTTTTTCATCGCATGTTTGGATTCAGCCTCACTTCATAGCAGCTGAATTATCATAAACAAAGCACCTTAAAAGCAATTGGCATTTGAATCACATAAACTGTACCAGAACTTGGGAATCTTGATATGGCTAATGTTGATTAAAAATGCTTCTTTGCATTCAAGCTGCTGACCATTGGTTGGTACTTTATTTTACCATATACTCAGACAGCAAAGAAATATGTTTTTCCCAAAGAGTCCAGAAAACTTGAGGAAGGTTCTTCTTCTTTATTGTTAGAAAGCAAACGTGTTTCAGTGGAGTGCATTCTGTCACACACAGTATTTCTTCACTTCATGGAAGTAAAGGTTTCCAGTACAGTTCCCCACCTCCTGTCCCATGGGGCTTCCTAGGGGCATCTTAGTTATTACGCGGTGAATACTGTACAGCTGATGTGGTTGTATAACATGTAAATTATTCATAGGGGCTGGGATGATGGCTGAGGTGCTCTCAGGCTCAAAATGAACACCGCATGAATTCAAAGGACCGAAACAGATGTGGAACATAAGATTAAAAAGTTATATCTGCATGGTTAAACATTTATTTGCACAGGGGAGTCTTGTAGAACTCACACAAAACTCAAGATTAGCCTGGAAGTCATGTCGCCTGACCAACTGACTAATCCAACAACATGCCGCCGAGTAGAAGGATGCACCCTCTACTTAGGAGAGTTACTGAGCTTTTACAGTATACATTTAATATGCCTATATATATTTAAGTTTGAATGAGCTGTGCAGGAACTTTTGAAAACACATATTTCCCCGTGCTTGGTCATCAAAATGGAGCAATGCTGTAGTGGTTCTGGTGTCCAGCATTGGCAGAGCACACAGATATCTGGGCCTGAATGACCCTCTTTCAGTGTCTTCTGTGATGCACCTGTCACCGATGCCTGGTTTGGCATGTTTCCCTCCATCCTTCTTCTCTCTCACGAGATGCTCTGAAAGGCCTATTCAGTGCAAAGTGACTTTAAATCAATCGTGCCAGGAAGGATTAAAGACAAACGAGGCTTTCTCTTCCTGTCGAGGGCTATCTCTGCTTTCACACCTGACAACAGCTTCTACCCTTAGCAGTAAGACAAAAAAAGGAAAGAAGCCCAGGACAATAGTCAAAGGAAGGCTTTTAGACACACCCGGCTAATTCTGTTGTTAGATCTCTAACATCCCAACAAGACTCTTCAATCAGCTTAAGAACCCATAGGCACTTCAATTATGCATTGAGAACAAGTTGAGAAGCACCATAAAGCAGAGAGTCGTTCCATGATTTGAGCCAGAGAGCAAGGAGGCTTTGCTTGCTCTTCTTAGTCAGAGAGACTCAAAGGAAAACGAGGCGTGCGAGCCAAGTGCAGACTACAAAGCACAGAGCCAAAGAGCAGAGCCCCGGTCCAAAATACAGACAGAAATGACCACAGGAGAGAATAGCTTCTTTACTTCTTCATGCTGCAGATGCAGAGCGGCTGTAATGATTGCAGCTGCCCTGGTTCTAGTGCTAAATGATATCTTTTGTGTCAGCTCAAACCCAACACATAGGGAGTCAGTGTTGTTAGTCCCTTACAAAGATGAAAGACTATAAAATCCTAGTGATGTTCTAAAGAGGACAATGAAACATAAATACATAAATGGGGCTGGTAAAAGTTGGAATCATTGTTCACTCAAGGGGCTAATTAAATGTGAAATTTGCCACTTGTTATTGTCATCAAAGGTGCTTATGGACACATCTTATGAGACGTTTGCGTAAAATAAAGAATAAAGATGTTAGAAAAATAAATATCAATTAATGGGAGCACTGAGCTTTTTTTTTTATGAGTGCACGTGTGCCTTCAAATAAAAGTAGCTTGCATGCAGAGGCGCACAAACATTTGGCCGGTATAAATATCTCTCTATGCTTTGCCAGTGCAGCCATGCTGAAAAACCCAGAGAGGCAGGCAGTCGGTTGGACATTCTCCCATTGACTCTCACTGGCTGAGGGGCTTAATGAGTGTGCTGGCTCAGCATAGGTAAAGCACGGCCAGGGCACTGTGTGTTAGACACTTTCTGTCAACACGTTTCACACAATACCTGAAGCAGTGGACCAAAGGGGTCAAAGAAACTGGAAATCCCTAATGTGGCAGACAAAGAAAACAAAACGGAAAACCAGAAAAACAACAAATAACACATTTTTTTTCTTCTTTTCTCTTTTTGGTCTATATTTAAAAGAGCTTAAGACTAAATGTCACAGTGCAAAGCTTCTGTAAGTGTAAATTTATGGGATGTACAACAGTGGAGGTTCTCTAAATTTATAGTCGGTATAATAATACTATAAATTGCATTGATTCCCTTATAATATTAGGCTTAAAACCTTCAATTTAATTTTACAAAGCTCATACTACGGATGGCTCAGGTGACCCTGAAACATCCCATGGTTATAGGCTTATAATACTAAGGGACATTCAGTGATGCTTTTTTTTTCGTTTGCTGATCTTTTTTCCATTTTTCTACATAAACATTTTACCTTGCTGTTATTATCCCACATTTGTTCTCCTGTTCAGGTATCCCTGAGCTGCTGTTGAAGTGTTTGTGTTTCCTCTTTCCTGTCCTCTCAAACTCCTGCTGGTCGGGGCAGTTGGCCACCGTCCCTGATTCTGTTTCTGCCAAAGCCTTCTTTTTCTTTTCTTTTTTTCCACAGAAACCTTGTGCAATTTACTGATTTCATGCGCAAAAAAAGTTTTTTAATTTAAATTGAAAATATTTAGTTTTTTTTAACAGTGGCTGTGCATGATTTGGACGCATTTTTAATTAAAAAAATTAGAATTGTGTGGATAATGATTGGATTACAATGAACTGGTTTGTAATTAGCCTGAATTTGAAAGTATCTTTGAAGATAAAGATAGTACCTAGAAATGACATTTGTTGGTACTTTGCGTCATAACCACAAACTAAACTAAATAACAGTGCAGGACATAGAGAAAGATGCAGCCACCCACTGTTTCTTCAACTGCTACTATGACACCTTAGGTTCAGAATGAAATAATCCTAAATCATGGACTGACACAACCAAATGTGACATAAAAGGGATGGGAATAAGTGGAGACTTGAGGACATTCTGCACATCTACTGGGCATCTCGCAGTTATTTCTGCTGTAAAATTGTTCATTTCTTGCTTCTGTGGGGGCACACTCAGTGTTGAGGACAACTTTAAATTGCTCTCAGGAATCACATTTTTTAGAACCTCCAAATCCTCCCCACCCAAGAGGATTGAAGCAAGCTTATTGTGCTCCCATTTTTGCATCTTAGTCATAATTAAAAAACCAACAAGAAAAAACCTGCTTCAAAGAAAATAAAAGCAACAAGAAGCAAAAGTTATTTTTATTAATAGACAAAGAGACATAATATTGAAAAAGAAGGTGGCTTGCAACATCGGACATTGCCTTAAGACCAAGATATATCATTATAAATGTCATTCATGTAAAATAAGGCAAAAAGAGGCGGTGGGATTCCTTCGTTTAAATGAACGAAACATTCTTTCGCTCCAGTTTCAACCACTGGGCCAGATGGCCTGATTTTGTGCAGAAAAAGGCTGCCGGGTTTATCATGAGCTTTTACAGGAGAGAAAAGGTGATACAAAGTGTACAATATGAGCTTGGAGGGTTTTTTTGTATTACATGGTTTACTATCTAATTTCACTCTGCAAAGTAGACAAGTGGCCTTGCTGAAGGGAAGGGACCAAGATCTGACCTTCTGTTGCCGGAACACAACACCCATTAGAGACACACTGCCAACGAAATTTCTCCATAAAGACACACAGACTCATCCATAGATCTCATGAACGGGAGGGATTTCATTTGACAACCAGTAATGCCTTGAGCGCAAAGCAAACTGTTAAGCCTTGAACTGCATGTGCAAAAACACAATCAGCCTATTCACTATTTGAGCCTTCAGTTGATTTACAGAGGGGTGGAACAAATTTCTAACAAATGCATAAAAGTAAAATGTGAATATCTAAGCATATGTTTATTCCTGGAGCAGAAGTGCTGTGAATGGTAACACTTTTGTTATGTAACGCAAGGCATTATGCATCCCTGGAGGGACAGAGAGGAGATGAAGATGCAAAATATGCACATCCGCTTAAGTGAAAACCAGAGCACCACGCAGATGCCTAGTGAGAAGAAAGGATATTCAGATTGAAAGACATGTAATCAATAGTTACTCCGCACGCTATACCACAGGGAAAATGACTATTTCTCTGCTATCATACAGGACTTTTTAATACCCTTTTCCCTTCATATAGTAAATTATTCATCAAGCTTAAAAGACAAAGCTACGAAAACATACTGCAGAGGGAATGGTTTGCTGATGTCATAACCTATGAAGTGATGAATTAGCTGGATGGAATAAAGTGCCCTTACATCTTCTTTTTCAAATACCGTAGAGCACACTTTTTTTTTAACAAATGCCACATAGTACACTATAATTCATGCAATAATTCAAATTTGATCAGAGTGGACATATATATATATACACACACACACAAAAAAAAAAAGGATTATGGATTTTTCACAGTTGCTGGAATAAGGTAATATGGCTGACCACAGACCCTGAACCCTCCTTTATTTTCAGCGGACGAATAATGGAAATCCGACCTTTTTTGAGAAAGTGTGCCAAAATTGACTCCACTCTGGATGGAATAAACTTAAAAGGTGTTAGGACACCGACAGAAAACAAGGCCTCACATTAACCAATCCGGAAAGTCAATCTGTATTCATGGAGGTGCAGGGTGTCTGTGGGCACTCTGTCTGCATCTGCACCCCATTCAGAGGGAAACGGGGGAAATGATTCTATTTCACATTTGGAATAACAACTACGGCACCTGAATGGTGTCTAAAGGCCAAAACTGCTCTTAAGCCTTTATAAAAAAAAAAACTAATCTGGAGGTAAAATAAAACTAACTCCTCAGAATGTTGGATATTAGAGCTATCTCTAGTTTGAGCATTTTTCCCGAGGGAGAGAGGAAAAAAAAAAGCTATGAATGATAATTTTTACCTTGTCCAATATTGCATTCTTTTGCTTATGGTGAAAAACCTGCTGGTCCCATTACCTTTGCAGGAGCTGTCTCCATTTATACCAACCCCTGTTCTCTGAATCTCTTGCTTCTTTTTTTATTCATTCAAACACAACTCAAGAGGGATGATGGTTCTGAATTACAAAGTATTGTGTGCATCACTGCATCTGTCAGGAGGATGCAAGGCATTTTAAGAATGGCTCCCACAAGAAATGACCTTGAAGGAGCTTTTGAGAACAGTAAAATAAGTGACAAATTTAGTGGAAATTGTCGAAGTTTGCCAAAAAACCGCTGCTCTGAGCTTTGAACACAACGACTACAAGTCCTTACACAATAAAAATGCGGCCAGTGAATGAAGTCTTCTCTTTTGACTGGTTTAAAGGTCAGATTTTAGTGCCAGTTTGATGGGATGGAAACGCTTCCTTGCTTTTTCCTTCTCCCATCCACCGCTAAATGCCTCATTGGAGGTGCCTTTTCAGTTGACATGCTAATTAGCAAAGGAGGGAAATGGACTGTGTAACGACTTTTTTCTGGCCGGCCAACCTCTGAATTCCCATCAGTCCCACATCTCAATGCACTGGACTGCACAAGAGACATATCCCTTAAATAATTGTTGGGCATCAATCCCTGTAGTAAGTTGTGAGGTAATCACTAATACATTGTCACTGTTACCCACCTTGGGACTTTGAGGGAAAGAGGCAAAGAGCACAAATAAATCACAGGCAAGGGGAGAATAAATTAACCCTTACTCAGGTGGTGATGTTGCACCAGGGAGGCTGTAATATGACTCTCTAAGTGACCTCCACTGGACAGCCATCCGGCCTAATCAACTCCCACAACCCTACTGCCCACTCCTGAGTAAATGGTCGGTTAGTACATAAATTCTTAAAAGATTAAAAGCTTAAAGGACATTACTCCTCAATAGAAACAACGCTTGTTTTCAGGGGAGAGCATAACATGTCTGGGATTGTGATTTGTGTCTGCTCACAGATAATCATTCATGTGAGTGTCGAAATGCTTTCTTTCAACATCTCATACATTGTTCTCCAGTGAATATATGGATAACAAGATGGGTGTTTTTGTCATGTGTTATAGAGTGCCACATAATCTTTTCAGCGCGCACATCCTCAGTGAAGTAGCGTACTCTGTTTCCTCCTCACACTCCACCAATGTGCATATTTAATTAGACTTTTCTGCATATGGCAGCAAAGTGTTCTGTAGGGATATTTAATATCAGCCCAAAAAGTACCATCCATCCAGTCATCCATTTTAATGACAACTTACGTTATCGTTTTCATGGTGCAAGTCCTGATTTAACCTTTTAAAAGTCCTATTGAATAATTCTAACAATTTTTTCCTTGCTTGTTGGTTAAGACTCAACTCAACAGTTTTCTCAAATAAATGGACAACTCTACAGTCAAGATGTCAGGATGTTTCTTCGTTTAACAGTCCTTATCCACCGAATGGAAATTTCAACTTTTAATTAAAAAATGATGACAAAGCTACAAAGCCTGGTTATGTGTGCGGCTTCATGCTGATTGCTGCATGTGTATTTCACTTTGCAGTTGCCACTCGTGTCCCCCAGTCATCACTTGAAGAATCCTTGCGGCTGCTGTGGAGGCCAGCCTGTCATCAGACACGGGTTCAAAGACAAAGCTAACACGGATTACTTTCAACACAATATTGTGTGTAATTGCTATACGTGATTGGCACTCGGCCATGCTGGCTGTGGCTTTGGTCATTTGCCAGAAACACGACAGACACCAGGAGGGAGTAGAGTTTTCAAGAGCCCTAAAGTATGAAATATGGAAATCCTAAAAGACTTGAGCATTTTTCATTTTCAGTCAAAGGATCTGCGCACCAACTCTGCCATCTTGCTTAGAATAACTTTCATGCATCACAAACCAAATTTCAAGCGAAGCTATCTAATATCAAAGCAGCCAAAAGACTCAAAGGGGGGACACAAAAACATCAGATGAGCAATGCGGCCTTTTTCAACATTAAACTCATCAAATATGTAAAAGTCTCAAGAAAATCCAAGACCTCGAATCCTAATTTTGTTGGCCACACTCCCTTTTTTCTTCATTCAAAGCAGAATCTGCAGAGGGAAAAGAAACCCTTTTCATTTCTAAGTAGAAGCTGTTTATTCAGTCCTATATTTTTTTTTTCTGAGATGATATAAGATTTGGTTTACTCAAACAGCAAATGTTGTGATGATGAGTAAGAAAGTGAAGCTGAAGACTTCTCTTATTGATAGATTTTCCAGCAGACAGATGGTTTCAAACAGGAATAATAAACCTCGGCTGCCTTCCAAAATCACCAGAGTGACGTGACTGAGTATGAATTTTTCTCAAATCCCAAGTACCGTAACTTTGAAAGGCAAGTTCCCATCCTCTCCTAACCCTGCCCCTCTAATTTCCCCATATCCAATGTCAAGACAGTCATGTGTGCAATTTAAGGGATGTAGGCTGACTTGAATAACTGCAGGAGATTTAACTGCACATGTATATGAATGAGTGACATCTTTGGACCCATTCTCTGTCCTAGAATAAAAACAAAACAAAAAATAAATGACTGTCAGAGAATGGTTCACGTCCCCGTGGTTGATTTTTTTTGAAAGGTGTCCTCTTGGGAACATGAAAGCACCCCCCACCCCCCCGCTGACACTGAGACTTGTCAGGCATGCCTGTGGCTCAGCTCAGCACTGAGACACCAAGTTGGGCAATGTCCCTGGAAGGAAAATGACCCAAGCCAGTAAAAACCTTTTCCGTTTCATTTCCTGTCATGTCATTTACTTCCAACAAAACCCAAACAAAGAGTGACTTGGGAGGAGGAGAAACTGTAAGTCTTTATTTTTTATGAGGGGGTTGACAGTTGATAGTTAATGCCCTTAAAGTAGAAGTCGTAAAAACATAACTGTCTTACAGCCAATGGGTTTGGAGGAAGAAAGAAACTATGATAATTTGACTTAAAAGACAAAAGTAAACAAATTTCCTAAAGATTTTGATTAAAGAGATTACCGTCCCTCCAGTGGGGCGTAGCCTTTTGGATGCAAAGGAATTCGCTTTAAGAATGTGTTCTCCACGGAGGTTTCAGAGTGACGTTGACCCTTGCACCGCTCGGTCATCCAACTAAAATTTCAAAGGGGTTATTTTCAAAGATCCCATAACATCCAACTTATGTCACCCAAGGCAAAGTGGTAAGGTAAGTTTCTGGAAATAGTCAAATCAGCAAAATCAGTAATTCAAATGAAAATGCTTTATTTGCCTCTTATCTTGATATACTGTCGGTGAAAATGTACAGTCCCGTGTATTTTTCAAAACTGCATGGACCATCAAATTAGTTGTAATTTTCCTTGAATATCAAGTGCAAGAAATGAAAACACCCCTTTGGAAAAATGACACACAACATAGGAGTTCGGGGAAAAGCGCTTCCTGCTTTGTGGTAAGTCTCTCCCATGCAGACAATCCTCCAGTGCTCCTAATCTCATGTTCTTGATTGCTTAGGTCCTACTTCTTGTGGTTACAGAACTTTTCATCTCTAATGACTCTCATAAATTAAACTAACAGATGACAACATGTTTTGGCTCCATCTAGAAACCAGAAAAAGGGAAAATTCGAACGTTACCGTCTTGGTATCACTTCACTGGTAAAGTGGATTTATTGCAAATGTTTCCCGAGAGGGCCTGAGTGGCCACACATCACAAGCAGCATTAGGTTTACACGCAGGGTCAGTAAAGCCATGTGTCCCTCTGGCCTATATAATGCAGTGAGGTCACTTGAAGTCCAACCAGGCACTGAGCTGATTGAGGTGGTTATAAATAGATAGCACTGGCAAGCTAACTCATACAGGGGGACCAGGCCGGGGCACTGTCACAAGGCCCGAAGTGATTTAGTGCGAGATCTTTAATCTAAAATCAGCCAATGGCATAATGGAGACAGGCCCTTTTCCATGACACAAACCAGAACAAGATTTCCCCCGAGGTTAAGGAGATGAAGTGAATCAATTCAAAATAAATGAAGGATGATGAGACATTAATTGTCAGTGAAATGGTGAGGGTTTAAGAAGCCGATCTGATTTGCTGAGCAGGAGACATGGTTAGGGGGGGCTATTTACCTCTGTGCCTGAAAGGGAACATGCCTGTGGGATTCGGGGGACATGATCGGAATAGCCCAGTATTTTGGAAGATGTTAATGTGAGTGGGGTTATTCAGTGTATGTGAGAGGAGGGTTTTAGCTTTAGCATGGCGGTGTGACCAACTTTTCAAAGTCAAAGGCTGAGATGTCACTTGTACTGGGAGGCAAGGTGACATTCTGGGTTTTAATCATTGACGTCACTGTTAGGTTGAATTTATAGATCACGAGGCTAAACTTATTGGGTGAACTGCTCTCACCATAGTCACGAGGCACAAGCGTAAGATGAGGATCCTAACAATGTGTCACCAAATCACAAACACGACACGACACATCTGTATTACTTTGTCACCTAGATTTCTGTCTGCTGAAGAAAACCGAACAGACAAAAAAATGAAACGGAAGGAATCGAATGCTCAGGTCTTGGCTGAGTCAGTTGCAGGCCTCAACACAAGCCTTCAGCTGGTCAGTCAGTTGCTTTTAGCGCCATATAACATTTCTACAGCTGTTCCATTGGTAATTTGGAAAGAAGAAAAAAAAGTGCAAATCAGATAAGATAACACTGACTTTGCTCAATGAACATTAACTGCTCGTAACTGAGATGAGTCTGAAATTCCCTAATCTGTGACAATTTAGCAGGACATTTAGATTCTGGTATTTCCAGAACAGTAAATAGCGAAACTGAACCTTGCCGTTTTGCTGCCCCACATGGATATTTACTGAAGGTAGATTTTTCTTAAACAAATATTAAACCAATTGAACTAGTGTTAGGATGTTTTGTTTAATTTGTTTTTCTTCATGATTTCGTTCAGGTTACATTTATGTGGAAATACATCTTTCTGGAGTATTAGGAAACCTTTAAGCACCAATAGACATTTTGAAATGAGGGATATTTCTCACGCCAGGCACAAAATTAAGCAGTGTAAATGAAAGGGAAAACTCTTGTGGAATGATATAATAATGTAAGAGAAAGCTGCAAATTTCTATTTTAGTATTCTTTACATAGGAAACACATTAGAATTTTATTTACATTTTATTATCTCTTTCTAATTTGCATAAGAATTTTGTCACAGATTAAAAGAAACAAAACATGACAAAACAATCGTCAGGCTTGATTTTCAGACTATGAACAAGCGCCCATCTCTTGAGAGAAAATAAATTACGTTTGTGCATATGTTACAAGAGAAAATCAAAGCATATAGGGAGGAGAACACCAGCCAAAAACAAGAGATGGGACAAGCAATAGTCAGCTAGGGATGATGAGTTACCATCCATCTTCAACATTAATTATTAAGTTCATTACACACCCCAGTGGCATATATTAAATAGACTTTTAGGAGCACCAGCGCAGGCTTTCTTTAAACACATACTGTATACGTGACAATTTTTATAATAAATGAGTAAACTGATGATAATTAAAGTGTGCTGGTTAATATGCTTATACACGGTTCACATTGTGGCAAAGGTTGGCAGAATAACAGTACAGGTGCGTCTCTCAAAATGTCAGCCATAATTACCGAAACTAAGCTACTTCTGTCATCCTTTCCGCTCACAGTTATCTTAACAAATAGACTTTCAGTTGTAATCCCTGTTAGCTGAGCACAAACAGGAAGACTTGAGGAATTGAAGACCTTCAGAAGAGTTCAAAAGATTATCTCGGCATTGTGAGAGTGACGGGTTTGAGTCTGCATTATGACAATAATTACCAATCCAATTAGTTTTAAACAAAGATGATTATGCTTAAGATTTAGGAAGGAGATTAGCTGTGCAGGCTGAGTTGTGACAAGGTGCTGCTGAGAAGATCGGGCCTGTTATGTGAACGCGGAGAGCTGCTAAGATCTGTAGATCTGTTTCATCTCCTTTGTCTGCATTTTGGTCAGCATGCAGGCTTGGAATTATCACGCTCCTCTGATTCCTTAACTGTGATTGCCAGACGGCAAACCGGAGGTCAAATGGGTGCAATGCAGTACATAAATGGCCAACGTTGCTTGAATATCTGCTTGTCATGTCTATAGGCTGTGAGGGCAAAAGGAAGCCTTTCGTGTTGGGGAATATTCACACATGCGGATAATGGTCTCTGCTCGGGATGCATGTAAATTAATTTAGGAGGGAAGAAAGAAATTGGGAGGAAGTGAATCAGCAGTTTATCATATCCAAGCTTCCTGAAGGCAATTTAACCCTTGTAAAAATTTGTTGTAAAAAATTTCCCAAGATCAGTTATTCGGAGAGAGAAAATGAAAATAATTTCCTCCGAGTAAGTCACATATATTAGTGGGAAACCTGGTATGGTAAAAGATTTACACTCCAACATTACAGCTACTTTCCGCAGAGTCCAAAAAAGCACCACATTGTGTGCAATATCCAAAAGTTAATAAGAAAGGAAAGCACCTATTTCCAAAAGAAATATAAAACTTTCATTGTCTGTGGAAGAAAAGGCCAAATTTGACTTAACTACTTAATTAATAGGTACTAATTAACTTGCTTGCCTCCACTTTACCTTCCCTGGGAGCCTCACTCTTATTCATTCTCTAAAGTTTAAGATTTCATCTCACAAAGGTAATAATTGTTTAATTTTGCAGTGCCCTTTTTTTATCATCCCGACTGGTTAACAGACATCCCTGGTGTCTGCATACAAGAGAGCTGCTATTTTGATTGAACATGGATTTCAAACTATTAAAACAGTCTCTGTGCTCTTCATAAAACTGATCATAAGAATAGTAATTAGAGCTTGACGATTTACTAAAGCTTTTTTAAAACTGGTGAGTTGAAATAAGATTGAAGAAATAGATGGTAATTAATCAGGTGTCCCAATCTGTCTGCTAGTCCCAAACGTCTAAAAAAAAAGAAGGGAAAAGTTCATCATTAAATGAGATCAATATAGAACAGAGTGCTTGTTTATTCACCTTAAAGAAAAGACAGATGCAGGTTTCTGTAAACACAAAATTCAATTATCCTCAGGGTGCTTTCATCGCACAAGCGCCTCAGTGAGGAGGAAAGCAGCTTCATTTTCTCAATGAAGTTGCTCCATTCTTCCTAAGATGCAACTTTGGTGCTAATTTCATTGATAACAAATTCTATTACAACATCACTTTATTAACATCTGCAACATGACAAATGTTCCTGAAGAAATCAAAAGTCACCCTGTCAAATTTGAATCTGTTTGGCTGTGTGTGAACGAGATTAATCGTAGCTGGGTCTGTCGCTTACATGCGTTCTGGATACACACACCCACACACAAACCCACAAAAAACACACACACACACCTGCACTCTTATTGCTGCTGAGCGAATAACTGCTTTAACCCGCACGAATATGCTCAGTTCATCTCCATCAAATCAAAGATTATTTAGAAATGCAAAACGGCAGTGAAAGGAGCCCCAAGGTCTGCTTGGCCAAAAACTGCAGTGGTGAATCCACAAAGCTTGAGAAATGATATTTTGATAATTTAACAAGCTCTTAAAAAATCGGTGGACTTCATTCTCTTTTAACTTCAGGAGGGGCGATTCAACAAGTTTGAAAAGGTTCCCTAAAATGTGTGTCAACTCAAGAGCAGTACTGTGGATTTTGCTGTGAGATGAGGATCAGACTTCGCGAAACAGTTTGGAAAAAGCTAACAGGAAGTGAATGATTAAATCCTTAACACAAATCCCCACTCAGAAGAAAATCATTATGGAATACGTCATGGTGTCAAGGTGTGAAAGTTCCATTTGAGGAAGGTGTTGTGAGATCTTCAAGAATCCACCCTCTTTTTGACAGTCAGACAACAACAGTCTCTTCACATGGGGGGGGGGGGGGGGGGGGGGGGGGGGTTGAGACAAAAAGTCAAAGAGAAGTTGAGCATTCATCATGACTGATAATCTTCAGCTTGCTGGTTTTACTCAGATGAAAGTGAAACAATAAAGGTGATGAGGGCATGACTTCAATTATGCGTCACTGATGTTAATAGATTGATGCTCTTGTGATATTTGACTTGAGAGCAAAATCAACAACACTGTCACATCAAGGGGTCTTGTGCCAATCACTGGAAGGACACTAACCTTATGATGGCTGATTTGCATTGAGACAAAGTCTCATTACCCTTTTGAAAGTGGGTTAATTGTTCTGACATTTACTGTAAAGGCCTATTCTTAAGTGAGCGGTCTTGTGCTTTGTGGTGGAACAACAGAGTGACAGGACTTGGTCAGAAATGGGCATTTGAAAAGGACTGATTAATTAAAGACGTGCACTTTAGGGGAATGCTATCGAAAGTTGAAATACTGATCCGGAGTCGGGCGGTTTTGCCTTAGCAGTGAGGCCCCTGACCAGAAGACGGAGAGGCTACTCATTGGTGCTGCAGGTCAGCTGGCCCTGGCCTGGCTCGCAGCGGATGTCAGGCAGTGGCAGCAGCATGACAGAGGGCAGGTTCTCCCAGTGTGGGGCCCAATCTATTAGGAGAAATAGGAACCCTCATGATTGACGAGTTGCTCCACCTCATCCATCAGGTCTGGCACACAGAGGCCTGACACTGCCATATCCCTCCCATGTGGCCGGGGACCGCTACAAACCTGAGCTATATTTGCTTGCTGACATTAAAGCCTTGCTGTTCCCTGACTGTATAATCTTTCCCCTCTCTCTCCATCCTTCTCCTCTTCCATGACGTTGCACTTCTGTGGCTATCTCACTATGAGCCATTTCATTACAGCAGCTTTCACACCATATCCTGAATGTTGGAAAAGAACCATTTCAAGTGCTGAAGTTTTGGCTCTCTTTGCATCATGGCCTCCAGGTGGTTCACACATGCTGATACAACATATATGCCAAGGTTACAAATACACCAGAGCCAAAACTACTGCTCTGAAACTAGGCCTGCACAGCAGTTTAAATATTTATATGACACATAACAGTCCAGAAGAGACTTGCAGGCTCTTTTTAAGTACTACAAAGAAGTGAATATGTTTCTATTTTATTTAAAAAATACTAAAAACTAGATAGATAGATAGATAGATAGATAGATAGATAAATAGATAGATAGATAGATAGATAGATAGATAGATAGATAGATAGATA